>PPJO02000022.1:0-97324 GCA_003707555.2 Kluyveromyces aestuarii
ATTCTGAGGATGGCACCCATCCATAGTATTCTGATGGTAAGGCCAACTCTAAGTACCCAACATCGGTGATTGACATTTCCATCTCAACTAATATCGGGTCATAAAGACCCCTACAATACTTAGTTCCGACGAATCCGTCTACCACAGTTAAATTAACTCCCTCAACACCATCATATGCTGTCACAAGACTAACAAGCCCCATCACTAACAGAGTGAAGGTAAAATTACCTAATAACCACCGCATGACAATTGACAGTTTCTTTTTTGTTTTGTTCGAAAAGTAAAGAAATAGGTTTTGAGACTAGCTACCAGCTTAACGAATATATGTTGCATTTTATATACGCGTCTATTTGATTTGTTTACACCCGTCGCATTGACAGTTCTTTAGTCTATATAGAGTAATTATTTGAATTGTGTTTGAAGAATCAATGACAACAGCGCTATAATGCACCATTTATTTTTTAAATTGCAAAAGAATCGAAAGGTGACGGGCAGTTTTAGAGTTCAAGGTTAACTTTAGCGAGATTTTTACATGTTTACACTTTTCCAGTTTATTTGCAGCCCTAACAGTGTGTGCAGTACCTCCAAAACAAAATTTAAGAATTAAAAAAAAACATTCAGGCTGCAGGCAAATTTGAGAACAGTTGCCTGTTAAAAAGCAATCGCGTGAGATGAAAATTGTTGTAACTGCGAGAACAGCAATGTTTTAATGCTCGCTCTGGGCAGTACATTGCATAAAATTTTGCATATGCAGCGTCCTGCAGAAAAACATTGGTGATGCAACACATAAATTTTCGTCAATATGCAGATATAGGGTTGGCAACGCATAATATTCTTTTTTACACCACTTTGTATTGCCTTCCTCAAGCGACCGCTTTGGGGATTTTCCCATCTGCAGGCAAGCAATCACATGGGGTGTGCTCACCATTCCACTAATATGTGCCTCTCCTCTAAAAATCCAACATATGATTATAATTTTATCAGTCTACAGAGGTTTGTGGGAGCCAAGAAATTTGCCTTGCACTACTAAAAAGAAAGACGTTATATTGCTGTAACGCACAAATGTATTGCTGTTTAGCAAATCGGTAAACTACGAAGAATGCTCGCTTAATTGAACAAAAATTTTGTACAAATGAAGGTTTTTTTAAGAATTAGGCAATAAGTCATTTTCCATCGTATAACTTGGAACACTCGATATCTATTTCAGTGGCACCATTTGAATGGTTAATGAATATTTATTTGACATGTTTATCAGTCTAATTATATCCTCAAATACTTATAATTGTTATAACATACATCAACAACAGCTTTGTCCATGCCATTCATAGGCTTATTGGGTATAAATACTAAAATTTCAGGAGTGTTATAAGGAAAAACAGAAAAAAAAGACCTTAATATTCACTTCAATGAACTAAGACGAGAAGTAGATTAACAATATTTCTATTCTCCTGAAAAGTTCATAGCTATTCTGAAAATTGCTATTTTTTGAAATATATTTATCACATCATAGAAAATAATAACGAGATTGACAATCTATGAAAACATATCTGGTTTGATGTTACTCTGCAGGCCAGTGCGAACTTTTTTTTCCGGGAAAACTCATAGAAACTTTTTATTAGAGGGGCTACGCTAGTGTAACATTGCCTTCATGCATTATTCGCTCATTTCTAATATCTGAAATCGTAAAAATGCCTTATTGATTAATCTATTTGTGACAAATATACATTTAATACTTCTATAGTCCCGTATTCACCCTTTTTCAAAATTCTCAACGAAAAACCATAATTTGGTAGAGGACATTGCTTTCACTTGGTATTCTCTCCATTGGCCCCGACAATAAAATGAGTATTTTGTGCACTTTTGTCCTCAGAATTCTCAGTATGGAGAGTATCAACAAAGCGATGCTGTTCCCTGAAATTGTTTTCTCTTGAATTTTTTTCTGTGCGTAGGTTATTTTAGTGCTGACGATGCAAATATACATGACATTTTAAACTGTAAGTGATGTGGAACCAAGGTTTTTAAGGGAAAAATGAAAAAGATAGCAATCAAGTTGAGAAAACTCAAGGTATATTTTTCATAATAAAGTTCTTTTCCTTCTCATTATTTCAAATAACTATGCATTCTTTTCTCGAAAATCTCAATACAAAATCTAGACATAAGTTGTCGGGCCTGGCATCTAGATAACCTCTTATTGTGCCATTTCAATGTTAAAAACTTCGTGGAAGGTTTTGTGTATAGTCCCCCCATTCGAAATTCCCTAATAAACCAACAATAAAGCGCTTAAAATACTATGCAGCATTTTGTTCAGCCTTTGTACTGTAGATGTTTTAACAGCAATTATCCGACTCATCCCATGAACGTTTTTAAAAAGGCATCTCTATAGAGCTTTAACAAAACACGAAGCCGAAGTGAAAATAAAGTGAAATTAGTCTACATTGAAACTGTATCTCATTTGACTGCCTTGACTAAAACTTACTTGGTGAATTTAAATGACCATTAGCGTGAACGCTATGAATGCTGTGGTTAATTGAGGTGCTAATAAGCTAAAAAGGTCTAAAATTATCTCTTTCTACTTTTAGAATGACATTTTTGAAATTTCAGTCCAATAAACTTTACTACTATTCCTTTGTGCGTTAATGCCAAGTTAAAATATAATCTAATTATTTAGTGCAGAATTCTTCAGCCCCTGGATATACTAAGTATGTAAGTTTTATTCAGTCTCGTAAATCTTTTCACAAACTTTCATGTTTTTGGCAGAGAACAAGGATTTAGCATCGGAACATGCGTATACCATAACCATCCCACCTTTTCAAGTTCAGAATAATTATTTGCACATTTGCTATAATTCAGCATAATAATTGTGATCTCTCTTTTATGCAATATATATTTTGAAATATATTATGGAAAATACTTGGATGACACGTAATTTAAAATATTTGGAAAGAAAGTATCCAAAGATAGGCAGTTGGCGTTGCTGGTAACGGAAACCTTCAGAAAAATTCAAATTTATGCTAGTAATTAACCCTATATCAATGCCTTCACCCTGGTTTATGAATCAAACATATGACCGAGTGAGCATGTATATGGATAGCTCTAAATTGTCTCTACCAACCCCTTAGAATGCACACCGAATACTTCAGAATTTGGCACTTGCTTCAGCTGACAAGAAGTCAAGTATTTATTCTTCACAGACCATGGCTCCCATTACTGATAGCTAACCATAATAGAAAACATTCATTGATTACATCCCCAGAATATTCGATCTAATCTTGTCAGTACAGTTAAAACAGAAAGTTTCCCTTCCTCGATTCCATTAGCCATTAGTTTTTCTCAGTTTTGAATTTTATCCGCGTAGTCGCTTTTGACATCTTTATCTCACTTTCATGCCAAAAAATTTCCTTATAGGAATTTGAGTTGTAGTGTTTACACTAATAGCTGCCGTCTCAATTCATTAATTCATAAAAATAATTAGTCCTTATTCTCGTAATACGGAAGAAAAACATAGCTATATGGCAGCTTTATACTTCAAATTCCGATAAATGGTTACTTACTGAGTAGCGCTCGATGTAAAGTTGTCGCTACAATATTTAACTTCTTCAAATTTAAGTTCAATCTCTCATTTTTTTAGATTTATCCATGTTTCTTGTCCAGCAGCCCCCACAATACCGTGAGGTAAGAAAATTCGCCCAATTTTTCTGCATATTTCGTTTAGTTTTTTAAAACAGATAGATAAAAATATTTGTCGTTACGACTAATTTCATAGAGCACCTGCGCGTAGCCTGCTAGTGGCGGTAGATATAGTGGCAGTTCCTGGATTTCAATAGAGATCTTGAGAGACTGCATTTATACTTCTAGTTTGTAGAAAATGTATTTAGTGATGATTTAAACCGAACAAGAAGGGGACAGAAATCTGGTCAATCACTTTTTGTCTAATCCCCCCGCGTATTTCCAGGTATCTGAAACATAGTACTGGGATAACTAGCTTTATTTCACTGATCCAAATTTAGTGTTGAAATGGTAATTTAATGAAGATTCAAATACACCCATCGTTCGGAGAATATATTGGTTAAGATTAACCACTACTATAGGACTGAATTCAATGGGAGAAGATCATTGAAGCCCTGGCGGAGTTTCAAAGTGTTTGGCATATAAGCAGTGTAAATTCTATCTGTGGATTACCGAGTCCCTCTAAAATAGAGACCACGGCAATGAGGCCTAAAATTTTTGAATTTAGCCTCTCCTGAACCTGGGGACTTATAGCACAAGATTAATTTTTACTCCTTGTGGGCACTATTACTTTTTGCTGACAGTCGTCAACTATTTCCCCATCATCATGCAATTTACAGTGCTTTTGATTGGAAGACAACCACAAACGTAAGTTTAAATTATAAGATAAAACCAGTAGTTTATAGTATAATAAAGGCCTTTTATGATATAGTGACCCTTTTATTAAGAATTAATTTGATATTCATTTACCATGTGGTCCTAATCTGCCAAATATCTTTTCTTTTTTATTGAAAGTGAGATTCCACATCGCCTTCACTACTTTAGTATAGCGCTGAAAGATAAGAGGGTGAATGGAATTGAGACCAGTAGATCCCCATAAAAGACATTTTGATTATAAAACCAAAAAAAAAAATAATTTCTAAATATTTGACAATCATAATGGGGGAGGTGTATTACATAATTTTAATGTTACCCGCAGTTCTTTCTGAAACTGCGCGGTGAAAATTTAAATTGCAAGCATCCACACGTGGCGTGGCTATGGCAATTTAGTCCATTACCTGTGTGTTTAGAGAAATATCTGCACATCCTTTCTCTACCTTAAAAAAATAGTGGACCCCTATACGGCGTTAGGTTTTTTAATTAGGATCATTTGACAACGTGAGAAACGTGGACCCTGAGGAAAGGGTCTGCGCACGTTTAAACTCCAGGAATTAGAAGCAATTTTAATCTGAAATACTCATTCATGTTTGATTCTTTGGATATAAAAGGTTAGTTTATGGATGGTCCTGGACAATTAGATCTTACTCATCTCAATGTTTTAGTAGATAACAATAACAGCAGTCATCTTACAGGCAAACTCAATCACCACCTCGTCTGAATCCTTTTGAAATGGTTTTGCAGCAGTTTGATTATATATTTGCGATAACGATGATATTTGCATTCATCGATGCATTTAACATTGGTGCCAATGACGTCGCCAACTCATTTGCGACGTCAATTTCATCTCGTTCCCTAAAATACTGGCAAGCCATGATTTTAGCGGCCATTTGCGAATTTTTAGGCGCTGTATTGGCTGGTGCTAGAGTGGCAGGTACGATTAAGAGTAATATCATTGACTTAACTTTATTTGAGAACGATCCTGCTGTTCTAATGTTGACTATGTGTTGTGCTTTGGTTGGCTCTGCAACTTGGATGAGTATTGCAACATCCTTCGGTATGCCTGTGTCTACGACACATGCCATTGTGGGCGGGACCATTGGTGCCGGCATTGCTGCAGGTGGATCAGGCGCAGTTGTCTGGGGTTGGGATGGTGTTTCTCAAATTATTGCCTCCTGGTTCATAGCACCGGTGCTATGTGGATGTATTGCTGCAATTGTTTTCCTAATTTCTAAGTTTAGTGTGCTCAAAATCAGGCCTTTGGAAAGGTCTATAAAGAACGCCCTTATTTTAGTGGGCTTTTTCGTATTTGCGACCTTTTCTGTATTGACCATGTTAATCGTTTGGAAGGGTTCTCCAAACTTAAACCTTAATGATTTGTCCGGTCAAACAACAGCATTGGCTATCGTACTCACAGGACTGGTGGCGACTGCGGTTTACTTTTTGTTCTTTTATCCCTTCTACAGAAGAAAATTGCTCTCAAATGATTGGACCTTGAAGCACTATCAACTCTTGGTCGGTCCCACTCTTTTCTTCAAGTCTACTGATAATATCCCACCAATGCCAGAGAACCATCAATTGACGATTGATTACTATGAAGGTAGGAGAGTAGAAGAGAGCACGGTATCTAGTTTAAGCGTTTATGATCAGGAAACACAGATTCAATCACACCATTCTGGAAGTGGAGAAGGCTCTCTGAACGATATCAAGGAGGTTAATACGAAAGAACCAATCAACGAGAGTATTGATATTCTAAAAATGGAAACACACGTTGAAGAAAAAGTATCAAATAAAAAGTTGTGGTGGTCATTATTGAAACAAGGGCCAAAGAAATGGCCTCGTTTGTGTTGGTTGCTACTTTCACATGGGTGGACACAGGATGTCATCGGATCCCAAGTTAACTCTAACGATGCTTTGTCAGGAGACCTAAAAGGCATGTACCAAAGATCTGAATTTTATGACAATAAACTTGAATACGTTTATTCGGTCCTACAAGCTGTTACAGCCGGTACCATGTCATTTGCCCATGGTGCAAATGATATGGCAAATGCCACCGGTCCACTATCTGCCGTGTACGGTATATGGAAAACCAATACCGTTCAAAAGAAGTCTGATGTTCCAGTTTGGATTTTAGCTTACGGAGGTGTATGTTTGATTATTGGTGTTTGGACCTTCGGCTATAAAGTCATCAGGAATTTGGGTAATAAGTTGATTCTACAATCTCCTTCAAGAGGTTTCTCAAGTGAATTTGCTGCCGCTATAACCACTGTTATGGCGACCCAATTGTCTATCCCTGTCTCTACGACACAGGTTGCCACTGGAGGTATTGTTGCAGTCGGGTTGTGCAATAAGGATTTGAGATCGGTTAATTGGAGAATGGTTGCCTTCTGCTACTTGGGTTGGATCTTGACTTTACCAATTGCTGGTTTGGTCGCAGGAATTTTGAATGCTATCATTCTAAATGCTCCTCATTGGGGAGGCGACTACCAATTATCTTGAAAGGCAATTTATTTTACCTGTGTCATTTTATATTTACCAAAATTTTAATCGCAAATAAAGTCACTTTTTTGGACTAATCGGTGGTATGTATGTATCTCTTTCTGTCATGTAATTATTATGCAATAAAAGCGTTCTGATTTATTCCAGCATAATAGCCACAGCTCTTGGAGATTAGTTGGTTTGCAAATGGGAGTCAATACCTTGAAAAAGAAATGCCACTCTGCCATTGTCACCCTCCAGTAGGCCTTTGAGAAGCTGATCGAAAATATCGTCATTATCCACAATATCATCTAGCCCCCCCTCATTCTTACTTGACGACAGTGATGAACTAGTTTCACCAAGAACATAATTCTTCAATTCAAAAACCTTATCGTACCTTTTTTGCATAAAAGTAGGCCACAGGGTTTTTATACTACCCAATGCTTCAAATACCTTTTGAACTAATATGATACGGATATCTCCATGTAGGTAGTTTATCTCCGGATGCACAGAGTACTGTATTTTAGAGTCTAAATTTTTGAAATTTATCTCTTCGGAAGGATTTTTTTGAATATGTGTTAGGACAATTGAAATAGCTTGAAATGGATACGAATTCCTAATGAACCATAAAAGGTTTGGGTTATGTTTCAATCCAAGTACAACCTTCATTAATGACTCATTGATCAAAAGCATAGACTGCAAAACCAAATCATAGCTGTGTAAACCCTTATGTTTTTTTGAATTTTCGTTCGAAAAAAGTGAGTTTCTTAAAGCATGCACAAGTAAAGCCGATTTTCTAAGACCTAACCTGCCTTCACAAACCAACCATTTTAAGTAATCGCCTGGCATGCTGGGGAAACTAGCTAATATCTCATCGCCTATTGAATTTATAAGGTCCTGGGATTTGAGGAATTCTTGATTTAGCCTGCTAAAGTCATCTTCATTAGCCTTCTCGATTTTATTCAACTGAAAAAGTAAATCTGCCCACATAAGACCGTTGTGCAATGTGTTAAGCGAGTGCAGGGTCTTAAGGTCGGTTGTTCTTGTGGGAAATATTCTTGTCGTTTCAAAAGTTTCCTTATTTATACTTGACGGTAACCCATTGTAATAGGATACCAAAGTGTCCAAATAGAGGATGTAACTGTAAAGAAAGTCACGGACTGGCGTCGTGTCAGTAGCAATTCCGATCCTTCTGTGGAGCCCAGTTATTTGACAATACCTTAGCAGTGATGAAACCTCCCCTGCAGTTCCATAACAATTCATTGAAGAGACATAATACATAATGGCCGAAGCTGCAAGACTTGACATTGAAGGTGATACCCTCATGTTCATCATAAATTTAATGTTTTCTACGCATTGGAAGCTTCTGTACTTCAGTTCCTCATAGTCAAGCGAATTTTCTTTATGGTATCGTTTTCCAGTTAAATACAATGTAGTAATTTGTATTGCAACGCAGCTCGAAAATATAATTCCATAAAACAAAATCAATGCATTCAAATCGTGGAACTTATTTGAATCCTTCCAATACTCGTAATACTTTAATTCGAACTCTTCTTTATCGAGTATTGGTATCAAAGGGTAAATATTTTCAAAAAAATATTCAATAAGATGATCACAATGATTTCTGTTAGGCATGAACTTTTTTAACTCTTCCAGAGATGATATTACGGCAGGTACACTACCGAAATCAAATATTACATATCGATCTTGATTTTTAGGAAGTCTGTCCACGATGTAAGAAACATTGTTGCTTGGCTCTGCAAAAGGAAACAACGCTGATGGGAGATACTTAGAATACTCACCAGTTGAGTTTACAATGAGTTTGAAATTTGGGGCCTCTGAATCCCTTGTGATTGGATTCAGTTCAGTATCTGGTAAATTACTACTGTCAATGCCTGCACTTCCTGCAACAGGACTGTTAGAGTGATAATCTAAACTGCATAAAGCACGACTTCGTCTCTGTAAGCTTCGTTCTAAAACCTGCTTTTCTGAGAAATATTCACACTTGACATTTGACTTCTTACACCGTGTGCAGGAAGGCTTCGCGTGATCACATTTTCTTTTCACTGAGTAGCACCTAATGCAAGCCTTTGGTGTCCTTTTCCTGACAATACACTTTTTAGATCGTATCATTAACACAGGACAACTATTGTACATCTATCGGCGTCGAAATGATTGGTAAACATTTAAGTCTTCACAGGAAATCTATGTTAATTTTGCTTTTTTTAAGGTGTGATCAACGCATGGTTTTGCAACCGATAGTAAATGTTTTTTGTCCCTGACAGGAGGGCTCATCAAAATTTGTGCTTTCCAGTATTAAAAAAAAGACGGCGTAGCATGAAATAACTCTACATCGATTATAATAGTTTATCTATGATTTTTATAGTATTTATATTCATTTAACTGATGAATTTAGCTAGCGTTAGTTTGGACACTGTAAACTGTGGAAGCAACCTTCACTCCCCAATCCCAGTCCGAATCACTAACGTACTCGACAGAGCCATCTTCTTTTAAATGCCTGTAATTTTTAACCTCAAAAGATTTCCAGTCGCCCAGCTGTTCAAAGTTGAGGAATTCTAGATAAGGCAGTAACCAAGAATTTAAAATCTTCCTTTCATCTTCGGTGTAACCTTCTCTTAAACAATAGAACCAAACGGAAAAATCCACACCATGTGGGACCTTTAAAGATTTTTCAACGTGTTCATCAAGCCATGCTGCTCTGTATGAAACTCTGTAACGATAGATATTCTTTTGAGGGAAGCCATGAGAAGTCAAGGAATTCAAATAGCCTCTGCCAGATGCATAAACCTGTCCATCCCCTATAATATCTCCATAGACAATCCTCAAATTTTCCTGAAGATCTGGATCGTTTTGAGTCAATTTTTCTGCCTGGTACAAGTTTAAAACAGAAGAAACAACATTTTTTGGGTAGTAATTACCAATTTGGATTGGTAGCTCATCTATGGTTTTGGGCGTATTCAAGAGAGAGTATTTAACAGGTTCATTATCAACTTCCCCACATAAAATTCGGAAACTTTCTCCCTTAACTTTCAGCAGCTTAGTGGTATATTCTCCAGAAGCCAAATCTTCTATCAATGTTGAGGAAATAAAATTATTATCGGTGACAGCCCTGAATGTATGACAAGATAAAGTTGGGATGAAATCTTCAATGAAATTTGGATCTAGTTTTCTCAACACCTCTAACTTTTCATAGTTCTGTTTGTCTTTATCAACACCTAGCTTCTCCATGATTTCATCAAACTGTTCTTGGCATTCTTCGATCGTCTTGGGCTGCACATAAACCGAATTCGAAAACAAGAGCATCTGCTTAATAATTTGAGTTTCCTCTGGATGATAAATTTCATAAGCCACCTGGAAAAAAGTAGAATACGCACCAGCAGAAAGTCCCCCGACCGAAATTTGTTGTGGGTTACCACCAAAATGCTCAATGAACTTATAAGTCCACTCTATTGCCATACGTTGATCCCAAAAACCAAAATTGGAAGATTTTGGATCTTCTTCCAAAAGTTCCTTTGATGACAAGAATCCAAACATGTTTAATCTATAGCCTGGTGTGACAAGAATAAATTTTTTCATAAACTCGTCATCATCAAACAATTCATTGGTGTTGAAGAATGGGGAACAAGGTGTAGAATATTGTAACCACCCCCCATGAATGTAGATTAAAACAGGCCACCCATCTTTTGGTTTGTGCTCATTGCTTGTGGGGACCCAGATGTTTAAATAATTGATATTTTCGCTCGACGGAGATTTGGTATAGCGAAATGCAGGGTTTGGAACACTTGGTTGAGGACATTTCAAACCTAGTTCTTTGTAATCACCACTGTAGTCGTAATCATCTGGCAGAGCAACCGGTCTTTTGAACCGGTTGGCCTTCTCAAATGGCATGGCATAAGGTACCCCTGCAAACCGATATGTTGTTTCGTTGCCAGTTCTCGACGACTTCAATGTGTACCCAGTAAGAGTTCCCTGCCCAGCTATTGTTACTTTATGGGGTCTTGAACCTTCAGTTGATACACTCTGTCCCATATCTATTTCTATGCTATGAGCTCCACGAATAGGTAAAACTCACTACTCTTTAAACTGATGTGGCAACGTACTTAATTAATGTCTTGACATGTCAAAATTTCCAACGAGTTACACGCTTTAGAAAAAGTGACAGTTAGGTTATATATAACCTTCTCGGTTATTAGACTCGAAACCTATCGCTTACTATCAAGGATAACAACGAATGCAACCATTATAAAGACTACCTCTTTTGTCTTTTTGGCTGCTTTATTGTCCGCAGTATGATGGACATGTCAAGCTGGTGTTCGTCTCAATTTCTCAGCCGCCTTTTGTCCACTTGCATAGCTACGAAATTAGTGTGCGGATATTAGAAACTGTGGTGGACTTAACGGCAATCAATTGATTTCTTTTTTTTGGTACATATTCAAACAACCAACCTTTTATTGGCAAAAGAGCAGTGAGGTACGGCTGTGAGTTTCGCTGAATCACATAATGTAATCAAATGACCCCAGATCGTGAGTGTTCGCTGTGGCACCCTGCGAGCAGAAGTTGATTCAATGCTATATCTCGCATGAATAATACGGTTTGAAGCAGAATATCTGGTTTTGTGATAGTTGTTAGGTGACGTTTAGCTGTTCGGTTCGATAGGGGGTGGAGATACCCTAAGGTTACTTGTCCATCAAATATTTTACCGTTTGGGATCTTATCAAAAACAACAGCCTTTGCATATATAAACACGCCTAATAGGCGTAAAGATTGGCCTTAGTGTTGGTATACGTTTGATACTTAAGTAGTCCAAACAAAATTAATTGAAGGTTGATCATTAGATACTACAAATCATCGTATCAGATCGCAAACTAGGGGTAGGAATCACAAAGTATAGATGTCCAAAGAAAAGGCGGTCTCAGAAGTGGTCAGTGTCCACGATGTATCGGCTGATGAAAAGCCATTACAGAAAATCATATCACCTTCCGGTAAAGTCGTTAATGTTACCAAAGATGTGGATGAAGCTATGGATTTTGCTCAGCACCACGAGCATGTGGAAATTTCAGCATCGGAAGATAGAAGAGTACGGACCAAAATTGACTTAATCGTTTTTCCTCTCTTTTGTTTTTTATATATGATCCAGTTTATGGACAAAACATCCATCGGTTTTGCTGCTGTGATGGGTATAAAAACTGACTATGACATGGTAGGAACCATGTACTCCTGGACAACTTCTTGTTTTTACTTAGGTTATTTGTGCGCTTCTCCATTTGCTGCTGTCATCTTACAAAAATTGCCTAGCATGAGGACAACTGCTGTTTGTATCATTATTTGGGGTGCTATCCAGTGTTTGCACGCTGCGGCAAGGTCTTATGCCACTTTTACCTTACTCAGGACGCTATTGGGTGTCATGGAATCATTTGTTTCTCCTATTTTTGTTATTATGATGAATCAGTACTACAAGAAATCAGAGCATTTCGGCCGTATTGGTGTTCTTTATGGTTTTAATGGCTTAGGCACGATTATCCTTTCTACTGTATCCTTCGCACTTTATCGTGACATGGCATCATACTCTCTGAAGTCTTACAAAGTTTTGTTCCTAATAATTGGTTGTTTTACGATTTTAGATGGCTTTTTAATCCTTTTCATTATGCCGCATACCCCCGCCGGTGCAAAATTCTTGAATGAAAGGGAAAAGGTGGCCGTTTTAGAAAGAATCAGGGGTAATAAGCAAGGCTTTGGCTCCAGAAAATTCAAATGGCATCAAATGAAAGAGTGTTTCCTGGATATTAGGACGTGGATATACTTCTTTATTGGAATATCTGTCGCTATTCCTAATGGTGGTATCAGTTCTTTTGGCTCGATTATTTTAAAGGGATTTGGTTATTCTACTGAAAAGTCTTTGCTAATGAAGTGTCCTCTTGGTGTATCTGAGTTGGTCGGTTTAGCAATTTTGCCTTTGTTATCTCGTCTTATCAAATCGAGAATGTTGATTGCTATTGGTTATTTATTGATCTGCATAATGTCCTCCTGTTTATTAGCCTTCGCGTCCAATACAAAGGTCGCGGTGGCAGGTTACTATATCTTAGGGATTTCACCTGTCGGGATTATTACTGTTACTTCGTGTGTGGCATCTAATACCGCCGGTCACACTAAAAAGTTGACAGCAAATGCTATTTCTTTGATAGGATATTCGGCTGGTAACATGATTGGTCCTCAAACTTTTAGGAGTTCTGATGCCCCTCACTATCCTAGAGCTAAAGTTGCTGTTGTTGTTTGTTATTCTGTCGCTGTTATGTTGATGGCGTTAATGACCTTGCTTAACATCAAAGAAAATAAAAGGAGAGATGCATACAGAGCTGAAATGGGCGATAACTATGTTATTCTCGAAAACCAGGAATTCGCAGATTTAACGGATTTTGAGAATCCCGAATTTAGATATTCCATCTGAAAATTCTTGAAATGAGAATCGGTTGGCTGCTTTTTACTTGTTTTACTCCTTGGCCGTTTTCTGTCCATTTCTCCCAGATTAAGCTTTTTCGTGCGGGAAGTGAGGCGAGACACATGTCTGGACATGGTTTGAAAGTCTCTAATATTCTATTTACTTTTCTATGTATTCCTAATTCTCTTTTTATTAGTGTTTGTAACCTTCAGCCTCTGTTTGAACTTTCGCCACTATGTTTTCATTTCCTTGGTTGGGAGATGGACATCCATCTTTGAATTACTTCCTGAGATTCCTACTTCAGGTCAACTTTACATCATGAAAGTTCAAATATGCATATCATATTCAAATAAATATTTTTACATTAAAACAACAAAAAAAAAACAATAAAATACAGTCTACCCCAGAAATACGACTCTGTCTTTCACTGAAGTTGATAATTACAACATATTTCGCCATAACAGTACCACGTAACAATCCAGTTTCCCCTCCACAAAAAGATTCCGCACTTTCCTGCTATAAAATTATTCGCCTTTTAAAGTACTGCGTGAATATGAGTGTACAAGAGAAAATCCCCAGACAAAATGACGATCAAATAATTTGAGTTGAAATCTATCAAAGTCTCCCTATATGGATGTACAATAAATACACCATCAGGTGGTGAGCCAAACTAGTGTGGCACACTACTTTCAATTGAAGGAGTGTGTTTATCCTCCATATTCTCGGCTATGATCTTCAGGTTTCATTCCGTGATGTTTTAATTGTGGGGTTACAACGACCGTACCGTCAGGCTATAATCGGCATTACCACATTTCCCACATGTTCGTACGGAAGAAAAATTTTTCCATGATCTCCATATTTTTCCAGCATCCTGCCTCACCCACACCTTCTTTTCAATTTCGGTATGGCGTTTTCTAGCCGTCGTTTTTCCGTGATTTCTCCATATATTTCTCCGAAAATAGAATAATTTGCTTCAACGTTACTCACGTACACCGCAATGTGGAGTTCGGAGGAAAGTGGCAATTTTTTCGCAATTTTTTCCTCATACACTTTAGATTCTCGTGCAGCGCATTTGAGTGACATCAGCATCGTAAAACGTCAAAGTTTCTACTCAGCTTCCACAAAGTTAGCTGATGCAGAAAAAAGGTGAGGAAAGTATATAAAAGAAATAGTTTGGTTACATTAGAATTTCGCCGTCGAACTGTTAAGTTTAAACCATTCCATAGCAGCAAGTCAGTCTTATACTAAAATCTGTTCTTTGAACTCTTTTTTGGTATATATATCAATTTGATTATAGAACTAACTTTACGTTGAAGCGGAATTAATAGATCACAATAAAAAATTAATTGGAAGAAATGGTTCGTTTAGGTCCAAAAAAACCACCAGCCAGAAAAGGTTCTATGGCTGATGTCCCCAAAGACTTGATGGATCAGATTCATGGCTTAGAAACTCTTTTCAGCATTTCCACCGAAAAAATGAGGGCAATTGTTAAGCACTTTATCTCTGAATTAGACAAAGGATTGTCAAAAAAAGGTGGTAACATTCCAATGATTCCTGGCTGGGTCGTTGAATACCCGACTGGTAAGGAAAAGGGTGACTTCTTGGCTATTGACTTAGGTGGTACCAATTTGAGGGTTGTTCTTGTCAAATTAGGAGGTAACCGTGATTTCGATACCACCCAAAGCAAATATAAGTTACCTGATCACATGAGAACTTCAAGTTCCGAAGAACTGTGGTCCTTCATTGCAAACTGTTTGAAGGACTTCGTTGAAGAACAATATCCTGAAGGTGTTTCGGAACCATTGCCTCTAGGTTTCACCTTTTCTTACCCCGCATCTCAGGATAAAATCAATGAGGGTATTTTGCAAAGGTGGACAAAGGGCTTTGATATCGATGGCGTCGAAGGCCATGATGTAGTTCCAATGCTACAAGAACAAATCGAAAAGTTGAACATTCCTATAAATGTAGTTGCTCTCATCAATGATACCACTGGTACTTTGGTAGCATCTCTGTACACTGATTCAGAGACTAAAATGGGCATCATTATCGGTACTGGTGTCAATGGTGCTTACTACGATGTTGTAAGAGATGTTGAGAAATTGCAAGGTAGATTGCCTGAGGACATTACAGCAGAAATGCCAATGGCGATTAACTGTGAGTATGGTTCCTTCGATAACGAGCACCTTGTATTACCAAGAACCAAATACGATGTAATGATCGATGAACAATCTCCAAGACCAAATCAGCAAGCATTCGAAAAAATGACGTCAGGTTACTACTTGGGTGAGCTATTAAGATTGACTCTATTAGATATTCATGATCAAGGTTTCATATTTGCCAATGAAGATGTTTCTAAGTTGAAGACCCCTTACATTATGGACACTTCGTACCCCTCAAGAATTGAAGAAGATCCTTTCGAAAATTTGGAGGAAACTTACGAGCTATTTAAGAACAACCTAAATATCGAGGCGACTGTTCCGGAGAGAAAATTGATCAGAAAACTTGCTGAGCTCATCGGCACAAGAGCTGCCAGATTGACAGTTTGTGGTGTCAGTGCAATTTGCCAAAAGAGAGGTTATCAAACTGCCCATATCGCCGCAGATGGTTCTGTTTTTAACAAGTACCCAGGCTACAAGGAAAAAGCTGCCGCAGCTTTGAAGGACATTTATGGATGGGATGTTTCAAACATGGAAGACCATCCTATTAAATTAGTTGCAGCTGAGGATGGTTCTGGTGCAGGTGCAGCCATAATTGCTGCTTTGACACAAAAGAGATTGGCTGCTGGGAAGTCCGTTGGTGTAAAAGACGCCTGATCTAAACTTATATCTCTTAGTCATTCTCATGTAACATGAGGAATTTTTAAAATCACGTATAAAATCTATAAACAAAAGGCAATTAATATTGCCTTTTATGTAAAAAGTACCTCGTTAATGACCAAATTTCAAAACCTTCAACCACTTGTTTATCATAATTGAGGCGTGGGCAACAACATCTTTGTTGAATGAAGGTTCAGATCTTAGTTTTTCTAATTTCATCGGTTGTATTTTCCACAGTCAACTCGTATAAATCGTATATACTGAATAACTACGCATAAATTTATACGATACTTTCCAGATTAACGGCATATCCTATCGCCATATCTACAATATTGCTGGAACCTTCGCTCTCTGTCACAAGTTCATCATGGAAAGTTATTTTACCCTGGTTTACTACCCAACCTCTCTCATATGCAAATGACTCCAATTCTTTCTCACTATCAAAAAACAATAACGCTTTTGCATTAAATAGGGGTAGACTGGTGTATGCATGTTCAGAATTCAAGGCTATTTCATCCCTTATGGCAAATTTCAAAGTTTCTGAAAACACATTAAATTCTTCCACTTTTGAACCGCTTTCCAAAAGATCCCAGGCTTTTTGATATGAGCCCTCCATTATCAATTTTTCTAACTTAATTGGATATGAAAGGTACAAGTCTCCTTCCAAGTTGCTCACATATCGGTTCAAAAACTCAACCTCGGAATGAAATTTGGTATAATCGTTTTGCGCAAGAAGTATCAGTAAATAAAGACTGATCAATTTGGATTTATTCTCTGATTCCGCCAAACTTTCCAAGTTAGAAAAGTAAAAGGCACGTAATTGATCATAATAGCTTGTAAAAGAGCTGAAATCTGTACTATATATGCAGGATAGAGCCCCGATTTCCAAAATCTTCTTGGCGATATTCAAGTCCTGTAAGTAACTCTCATTCTCACTTGACTTTTTGATGTCAGGTATTAACAGGGCCGCCCTTATCAACTCAATCTTTATTGGAGTGAGAAGTTTCAGACATGCATCGTACTTCTTCGTTTCAAACGCAGCCTTGAGGCCTTTAGTTAAATCCAATAGGGAAGCCATTTTACAGCACTACCTTTTTTCTTCGTACCTTGCCCTTCCTGGTGGCAAAACCGGAATCGATTAAGGATGGCGTTTTTTTCATATATATACATATTTTTTTTTTTACTTTCTGAAATGGATTTAACTCTAAAATGGTTCGCATTAGGATTTGTAGTACTGTTTGATATTAGGATACTTTCCAGGCCTGGCTTTTCTTAAGAGGATACAAAAAATAGTTAACCTAAACAATTACATACTGGTCAGTCTTTAATGTGTATATATTATCGAATGGCAGCTCAGAGCCATCTGTAGTAGAGACTACAGAGCTGATTGCAACTCTAGAAAAGGGGTTTGCGTCTTTACTCGTAAATGATACGTTTATGGGGAAGATGGCGTCCTCATACGGGGCTTCAATAGTCATACCGAAGACAGCGGAATTTCCGGAAGTAATGGCATTTACTGCAACAATAACTCCTTGAGATTCATCAATCAACTCTATGCGGGCATTTGCATCGTTTGCATCTTCTTTTATGGAAACATTCTCAGTATAAACAGGAATTAAGAAACGAAGATCTTCAATGGTACCATCATACATGTTGTTGATTTCGTATTCAAACGTAACGTCCACCGAGTTAGAAATTTCTTCAGAGGGCGATACCCAGGCAGAAATTTCGAGTGGAACTAAAGTGTGATCATCTGCCGATCCCACTTTACGCCATCTCAAAACGCCAAGACTTTGATCGTTAGAGGGGAAAGGCTTATTGGGATCTCTCAAACTAATCTTTTTATTTTTTTGAAACTCGCTTTTGTCTATATTTGGATGAGTTTTAAATTGATAGCCCTTGTCTGCAACATCAACTGCTTCATCAAGAGCTAATTTGGAGAGTGCATAATCAGAATTGTTTATACGAAGTTCAAGGACACCTTTTAGTTCCGAGCTCGAAATTGCTCCATCACGTGAAATTTCAGCATTGATTGTTTCCTTTACACATACTAATATGCCATTATTGACAGGTTTTTCATCCTCCACTTCTGTGGAATTGTGGCCAACCGATAGTGGCTGTCTTGCTGCCGACCTGAAAGGGGCGTCAAAGGTCTTCTTTGACCCTCCGACTTGTAAGCCTTTTCTACCAAGCACTTCCCTGCCATTATACTGTTGAGAGGTTGATTCAACGGCTGGTACAGTGTTATGCGATTGAACGTGCATATAAGATTTTTGCGCGGCGGATGAGGCGTGACTGTAGTAACTATCGTAAGCTTTATTCATGACGCCTCCATGAATACCTGTGAACTCCTGAGTTTCAGGAATCCCCAACTTTCTCGCTTGTTCTTTTCTACTCATCTCCTTTGCGCGACGTTTCCTCTCCTCGGTGGCTTCAAATTCCTTATTACGTTCAATTATTTCCTGAATCCTTTCTTCATGAGATTCCATAGCCAAAAATGTTTTGATTTGAGCCAAAGACAAGTTCTCCTTATAACCCATGGAGATGATTTCATCAAATGAATTGAGAATATCAAAAGCGCTGTCGAAAATATCCTCTTCACTGAATCCCTTTAGTGTTGAATCTACCGTTTGGGCAAAAACATTTAATGTATCCATATCCTGAATGATATTTGACTGGATATTTGTGATCAGGATAATATAATAGTCATCAAAAGGTTTGTATACATATCTAACATGTTCTTCTTCCACAAAGGTATGTTGTTTGGAGGAATTAGCCACCAAGCTTTGAAAGTTCGAAAGCAGTTCCATGACACGATCCTTAGTAATGTCACCGAATTGCCTTGATAACAATGGCTTACCCCTTCGTGTAGTTAAGGAAACAGCGAGAACAACCATATTTCCAGCTATTTATAGTGCTTTTTATTCGAACTAGTGCCACCGAATAGAACAGTTTTACACGTCAACAAGAGTTGAAGGATTTATTTATTTTTTTTTTTAATTATTTTTTATTATATGAAATGAATGGTCTTTTTTCTTGGCCCCCCATGGATTTCAGTGAAGGTCTATTAATTCGAAACGGTAAGGCCGTTGTCGGTGATCAGTACAACCAAACTACTGAACATCCACATTTATTTAAGGAAACATAAACGTGAGTTACCATGCTAATGATACAAACTGATCAATCCTGTCCAACTGTGTTTTTGTGAGGATATTGCTGTACTTAAGTACCCGCTTTCCGGCACTCATACTGAGAAATGCTTTAAATGGACATTCCCGCAAAATGGTATTAGTTGCTACAGGGTGAATGCCTAAATCCAGCAGGACTTGCTTTTCAATGTTCCACGAATATAGAACTTCCTCACTAAGCTTCATAGGCTGCACATAAATTTTAATCCAATCCAAAACAAGGTGATAATTAGATTTTTCCATAAGATGACAACTTATACCGCAACAAGTCAAAAGAAGTTGTACTTTAAATGCCAAATCCATATCAGAAAGTAAAGCTTGATCAGAGCACGTTAGAAGTACAATCACTTCTTTATATCTTGATTTCAGTTTTTGGACAGCATCGAAACATTCAGTTTTCTGCAAACCAACTTCATGAAGAATTTGATTTAGGTCTAGTATCGTTAAACAGGAGGCCGGACCTAAAACTATATCGCATGCGTCATAAGTCTCCACTTCCAGTGCTATTAACCCCATCTTTTTTAGCATATTAAAAATTGTATGATGTTTCTCAATGGAGGCTGCATTTACAATGATGACTGAATTGAAATTTCTCGGCTTTTTCATCGCTTCTTGAACATAGAGCTCCACATCAACTTGATCACGAACATTATCTTGGGGTACTTGCTTAGAAAGATTCAATGAGGTTTTCAATTTGCTTTTTTTGGAGGTGATGATACTCATTAGTTCGTTGTCAATAAAAGAAGAATTGTCGGATAGTGCTCTCTTATGAGATATTTCAGCCAAGGGGACGTCTTTGGAAATATTAACGGTAATTTCGTTTTCTTCGGCATCAGTTTTGTCAATTTTTGAAATAGATGGACCATAATTAAGCTGAGTTTTGTCTTGTTTGGTAGGAGCATCTAGTACTGAAATCAAATCAATTCTACGATCTTTCACCCGAACAAAGTTCAACAGACTGGGTCCTAAATACATTAATTGGCCTTCTACCTTCTCCATTAATTCTATATTCGTAGGCAAGACCAATTTTGAAAAAGGTTCCCATTCTAAATTCCTTAAAATGTTTTTATCTATCCTCCACTTTTTTTTTGGCAGTTTGTAACCAACAGTATGACAAAGTTTCGATCCGTAAAGTGATGAACCTTCGCTTAATCTATATATGTCCAATGAATGAAATTCTTCGTCTCGAGCGGATAATTTAACAGCTTCCAAGCGAAAATTTGGGAAAACTTGGGAAGAAACCCACTCCGGCATTCTTGAAATACACCCAAAACGAAGGCTTGCAACTTTTGGACCTGGAAACGTTATCAAATCGATTATAAGCCTTTTTGTAGATTTTTTGGAAGGTAGCTCACTAAACTTAACAATGGTGTTAATCCATTCAGGTGTGGGCACATTGGAAATTACATCAAGTGAAAAATTTCCGACAGCTTCAGAGCGAGTTACCATCACAGGAATATTCTTGTAATAATTTTTCTTTCTAGCAGCAAATGGCAACAACTCTTCGAACAACAAATTTTTTACTGCTGTCCTAGTTTTCTTCTGAAAGATGATATGTTTGCATCGGGAGGGGGCCCTATCAGAGAGAAAATTTCTGACTTCTTGTGAAATCGTGAGAACCTCTTTTTCCAGATGGATATTGTTAAACTCATAGGCAACAAAGGATCCATTAGCCTCCCATTCTTTACCGGAGTTACTAAATTTCCCATATAGTAAGGGCGAATAGTGTAAATAGGGATCCAAATCCAGAAAAAACTTTCCCAGAATTCCCTCCATCCCATGTGCTATAGTTTTAAACTCAAACCTTGCATCATTCTCGTCCCTGCTAATTATTTGCAGATACCTTCTTGTATTCCTGTTCAAAGAAAGGTTTTCCTTGGCATTTTTGTTAAAATAACCGCCGAGCTTGCGGAAGTGTTCCAATAGTATTTCATGCTCATCACATTGAGTATACCATTCACCGGCCATATCTATTGAAATATAAAAAAATACTGATGTAGGAAGTCTAGCTTCTACGCGTTTAAAGTTTCTGTGATGATTGTTGATATATCTTCAAAAGAAGATAAATAATGTTACAATTTTAAATTTTCATTTTGATGCCACATCTGAGTTCTAGGCATAGATAGGAGATCAGATGAAAGATAATTATAAGGCATATCGGTACCTCTTACAAACAGTAATTCTTTCAGGTTAATTCAGTATTTCAATATCAGAGTCGACCCCATGAATACTAGCCTCATCAGAATCCATAACAAAAATTTCGGTTTTTCTTGTATGGGACAATGATGAACCAGTCTCATCTACAATAACAGGGTGGCTTTTATCATTCGAGAACCCTTGTGCAGTTGAAAAGCTGCCATTGTTGTCCATTATTTCAACAAGGTCATTATATCGTGACACAAATCTTGGACGCAAGACTACAACGGCCCGTACTATTTCAGGGATATCTTTTTCCTGTCGCCTAATTGAGTTAATACGCAACGAATTAAATATCGATATAATATCATCCATAGTCATTCTTTTCACGTAGATATTATCCTCATTGAGCTGTAAATTCAAATCAGGAAACTCAATAAATATTTCCTTTGACGATAACGGTAGGACTCCATATTTCTTTTCCAAAAATACCCTTATCGCTGCAATAAAGAGATTGAATTCCATATGTACAAGCGATTTATCCTCAATCACCACTTGTACGTTTTTATTTTCTACGCTATCTTTATCTGGAAACATCTTGAATATGTGGCCGTCATACTCAAGTGTCGTAAGGGGTAGTTCGTTCGCTGAAAATATCTCTTGTACTTTGTTTTTGAGACCTGACAGCTGATTTCTCAATTCCTCCTCTGAATCTAAATTATGGTTAATATCCTTTTCCGAGCCGCTCTCAATTATTTCTTCTTTTTCATCATCTAGAGGTATATCTCCGTCGAAGTTGCTAGATATTTCAGGGGGGTAATTTTTTATACTAGAATTGACGGGAGGATTAACATCCTCCTCGTTTGATTCGCTAAAATTCAAAGGTATGCTTGAATTACCGTCCGGCGGATATTCAATGCTCATCTTTCCTTCGATTTTCTGTCTTGAATGGTTCTTACGATCTCCCAATAGTATTTGACTTCACGAAATTTGTAATTTTGTTCAAAAAATTTCAGCCTAACTGCCCCCCTCTCCCCCTAAGGATGTGCATGTTATGAAAACATGAAAAGTAATTTTTTATTTACGTATATATTCTTCAAAATTAAAAGCCGCATGGTAAGGGTAGGCAACATTTTAGTAAACGAAACTTCACTAAAGGCAAGCGACAGCAGACATTCGCACGTTATCAAATACCATTTCATCCGATCAGCTTTCGTTACTTTGTACTGGCAATGAAACGGTCAGGTTATTTGCACACTATTTTTGATTCAGTTGAGGGAAAGAGCTCGATTTTGAAAGACAGACGCCAGGAACGTAAGTATTTAGCATATGAAATGCGAATGTTACCTTTATATGAGTTTCATATGAACTCTAGATATAAAATAGCGGTAGAAAGCTAACATTTTTGAGTAGGGGGTCATGAGAAGAATTCTTCATCAATTGCAAATAATAGCCGCCGAGGTTTCAAAGTTGGTGTATCTTTCAACAGTATCATAGACGATACTAGCGAAGATGATTCAGACGTAAATCAATACTTACGGAATAATTTCGATTACGGATATGAAGACAGTGCAACGACTGTTTCGAATGAAAATACTTCTACTTTCGGTTCTTTGAAACCAGTCCGTAAAAAGCAAAAAATACTTCATGAGGTGCCTCCGCCATTGGTGAAAGTTTGTTCTTTACCTGATTCTGCAAGGGCAGTATTTCCATTCGAATATTTCAATAAAATGCAAAGTGAGGCTTTTAAAGACATATATGAATCTCAACTAAACTGCATTGTCAGTGCACCAACAGGGTCAGGCAAAACGGTTTTGTTTGAGTTAGCAATCATATCTGAATTGAATAAATTAAGTGATACGTGTGAGTTTAAGGCCTTGTATATAGCGCCAACGAAATCGCTTTGCAATGAAAAATATGAGCATTGGAAGAGAAAATTTTTGAACTTGTCGTTGGGACTCTTAACGAGTGACACATCCCTTACTGAAATGGATAAAGTCAGAAGTTCTAATATTATTGTCAGCACTCCTGAAAAATGGGATGTGATGACGAGGAAATGGGGGGATCACAAACATCTTTTCCGTATGTTAAGACTAGTTCTTATTGATGAGATACATATTCTTCAAGAACAAAGAGGCAGCACCCTTGAAGTGGTTTTGACTAGGATGAACTCACTTTGCCAAAATCTTCGTATCTTAGCGGTTAGCGCGACTATTCCAAATATTTTGGATATTGCAGAGTGGTTAAGATCAGGCGGTCCCACGGGGCCAGCTGCCAAAGTTTTAACTTTTGATGATAGTTATAGACAAGTGGCATTGGAAAGGCATGTCTACACATGTAATGCAAAAGCTAGTAATGAGTTTCAGTTGGATGCAATTTTTAATACTAAATTGCCGAGTTTAATTGAGGAATACGGAAAGGGAAAACCAGTCTTGATATTTTGTTCAACAAGGCAATCCGCAGTAACGACCGCAAAATATCTTGCACATAATTTTAATTCAGTACTTTATCCTAAAAGATCCAAAAAGCTTGGAATTTTAAATGACCGACAACTAAATGATACACTGATAGGAGGGATCGCTTTCCACCATGCCGGCATGGCAATATCTGATAGATATTCTGTAGAACAAAAATTTTCCTCAGGAGACATTAAGATACTGTGTTCGACATCAACTTTGGCTGTTGGAGTGAATCTACCTGCATATTTGGTTATTATTAAAGGTACCAAAATGTGGTCAATAAATGGCCCGCAAGAGTATTCTAACATTGACATTTTACAAATGATTGGAAGGGCAGGAAGACCACAATTCGAAACGACAGGATGCGCCCTCATTTTAACGGATGAACTTTCAAAAGGTAAATATGAAAATTTGCTTCAGGGGACTACTACCTTAGAAAGTAGCCTCCATATGAACCTCGTTGAACATATAATTGCCGAAATAACGCTAAAAACCATACTATCAAGCGAAATGGCTCTGAAATGGCTAAAAAACACGTTTTTTTACGTCAGGTATACGAGAAAACCTTCTTCTTACAGGTCAATTAGTGATAATATCGTTGGTGAAACAGTGAAGGAGCAACTCTCTTCATTTTGCGAAAAAACTTTAAAAGACTTGATAGATCATGAGATCATTATATCAGACCAAGGTACACTTAGAGCTAGCGCTTTTGGCGAGGCACTAACGAGGCATTATATTTTGTCGAGAACTTTGAAGGGGATTCTAAGAAAGCCGCCTGGTCTTAAAGTGCATGAGATATTGCAGCTTTTATCCACATCAGGCGAGTTTGATGATATACGGTTAAAGCATACCGAAAAAAGGCTTTATAGAGAAATAAACAATAACCCACTTTTAAGGTTTTCATTTGTTGATCAAAAGAAGCAACCTATTTCAGTAACTACGAGAGAGCAAAAGATTTCCTTACTAATACAATACGAACTTGGTGGGCTCGAATTTCCTATATATCCAGGCTCAACAAAACATCATCAGACCTTGGTTCAAGACAAATTCTTAATATTTAGAAACTGCCCCAGACTGTTAAAATGCATGATTGATTGCTTCATCGAAAAAAAGGACGGCAACTCTCTTAAAAGCGCCTTGTTTTTGTATCGGAGCATTAATGGCCGAGGATGGGAAGACACTCCAATGATATTAAGACAGATAAGCAGCATTGGATTAGTATCTGTCAGAAAACTTGTCAGCCACGGTATTGTATCCTTTGAAGACCTGAAAAACTTATCGAATCAGCAAATTGAATATTATTTAAGTCTTAAACCAGGCAACGGTCTGAAGATAAAAAAAAACCTAGAACGACTTCCTGAGTTTACGATTCGTTATGTTATAGAAAAACAGGTGGAATATAACAACATAATATCATTGAATTTCAAAATTGAGGTTCAAGCGGTATGCTGCACGACCAAATGGCATGATCAGTTCCTATCCGTACTTCTAATAGTAAAAAGAGACGATGGAAAGTTGCTGGATTTTAGAAGAAATTCTATCCAGAAGTTAAGTAATCCAAAGTCTTTTAGGATTTGCATTCAGGTAGATAAAAAAACATCATACATTGATTTTCTTCTCAGTTGCGAACAGATAGCAGGCGTAGTGAAAAACATTCGCCATCCTTTAAAACCATCTGACGTAAGTCGACATGCCGTTGCATTTAAACAGAGTACAACATCCAGGAATATATTGAATGATGAATTCGAAAAGGCTCCACTAGATAGTAACTTCACATATATTGATGGGGCAAATGATTCGGAGGATGATGAATTACTGGCTCTTTTAAGGGATAAAGGCCCATCTGTTTCTGGGATGAATTTGCAGCAAAAAAGGACCTTACTTCCTAATGGTAATTACAAGTGCAACCATCACTGTAAAGATAAAACTGTCTGCCGTCACTTATGCTGTAGAGAAGGAATACCAAAACCCCAGTATAAAACTTCGGGTTTTGAGAAAACTGAGATTCGGAATGAAGAACCAATCAGACAAAACATCAATCACAGATCTAAAGATTTTGGTTTTGAAAAGGAAATCACTGAAGAAGCTAAAAACAAGGAACAGAAGCTACCAAGCTTGCCTTACATGCTTCCGCACCTGATCGCTGAAAACCCCGCTTTACAAGAAAGCATAGAAAACAATTCACTTACTCTCTCCAGTTCTTCCTCAACAATCGAAAGTGAAGACCCAGAAACAGAAAAAACGCATAACCTTACATTTTTAGGCTCTGATATCATCATCGAATAATATTAGCGAATATATTCCAGTTAATATTTGCATATGACAATAGCTGTCACAAAACTTATGAAAACGTCTTTAACACGTCTTTTATTTTTTTTTTTTTTGATTTTTTAATTATTTTGATTTTTTTTTTAATTTCTATTTTGTTTTTTTGATTCTTCTTACCATCTTGAAGTATGGAAAAAACGATTGAGATTAACTTGATTAATTTAACTTATTGTTAATAGAAACGGGTACAGAGAGCGCATTTTCCAAATTGAGAGTTCAGTGCTGTTTATTTAAATATGTCGATTATAGGAGACAGTGACAGCGAGACGGAAGTTGTTTCACGTAATTTATGCGGGGTGGTCGACATCGGTTCTAATGGTATTAGATTCAGCATTTCGTCAAAGGCTTCTCATCATGCAAGAATTATGCCATGCGTTTTTAAAGATAGAGTAGGGATTTCTTTATACGAGGTGCAGTATGCTGCTGACTCTCTTTCAAAGGCTCCAATTCCATCCTCAGTTGTCAATGAGGTTTGTGCTGCTATGAAAAGATTCAAGTTAATTTGCGAAGATTTTGGAGTTCCAGAAACAGGTGTAAGAATAATCGCAACAGAGGCAACAAGGGATGCCTTTAATTCTCAAGAGCTTATTGATTCTATTTATGATTCTACAGGGTGGGATGTTGAGTTATTAACTAAAGAAGAAGAAGGGCGAATGGGTGTTTATGGTGTGATATCTTCCTTCAATATGGTTTCCGGATTATATATTGATTTAGGCGGTGGAAGTACACAGTTATCGTGGGTGAAGTGTGTTGATGGTGAAATAATTCAGTCTTCTACCCCCGTTTCTTTGCCTTTTGGAGCTGCTGCTTTATCCAGGAGAATGAAATTTGAGAATAAGCATGACTTATTCATAGAAATAGTTAACGCCTATAAAGCAGCAGTTAAAAACATTGGTATTCCGCAAGAACTATACGACGAGGCCAAAACCAATGGTGGCTTTGATGTATTTACTTGTGGTGGTGGCATGCGAGGCATGGGTCATCTATTACTATCCCAAATTAGAGAGTACCCCATCCAAACAATAATAAATGGGTTTTCATGTACATACGAAGAATTTTCAAACATGTGTGACTACCTTTTCTTGAAGGAACGTGTACCAGGCGAAGTTGGGGGTAAAATTTTCAAAGTTTCAGATAGAAGAGCCAAACAACTGCCTGCAGTTGGACTTTTGTTGAGTGCGGCCTTTGAATCGCTTCCAAAAGTTAAAAACATTCATTTCAGCGAAGCAGGTGTTCGGGAAGGTACCCTTTATTCAATTTTACCCAGGGAAATCAGAGCACAAGATCCTTTAGTGATCGCCACAAGACCGTATGCACCTCTACTTGCTCATAAATACTTAGAGTTGCTGAGAACCGCTATTCCAACTAAAGAAATACCAAGAATTGTTTACCAAAGAATAGCACCAGCTCTTTGTAACTTAGCATTTGTTCATGCATCATACCCCAAGGAACTTCAACCGACTGCGGCTTTGCGGGTGGGAACATCCGGTATTATTGCGGGCTGTCATGGCCTATCTCATAGAGCACGTGCACTAGTAGGAATTGCCCTATGCAACAGGTGGGGCGGAGATATTCCAGAACCTGAGGA
This sequence comes from Kluyveromyces aestuarii, assembly GCA_003707555.2. Classification (NCBI taxonomy): domain Eukaryota; kingdom Fungi; phylum Ascomycota; class Saccharomycetes; order Saccharomycetales; family Saccharomycetaceae; genus Kluyveromyces; species Kluyveromyces aestuarii. The sequence goes on from PPJO02000022.1 coordinate 27,834, forward strand.
GGAGCATAAAAAATTACTTGAAGATATTGTTTTACGGGATGGGGACAAGCTGGAGCGTGAAAGAACGATATGGTGGACCAAATACATAGGAACCATAATGTATGTGATTTGTGGTGTTCACCCAGGAGGTAACATTGGCGATGGAGTCTTTCATTTCAGCACTTCTGAGAAAGAAGATGTGGAGAAGGACCTGCAAACATTATCAATTGACGAAAAAATGTCAGAGCGGGTATTGAATTCAAATCCTTCGAAAAAGAGGCTTTTCGAGGTAATTGTCAAGATAAATAGAAATGATCTTAAGACAATAGCATCTGTCAGGCAAAGAATTATAACGCTACAGAAAAAAATAAGGAAACTCTCACGTGGATCTTGTGACAAGGTTAAAATAAACGTTGAATTTTATTGATATGGTATGTTTTTTTCTGAATATATATAAGCTTTACACGTATTTTTGAAAAATTTTCTATCGAGCATCAATCAATGAAAAAGTCAGACTTCTTGTAGCTGATTCCGTTTTAATCAATATATGAAGTCTTCGGATCTTGTTCTGTAATTTTACAGGAAATATGACTGTATGTATATATGCACGTGGGCCAATTTTTTATGCGATGACTCTTACCCTACTTGTTTGTCCTTGGTGAAGTTCTGCACAGTATAATTATCTAAAAAAACCAGCCTTAATTATTTGCCACTGTTGTACTAAACATGGTTAAAACGAAGGTGATCTCCCGCAGTAATTTCCTTTGATCGTTTCTCAACTAGATATGAATCACGATCCATTTTCTTGGGGCAGACCCTCAGATGACCATTATGGGAAATACAACAACTCAATTGCTGAAGCAACTAATTTCCCAAAAATGAACACTCAGAACCCAATTATTACGGGTACATCTGTGATTAGTATGAAATATAAAGATGGTGTCGTTATAGCAGCAGATAATTTAGGAGCGTATGGGTCACTATTACGCTTCACAGATGAGCAGAGGTTGATAAAGGTCGGCCCCAAAACTATAGTTGGTGTATCCGGAGATATTTCAGATATGCAATATATTCAACAACTACTAGACGATATGGAGATCGAAAATAATTATCACAGCTCTTGTGCGGACGAGGAAGAACAGTTGAAGCCAAGTTACGTGTTCGAGTATCTATCTTCTGTGATGTATCAACGAAGATCCAAAATAAATCCGTTATGGAACGCCATTATTGTCGGTGGAATTGAAGATGGAAAACCTTTTTTGAGATATGTGAATCTCCTAGGAGTTACATATTCTTCTCCCACATTAGCTACCGGATTCGGTGCTCATATGGCTCTTCCATTACTAAGGAAGTTGGCTGATTCGGAGGAGGATGTTCAAAACATTGATTTGGAAACAGCAAAGAATGCTATTCTTGAGTGCATGAAGGTACTATATTACCGTGATGCGCGCAGCTCCCGTAAGTTCTCTCTGGCAGTAGTTGACAATGAGAAGGGGTTGAATGTAGAGAAAAACCTCATGGTGGAAGACATGGTATGGAATTTTGCCAAAGATATTAGAGGCTATGGAACACAAAAGGTATGATTACAGGTAATTTTAAGACATATATCTATCACTATTCTTTTCAGCCTATATAGTAGCTATTGTAAAGATGGTTAATTGTCCATTGTGTTTAAGATTGAAAATTGAACATTTTCTGATTGTCACATCCCGACCAAATTTCTAAAATATTTAGCCTCTCTCTACCTTATCAACAAAACTGTCCGTTCGATAATAGACAAAAAATTAATAACAAGCAAGAATGAAATCATCGGAAAATAGACAAAAGTAAACTAAGAAGGAAAAAAGCATCTAAAACTTCTCTACATAACTACTGGTTTAGATAATGCACCTAGAACAGGATAAAAACTCGTTTGAGTTAACTATATTAGGGGCCTCTGGAGGTCCGCTTAATCGGAGTACACAATCATTTTTGCTAAAGAGAGCTGGCTCCCTTGAGCAAGGATATATTTGCATAGATGCCGGAGCAGGGCTAGCAGAGATAGTAGAAATGCTGCACGATGTTCACAAAGACGAGGAGCAATTAGTTAGCAGTTTTTATCAAAGTGAAGCTGAAGATATTCACAAGTTTTTTGCTGATGATCTAACACGTACATTTGGATTCAAAACAGTGAGCACAAAATTCACAAAGGAAAACTGTGGATGCTCCATCATGACACAAGGACTAAATCTATTTCATGAGATCAAAGAATATTACATCACGCATCCACATATCGACCACTTATTTGCGCTATTAATTAACTCACCAGCTTTCTTTATGAAAGAAGATTCAGAAAAACTTGTTTACGGTACGAGCGAAACGATAAATGTGATCAAAGAACATATATTCAATGACAAAGTATGGCCTGATTTCACTTCGAATGGCAAAATTGTACTGCGCAAATTAACTGTTAATCAAAGTATTAGAAGTTCACTGATACCTGATTTAGAAATTATACCTTTCACTGTCAGCCATGGTATTGGAATTGCAGCGACAGAGCCCTACATGAGCACTGTGTTTTTGTTTCGAAGTCGGGAAAAGAATGATCATGTTTTAATATGCGGAGATTTAGAATCAGACGAAATTTCAAGGTCTAGTAAGCTGCTACAGGTCTGGGAATATCTGGGATCAAAAGTCCCATTAAAAACATTAAAAGCAATAGTGATTGAATGTTCAAACACTGAAAATATCGGAGACGGGGAATTATTTGGTCACATGTGCCCGAGACACATAATCAACGAATTGACCCAGTTAAAGAAGTGTTACAATCGCACTCAATTGGACGGCTTGCATGTAATAATAACACATGTAAAAGATACAACTGCAATAGAGGATCCTCGTCTCACGATCTTAAGACAGCTAAGGGAACAAAGCCAGCGAATGAAACTAGGTAACGTCAACTTCTCAATGGCTGTGAAGGGCTTTACCTTAACTCTGTAGTGTCAATGGCGACAAATATCTTGTCGCCGGAATTAGACTTCCTGTAAAATTAATATCGTTGATAATATTTCTGAACTTCATCTGGTTTCTTCAGAGCGTGGGAGAAATCATACATTCGCATAAAAATATAAGCTTACTCATAAATCACTACATATTAGAAAGTATAAGTTTACAACCAAAATACTATCACAAAACACCACCATTGTTAATGGCATCAATCTCAATATCATCCATTGGTCTCATCTTGAATCTGGCTGGCAGTTGGGAAATGGATGCAACCTCGTTTTCCTGCAAAGGTCTGTCAGAGAAAGCGTATTTCGACGACTCAGCAGAAGCGGCCTTAGAAGCCTGAGGGTTCTTATATGGAACAACCTGGAAAGGAATCCATTTTCCCACAATTTCGTTTATGGAAGAACATTCTGCTGAACCTGGCCTTAGGCTATCGACAGTGCATGGATGCAAAGCTGATTCCGCATGCGCAACGATTGGATGACGCCCACCCACAAACTTGATCGATGGCACATACTGCATCGCTTTAGCTAATCTTACTCCTGAAGCATGCATTTTTACTGGTTTTATTATCTCTTTTATTGTTTCAGCTTCGGTTTTAGAATTAGAATTAGATGTAACTTTTGAAGGGGACTTAGAAAATTTCTGGGCAAAATTTGCCAATCGGTTCAGAAACGTCACTGCGTAAGCCTCAAGTGGATTCGTGCTAGATCTTTGGAAACAGTAAAGATCGACAAATTCTTAACTCTAAGAATAAAATGTAAAGGTCAGCATGATATCGTAATTCATAAAACTTGTTAACGCATAATTTTTTTATTATATATATTTGCCTCTGCTGTATTCTAGGTTACAGAATCCGTAACCTATAATACTGGGAATATTCCAAGGAAATAAATATCCTTCCGCTGGCACTCCTACCGTTTTCGGATCCGATCTAATAAAATGTAAAAAAACAAAAAAAAAAAAACCGGCAATGATGGTCCGCATTTCGGTGCAATTAGATACAAGTAACCGAATGAAACATCGCTCACTATATGCCATGGAGAGAAGACAGGTGGCTCAAGCACGTGATATATTTTCTTTGCTAAAATAATGAGCCTACTCATAATCATATGTATATAGGAATAAAGGATCAATTCGTACGGAATAAGCTGTAGTCTAAGGCAGTACTATAACCTATGCATCTTAGGATATCGACGAATTTGAGTAATCCGAGATCCCTCAACACATGTAGCACCTGTGTACAATATTCTTATAATGGCTTCCAATTTTTTTGCAAACTAACTAACCGCCGATATGCACTATCAAAATATGATTTTATATGTGCTGCAAAACAATACACGAATAAGGTTGAATTTGAAGGTTCTTTGAAGATATTTACGCATAATTTAGTGCAGGGAGAGTTAGGATCAGATGGGAATCGATGTTAGCAAAGTATCAAAGTTCAATGAAAGAAAACTCGTCTACTAATGCCTAAGGATAACTATTCCATTAAGTTGATAAATGTGTCAAATGTTTAATTTATCGGCATCAAATGGGAGCACTAATCGCATAAATAAAACTACATGCTGTAAGAACAAATCAGTCACGTGATGATTTGCAGCGATTCAATGAGAAGGGCATACAGTCGAATGAACAAGGAGGCTCAAAGGAATATAGAATTGAAGACAAATTTGACGTGTAAATTTTCTTTTTCTTTTACATTTTCCTTTTACTAAAAGTTTGGAGAAATATTCACGAACATTTTTGAAAGATTTGATCTAGCTGTTGTTTTCAATTACAAATTGTGATGCTGTACAAATTAGAAAGAAGTCATACACATAGAAGAAGGGTGTAGTCTCTGTATGAGAAGCGTTCAAGAAATTTCAGGGGTAGGAACGAAACGTCAACAGGAAATTTGCAAGCCGCAGTGACCAGTTCTCGTTTGTTTAATGCACAGGATCAAAACTGCTGTTTTGTGTTTATGTGTCTTCGTATTCGTGCACGTTTACTGGACAGTCCATCATGATGTTCAGTGGCAGGTAGCTAGCCAAAAATGGGAGAGTAGGAAGAAAATTGCTCAATGCAAGCGAAATTATATTGAGAATAGATGTGATGAAAAGTCGAGACCTGCTTTAATGGAGAGATGCGACGAGTGGTGGCATTGTGCGGAATTGGGGTTACATCCTAATGTTCACGAAGTAGCTTCTTTGTATGCGACATCTCTGGCTCACACGTTGAATTCTTTTGTACAAGCTTTGGCCTTTAAAACTACTGTCATACTTTTATTAGTGATTTTAATAGTGAGTTTACCCACGAGAATTTAAGAATCCAAGGGTTTTTAACACACAGAAGGCCCGAAACATTCATCATCATCCATTCTTCCAACTACGGACTTAACGTTGATCGAAGAATAAATACAACTCTATTATCTCGCGTTATGGTTCGTCTCCATGTATGTAAAAAAAAATGCCAGTGAAAATGATTATGTACTTACTGTTCACACATTTTTTGAATGATCTTCCTGCAACAAGTATAGGGTGCCTTTTCGGTTCTCCTTTGTGTTATACACGATTTGCTCATCGTTTTTCCTTACTTGATAAGATTCGAGCCAGAAATATACCAAGCCGTCGTAATCATGACTAACAGCCGCGGTTGCAATCAATATTTTGAATGCAACCACTGTCCTTAATCTATGGAACAAGTTCAGTGCTTTTCATAAAAAAAAATATGTCCGGAGTATATAAAACAAGAAATAGCTTTCCACCACCTCTCCCATAGCGCGCTTTGCTCGACAATATTATTTTGTAGTGTGATTGTTATAGAAATGAACCATTAAGTTTTTTAAAACAATGACCAATTCTATTCCTAAAGTTACTATACCTGCAACGGGTTGCCAAATACCAATTATAGGTTTTGGATCAGGTACTAAATGGCGAATTGAAAAAACCACAGGCGACACCAAGGATCAATTTATCCAAGTATTAGCCGACCAAATTTCAAATGCTATTCAAACTGGTTACACTCATATTGACACCGCTGAAGCATATTTCACACACCCGGAAGTTGGGCAAGGCATCATGAAATCTGGCGTGCCAAGATCGGAGCTTTGGGTAACTGACAAATACAACCCAAGCTCGTTTCAATGGCGCAAAAGTACAGGGCCTCTTGACTCGCTTCAAAGAGCTCTAGGAGAGATAAATCTAGAATATGTTGACTTGTATATGTTGCACAGGCCAGATATTAATGTTGAAAATGCTGGATTGACATTAAGGGAAGCTTGGATCCAAATGGAAGAACTTTATGAGAAAGGGTTAGCAAAGAACATCGGAGTTTCTAATTTTTCCGTGGAAAACTTGAAATATTTAGAACAATTTGCTAAAATCATGCCTATGGTTAATCAAATTGAGTTTAATCCATATTTGCAAGAGCAGTCACCAGGTATCATTAATTATTGTAAGGAGAAGGGTATAGTAATTGCGGCTTACTCACCATTATCACCATTGAATAGAGCAAGACCAGGTCCTTTAGACGCCGTTTTACCTGATATGGAAAAGAAATATGGACTTGACGAATCTCTACTATTATTGAGATGGGCGATCCAAAATGGTGTTGTCGTGCTTACCACATCCTCAAAGCAAGAAAGACTGCTTGAAACATTGAAAGTTCTAGATTTCGAGTTAGAAGATGACGATTTCAAGACAATCACGTCCATAGGGCGTGAAAAAATATATCGTTGGTGTTGTAAGGCCCTATTTGATAAATACAATGATAAATTATATAGCAGCACTTGAGCTTATTTTAGGAATGTTCCATATTTTTTAAACTATTTCTCCACGTTCTAAAAGAGTTCGGTAGGATGGCTTCTCCTTCAACAAGATCCTGAAATTCTTCGTTGCCCTCTTCAATCTCAACAAGCTTCAGATGATTATTTTCGAAAATTAATTTGTACGCTCTAATTTGGTCATGGTTTCTAGGAATGGTGTCCAGGAGCCATTCTGTGAAGGAACCATACCACTTGATGGCATCGACGCACGCTGTTTGCATTTGCGGATTGTTATTTTTTAATAGCACCGGTACTTCGGCCGTCGTGAATTCCTCCACAGATCTCAAGATAAAATCTTCATCCCTAAAACCATAAATTATTCTGTTAATGCCAACAAGGAAACATTGTAACCATGTTCTGAAGAGTTTACGTTCGAATTTGTGAGCATCAGACATGGTATTCACCATATTAGTGCACTTTAATTCCGCATAATGGCCCAAGTTATCTCCAGGGTCTTCTTTGAAGTCAAAAATGCAATCGACTTCCGCACCCACAAGTATTTTGCATTTCCCGATACCTGTTCTAACTAAAGATATGAACTGATCACCATTGTTAACAATCTTTTTCGGCCTTTTTTCCAGTGCAACTCTTGGAACATTTGGTAAAGGCACCGGCAAAGTTGCCAGAGTCTCAAATTTGTACCCACTATAATAGGCTTTGGCTTGAATAGTATCTCTGCTTTTGCTAGTCCCCAATGGTTCCGATCCATTTGTCTTGCATTCCTTGATAAACAATTGTCCATCAAAACTTACAACACGGAAATTTATCGGATTAAATTGCGATGAATCAAATGCAGTCGAAATTAGTTTGCGTATAATACCCCTGAAAGTTATAATATCAGCTTTAATTTTTTTACTTTTCCTTTCCTCATACTGTTGAACAGTTGAAAGCAACCCTTTCAAAGTAGTAGAATCAAAATCATCAGTGTTGCATTCTTTGAACTTCTTAATCCCATTCACAAGATCAAATTTTTTGTCCAGTTCTGAATCTGGTAAATAATAATAAGCTAATCTTGATGCATCATTTACCAGGAACTCATTATCTTGAGTTCTCGAATAAAACCCAATTTCTTTTGGCTGTTTTAAAGCCGTTGTAGAACTTCTCTTTTGGATGAATAAACTAGATGATAGCACCATTATCTAAGTTGAATTAGGGCTGCAATGGCGTACACATGAACCGATGCCTGAACTGCTACTAATTATATATATACTTCATATAGTGTTTAAAATTACTACCAATAATTCACTTGTCGAGTACTGACAATAAAAAAAATTAAACTTTTATCGTCAGGAAATACTTAACCCTGCATACATAAAGCAATAACGAAAGGCGAAATTCCTTTCAACCTGACACATGGTGGGGTGTTATCTTGACAAACAAATATATTGGTTCAGAAAACAGACTTATCAGACCTTTCTGAACAAAATTCAGAAGCTGACTACTTAATTCTTCTTTGTGGGTTGGCCTTATTGCAAATCGTAAAGCACGACATATTCCGCGCGGCTTGAACCCAAACGAAAAATTTCATGATTTTATCAATCTGCGCATGGAATGTATAAAGGAAGAACAAAAAATATTTTGTAACCTTAACTACTAGGTTAAACATAGTCAATATTAATCAAAAGTAGTTCTTTTACCAGTGGATTCAATTTGAAATGTCACACACACTTGTAATTGGTGCAAAAGCTCCTGCTGTTGCATACGGGGAGTTAATTGCCGCTCGCCTCGTCAACGATGCTAGCCCTGATGCCATCGCCATCTCCTTTGTTGAAGATAAGAAAGCTGTTTCTGCTTTATTCGACGGTAATTCCTCAGATGTTTTTGCGTCCATGGCTGCTGCATTCCCAGAAACTCTTGGCGACTTCACAACTGAGGTTGCCACCTGGGCTGAGTTTGCTTCCAAGGAGTTGGTTATCAAGAACTTTCAACAGTTGGCTCAATCGCTGGCCAAATTAGAAAGTCACTTGAACCTTAGAACTTATATTTTAGGGACTAATAAGGCTTCTTTGGCTGACATTGCAGTTTGGGGTGCTTTAAGATCCAACGGTATGGTTGGTTCCATCATTAAAAACAAGGTTTACATCAACGTTTCTCGTTGGTACACTACTTTGGAATTGAACCCACAATTTGGCCAAGCTCACGAATTTTTAACCAAATCCTTACAGGAATTGAAGAAAACTTTGAACTCCGGAAAGAAGAAGGATACTCACAAGGCTAGTTTTGATATTGATTTGCCTGATGCAAAGATAGGCGAAGTTGTCACTCGTTTCCCTCCAGAGCCTTCTGGTTACTTACATATTGGTCATGCAAAAGCTGCACTATTGAACCAGTACTTTGCTCAAGCTTATAAGGGTAAATTAATCATCAGATTTGACGATACAAATCCATCTAAAGAAAAAGAAGAGTTCCAAGATTCTATTTTGGAAGATTTACAGTTGTTGGGCATCATTGGAGACAGGATTACATTTTCCTCTGATTATTTCCAAGAAATGTATGACTACTGTATTCAAATGATCAAAGAAGGTAAGGCCTATTGTGATGATACGCCAACTGAAAAGATGAGAGAAGAGCGTACCGAAGGTATTCCCTCTTCTAGAAGAGAAAGAACAGTGGAAGAGAATCTAAAGATCTTTACCGAAGAAATGAAAAATGGTACTGAAGAGGGTTTGAAAAACTGTGTTCGTGCAAAAATTGATTACCAAGCTCTGAACAAAGCCTTAAGAGATCCAGTCATTTACAGATGTAACTTGACTCCTCACCACAGAACTGGTACAACTTGGAAAATCTACCCAACTTATGACTTCTGTGTTCCTATTGTTGACGCCTTAGAGGGTGTAACACATGCTTTGCGTACGATTGAATACAGAGATCGTAACCCACAATATGAATGGATGCTTAACGCATTGCATTTGAGGAAGGTTCACATTTGGGATTTCGCCCGTATCAACTTCGTAAGAACTCTATTATCCAAGAGGAAGTTGCAATGGTTAGTTGACAAGCATATCGTTTCTAATTGGGACGACCCAAGATTCCCAACTGTCAGAGGTGTTAGAAGAAGAGGTATGTCTGTTGAGGGTTTGAGAAACTTTGTTTTGTCTCAAGGCCCTTCCAGAAATGTTATCAACCTCGAGTGGAACTTAATTTGGGCTTTCAATAAGAAGGTCATTGATCCAATTGCTCCAAGACATACTGCCATTGTTGCTCCAGTGAAGATTCGCTTGGAAGGTGATGACGTTCCTCAAACACCAACCATAGAAATGAAATTGAAGCACAAAAAGAACCCTGATGTTGGAGAAAAGAAAGTAATTTTCTACAAAGACATTTTGATTGATGAGGAGGATGCAAAAACCATTTCTGAAGGCGAAGAGGTTACTTTGATGGATTGGGGTAATGTTATTATTACCAAGAAAAACGATGATGGTTCTTTGGTTGGTAAGTTGCACTTGGCTGGTGATTTCAAGAAGACAAAATTGAAGTTGACCTGGTTAGCTGACACTGAAGATAAAATTGATGCAGATTTGGTTGATTTCGACCATTTGCTATGTAAAGATAAGTTAGAAGAAGGTGATAACTTCGAAGACTTCTTGACACCAGAAACAGAATTCCATACCAAGGCTGTTGTTGATTTGAATATCAAGGATCTCAAAGTAGGCGATGTCATTCAGTTCGAAAGAAAGGGATACTTCAGATTAGATTCTTTGCCAAAGGATGGGAAACCATACGTTTTCTTCACCATCCCAGATGGTAAAGCTGTCAACAAATATGGTGCCAAGAAATAATTAGGTGCCAAAATTTAGTATTTTAAAGTTATGTATGTCTCTTAATAATAAAGTATCTAACGAGAATCTCAATGATGGAGACCAAAACGCTGAGGAAAATGGTTACTATGAACCACCATGTTATTCTCGCCATATTACGCTCCGTAACGGAATCAACGCAAATGTCAAAAAATTCGAGAAAAACTTTGCACCTGTCGTTTAGAACTTGAACCCTAGGATCTATCTCTAAATATTCTCTCATTGCTGCATATAGAGAATGCAAACTTGGTTCAAATGACCAAAAAAATTCTGGAGTGTCTAGAACACTGGAAGATAAATTTACATCCACTCTCAATTTGAATAGCTTACCTGATTTTTTTAAAAGATGTTCTCTTGTGAGCCCAAGAGATCCTCGTAATGCAAGTCGTTTTGGGAGTTTCGAGACTGTGCCGAAGATGGGCACGATTCTCGATTCGAATCTTGAGAGTTTAACCGATTGTGCAATAGCATGGGATAAGGTAAGTGCAGTTAAATGGTCACCTGATCTTAACGTGATAATGTCATTGAAAATTCTTGGTCTTTCTGTTTCCATATCGTATTCGAAGTGAAAGCTTTCAATTTCAATGTCTTGTTCATCTAGTGGTCTGATAACCATATTTTTGTAGCTCGAAAAGGCTATATCGCCTAAAATATTTTTTTCTTGTATCTCTGTAAAGTTCCAAAATACAATTACCCCGTAGTTGAATATGAAAACCTCCGAATGTTGTTGATATATTAGTAATTTACCATCATGTTGAGATGGTTCTGAAGTATTCTTATCATCAGTAATATTTTCTTCCGCGAAGAATTGTGGTTCACTTGGATCGAACACAAACGGATTGCTTGTCGAAGGATTTGGTAGATGATCAGGGGTGTTCGATGGATCAACATTGCTTGATATTCCTCCTTCATCAAGTTCGTAGTTATTGTTCATATCCTCAACTGTTTCTACCCCAGAGTAGTATTCATAATGATGGTCTCTCCTTTCGCTTGAGTCAATTAAGCTTTCTATCAAAGTTTTCCCACCACGAGTTCTCCTTGAAATATTAGATTTAATACGAAATCCATCCTTACCTGGAAGAAGTGGGAGACAATATGGAACATATAAACATTCATCGTATAACCTCGGCGAGACATCATGTGTCTGTTTCAAAAACTTTGATGTTAAAGCAAGGTTGAACCCATCTGCCACATTATAAGCCGTTACTCGTTGTAGCTCTTCTCTTTTATCATCTCGACTTTTGGAACTCACGCGCTGATATCTCGTTGTTCTAACGATATTCTTTAATGGATTGCTTGAGTCACGCTCCTGAGTTTCATCAGGTATAAGCACCAATTTTTGCGAAGTCTTAGACGTTCTCGAAGGAAGTGGGTTAATCATTTTCGTCATATGCAATGACTTATTTCTTCTAGGAAATGCTTCAGCCGATGAGCTTGAAATTCTCTCTTGTCTTCTGCCGGAAGGAACATCACTAACCTCTGAAAGGATGTTATCCATAGAGACATCGCTAAATCTTCCACTGCGAGACTTCCGAGACGGCAGGAGATCTGAACCTCCACCAGTCATCGAGCCACGCCTTCTTATTTTAGTAAACCGTGTTTTAGATGCTATATCCTCGGAAATTGTCAGACGGGAGTTTGCATTTGAGCGCCGAATACCAGCGGCATGCCCTGCAAAAGGTGCCGAACTTCTGTTTTTGGATGACCTTGAATCAGTAACTAAAATACTTGGAGAACGTAGCGATAAAGGTCGTTTGGATTCAACCGTTGCCCCGCCCTGGTTGGTCATTTTTATGGTTGAACTTAACTATCTTAAACAAGCTCTTTTGTAGCGGGTGCTCAAAGAAAGGTCATCAAAGTCTTGCAAAGATGAAAATATACCGAAAACTGAACGCAGCTTTTAGGACGTCAAAAATATAAATTCCTCAATAGAAACTGCGCACGATTTTAATACCTCTGTGGCTAGCCTTATTGGTATCTGGAAATCTTTAGTACTAACTGACTGGTGAAATGAGGAAGGCTTTCTTAGAAGAGAAGCAGTAAAAGTAGTAAGAAGAGTAAATCATGTGACTGTTTATTCTTCGTAGGAAATACAAATTTTTATATTACCCGTCCTTTTGATTTCTAAATCAAAACTCCAAACAAATGCTTGAAAATGCGTTTAATCCACCGCATCTAAATCATGTACACTGGCGCAAGGTATTCGCATCAGGACTGTTCACTGCTTGAGTTGAACCAATAGGGGTCTTAACACTACATATAAAAATTGAATATGTCCGATCTAGATGAGGATTTACTTGCCTTAGCAGGAGCTGGAACCGATGAAGAGGAGGACGATGATCAATTCCTATCGTCTAACAAGAAGAGGGCAAGAAGCGACAATAATAGTTCAAAGAAAAGACGCATCATGAACGATGACGAAGAGGAAGAGGAAGCAGCGGATGAATACGAGGATGACTATCAATTAGAGGAAGATTATCGTTTGAAAGAAGAAATTCCTTTCCCCTTGGAGGGAAAATATAAGGATGAACAAGATAGGATTCATTTGGAGTCATTGCCTGAGATGGAGCGCGAATCTATTCTTTTCGAAAGATCACAAGTTATGCAAAAGTACCAAGAGCGTAAGTTATTACGGGAGCACGCACGTACAATTAAAGAGCGACAAAGACAGTCAGGTAAAAAGGTGCGTTCATCCGCTAGGTCTTCGAGAACAACTGGCCATACTGATATCAAGGAGTCAAAGTTATCAGAGTTAAAGAAACAGAGGGCTAAGAAAAGCGGGGGTTATGAATCTAAAGAGAGTGAAGAAGATTATGAAAGTGGGGAAAGCGATTATGACTATGGGCGTGATAGATATGGATCTGAAGAAGAAGATGGTGAGGAAGCTTACGAAGAAGAAGACGATTATGACCCTGGCTTTTCAAGAAAAAAGTCCCGTGGACGTAGTTCCTACGCTGATGATGAAGTGGAGTGGGCCGAAGATGAAGAATTAGATAGGGAAACCAATTTACCCGACTATAATAAGGTACAGATTGGCCGTTCATTTGTTGCTAAGTTTTGCTTTTATCCTGGTTTCAATAAAATCATTGAGGGATGTTATGGTAGAGTAAATATCGGGACTGATAAACACACCGGAGAATCAATGTATCGTATGGTAAAAATCGAGAGGATATTCCTACAAAAACCATATAACGTTGGAAAGTTTTTTACGAATCAATATTTCGGTGTTTCGCAAGGAAAGGATAGGAAAATATTTCAAATGAGCTTTTTTAGTGACAGTCCAATAACTCAATCCGAATACGAAAGATATATTCGGTCTTTGGATAATTATGACATAAATCAACCTTCTGTCTACACGTTAGATAAGAAGTCGAAGTCGCTCAAGGAATTTGTCTCAGAGCCTCTGACACCTAAACTAATGGATGAAATAGTTAGAAACAGAATGGTATTCAATAAGAAGCTATCCGGGACAAATGCTGTAATGGAGAAGTCAGTTCTTAAAGAAAAGCTCCAATATGCCCAACAAACTGGCGAACAGAAAAATATCGAAAAGTACTCGTCCCAATTGAGAGCTTTAGAAAAAAGAATATCGTCTTATGAGAAACAGCATGAAAACGATCAAACGGATATGAAAAAGTTGGATGCGTTGACATCTAAAAACAGAAAAATGAACGTCGATAGAATCAGACAGGCTGAGAATGTCAAAAAAGAGACTGGCTCAAGTCTCGTTGATGCCAAAAGTGATCCATTCAGTAGGTTGAAGACTAGAACAAAGATTTATTATCAAGAAATTCAACAAGAGGAGAATGAAAAAGCAAAAGAACTTGCGAAACAAAATCAACTTGAGCAGGATCAAGAAGATCAGAAGAAGAAGAAAAAGGACCAATTACTTGCCAAGTTCAGAAGCCTTGGAGGTCTAGAAGATGTTATCAGTTCATTAGACATTAAATTACATATCGATGTATGATTCTCATCTTAATGTTGTTTATTTTTCGTTAAAAGTTACTGATTATGTAAAACCTTTGTAATTACAAGTACCTGATATCTTATTTCGATATTTCGAACATCGTTGACCTCAACGATATACCTCAAATTCGGTATGCCACTGCCAATTTCTGAAAAAGTTGCACATGCTGTATACAGTTCTTATAAGAGTCTCAAACCTATTTCCAAACCATGTGTGAGATCGAATGGTCAGAAAGAGTGGACTGTACTTGCTGCAATGGTGGCAATTGACGGGGAAAATGATGAGGTTAGGGTAGTTTCCTTAGGAACTGGTGTGAAAGCCACCCCTAATGAAGAGCTGAGAAGGAGTAATGGCCGCATTTTACATGATTGTCATGCTGAGACTATTGCTATACGAGGATTCAATTCAGTTCTTCTAAAAGAGATCTCCGCCATTCGTGGTGGATTTAAGTCCTATTTAATTGAGGAATCCTCAAAAGGTTACACTGTAAAGAATAAGTGGAAATTTGGTCTCTATATATCTAGATTACCTTGTGGTGATGCTAGCATGGAATTTTTAGAATGTGAAGACAAGAATAGTGGGGATCTACATTTTGAGAGTTGGTGTAAAGAGGGCGGACAATTGAGCCCGACTATTCAAACGATTCTTCGAGGAAGAGACAATTATGCAAGCAAGGGATTTGTGAGAACTAAGCCTGGAAGAGCAGATTCAAGCATCACATTATCGAAGTCCTGTTCGGATAAGCTGACTCTCAGGCAAATATTTGGCCTTTTCAATGCCAGTAATTGGTTTTTGTTTGATGACATGGTTTTTCTAGAGTACCTTATCCTCCCAAGAAAATATCAGCAATATCAAAGTTCTTTAGAACGTTGCTTTCATGAACGCGTATCTACCGTTGATGCAAGTCTCATGAATTTTTTATTTTGTGAAAGCGAGTTTATTGACGATAAGACAGATACAAACCAGGTACCTGGATCGATATCCGCATGCCTTTTAAATTGCACTGAGAAAGTAATAGAAGAATCTATCTTGAATGGGATAAAGAATGGGTTCTTCGTTAAGGGAAACAATCCACTAAGAAAAAACTGTCATTCTGTAATTTCGAGATTCGGGCAATGGACTGATTTAAAAATGGCATGCGATAAAGAATTAGGAGACTATTTGACATTCAAGTCCTCCCTAGTAGATAGGACAAGTTACGTAAAGGATTCAAAAAATCTACTATCATCTGATGGATGGGTTTGTACACTTTCGGATAATTGCAGTTAATTTAATGTTCCTATCTTTTATTACCAATGTCGTTTATATAACAAAATTCTATTAAAGAAAAACATATAGATACACTTTTAACTACCTAATATGGAACAATCTTATTCAGTATCATCAGGTCCATCATCTATTTCCTCCGCATTTTCTTCATCCAATACCAATCCCTTATTATCAGCAGCGATTTCCGCTCCTTGCAACAGATTTATCAAATTCTCTAGTTCGGTACTATGAATCAAATCCAACGGCTTTTGATTGGCTTTGTTTTTAATTCTAGGGTCGGCACCAACCTCGATTAGGTTTTCTGCAATAAAATAACCGAATTCAGGTTCTTGGTGACAATATTTCACGCATAAGTGTAAAGGTGTATCTCCATCAATTGTATTTTGCTCGTTGATTTCAACGCCTTCATAGTCAAGGATGGCATCCAAAACATCCCAAGAACCATACTTGCAACATAAGTGTAGTGAACTATTTCCAAACGGATCTTTAGCATCGTTGATTAATGAAACAAAGTCATTCTCTTTTTCAGCATATAGACCCAAAACTGTGTTAAACAAATCCAGATTGTTTCTTCTTGCAGCATCTAAAAGCTGTTCCTTAGAAGATGCACCTTCTGTCATATTGTTAATTTATTCTAATTGTCTTTTAGCTAGCTTAGGTATGGCAATTTCGTCAATGCCTTTATTCACAATACAAATCATTGCAATGCAATTGAACCTTTTTCTTGATTTTCCTCACGGTAGATTAACCCTGCAAAAAATGATAGTATCCAATACTTGATGAAAAAAATAAAAAATTATTGAACACAGAGTTGAGTCTATCAGGTGAGGTGAGCTCTTCTCTTTGAATCTGAATCCACAAGCCGCAGCGTTTTGCATGTCAACAAGGGCACTTTAATGAACAAAATATATTATGGATATTGAAAATCTTCTTCAGGGTATTCAATCTATAAAAAATGACGAAAGACAAAGAGCAGAATTGGAGCTTTTACAGTTGTGCTCATCGGATCCTGCATCAACGTTCCTTCACTTAATAAACATATCTTCGAATCAGATATACACACTAAGCATAAGGCAGATGGCTTTACTATGCATACGAAAATTTATTACGATGTATTGGTCTGCAGGCTTCTCATCCTATGTTGGACCTCCAGGTGTTGGGGAAGCTGTAAAAACACAAGTTCGGGAGGGCCTTTTGAACATATTAATGAACAATACTGATTCTGAAAATAAGATACCTGCAAGTTGCATCTATTGCATTGTCCAGATATGTGCAGTTGACTTTCCTGATGAATGGCCGAACTTGATAGATGACTTATCTGAGGTAATCCTGAAACGAGAATCCGTCCATGGTGCTAAGCTTCTAACTGAATTAGTAGAGGAAGTTATGACAAATGATATGTTTTTTCAAAAGGAAATAGGTGAGAAACTATTGCTCCTTGTATCCATGGTAGTCGGCGGATCTTTCCAATTCGAGTTGAAGCTAAATGTTTTGAAATTATATGAACAATGCTTGGTTCATTTGGGCTCATCATTTTATCATACAAGCATGGCAGAAAACAATTGGGTCACTAATCATTATGATTTCATCAATACAGTATTTGACAACTTATTGAAGGATAATTCTTCTGAACTTGATTCAGATAGCATTGTTCTTAAAAGTGAGGTATTTAGATGTTTGGGGAAGCTCGCTCATATTGTTCCAAAGGCAAAACAAAATTTAGTAAATTTGCCATTGAGAATGGAAGTTTGGGCTTTGTTGATGAAGGGATGTTCACAGTTTTATGATTCTGTTTTAAACCAGGAAGATTCCTCCTTCATTCCTATTCAAGAAAGCGCCATCAATCTAATCGAGTATGTACAAGCTTTAGAACCTTCACAGCTTGAACCCTTACCTGCTATGGAGATAGCTGAATATATGGAAATATTGTGCTCTCTCCCTGATGATCCCTATGATGACTATAATTTCAATGAGTTCGCTTCAAAAGAAACAGGTCTCTCTGCATCTTACACAGTCAGGGATGAGCTAGGCCAGTTTTTCTCAACGATTTCTGGTCAGTTTCATTCTCAATTAGTACATTTTGTTATCAATAGCTGTTTGCAAATGAGGACGAAAGCTCATTCACGCCAGGAAGCTTTACTTTTCATGTTACAAGAACTATCATCTAATGACTTATGCATGAATATCACACACCCCCAAGAATTTGTGAGATTATTCGATTTAATTCTTTCTGACGATTCTTCCATAGCACTTGTCAAGTCTCGATTATTGCTTGTGATTCCAAAGTTTTTCGAAAATAATATGGAAATCATACCAAATATACGAGAATTGGTCAAAGAATTTATCGAAAAGTCATTTCGCCGATGCATTTCAAGCCAAAATATGTTTTTAATTTCTTCAATGATGATTGCCTTCACATATTATGCTTCTTTTACAGATCTTGCAAGTGTTCTAGATGAAAACACATCTACATTTGTCCAAACAAGTCTTCTTCAGGGTATCGAAATGTTAAGTATGGACAGCGAAGAAGATTCCATGGGACTTCTTTTGGAATGCTTACATGAAACTTTAAAAATATGGTCAGTAGAACAGAATTTAGGTATTAAAAGGTACGAATTGCAAGTAGTACTAAAATTGTCTTCAAAAGAACCATCTAATGTCAGAATTGTGATCGAATCAGTTCGCTGTTTATCCTTAATTTTGAAAAATTTGGCGGAAAATGAATACTTGCAAATGTGTGAGGTATGTATTCCATCATTTTTGACCGTTTTGGAATCTTATATTTCTACTTCACAAAACTATTCACCTCTTGTTACGCTTACATTGGATCTTTTAGGTGTTTTTATGAAAACCCCCCCTACACAAGGTGTGATACCAGATTCGATTGCCGAAAAAGTAGTACTTGATCTGGTTCAATTTATCCAAAGCTGCAAAGATGAAGACATATTAGCAAATGCCCTAGAAACGTTCAATTATCTGGTTTTTAATTGCAGCCCAACTTACGCACAAGAAAACACTAGAATAGTTTTGAGTATTATCTTTTCTTCAGAAAAGCAATTCATACACCATTTGGACGTTGGACCATTGATATTACTTGTTCTTAAATTCAATAAGGACCTTCAAATGGATATATTAAACGAAATTTTAGCTCATACGGTTCCTAAAGTTTTAGAAAAAGAAATGAATTCCGTAGCTAAAAATTACATGTTGATAATTTGTGAGTTGCTACTTTTAAACTTCACGCACGCTTTAGAATTTATATCTTCATACAAATCTAGCGGAACCGAAAACGTGATGAATACTGTGGTGGCAAACCTTTTTGATATTTTTGAAACAGATAGAAATGATGAAATGATAAAGGAGGTTATTTTGGCGTTAAATGCGATGTTTTTCTCTTGTGACGCCAGAATACCAGATTTATACTTCGATACCGAGTATGAGAATAAAATACCATTCAAAGAGAAAGTCATAAAACTGTATGCAGGGGAATTAGTCGCTCACATCGATAGCGACAAAGAAAACAGATCAGATATCAGCAGTAACTTTTCCGATTTTGATTCATTTGAAGACAAAAACGAAGATATTATTCTATTTTTGGGAAGATCGATCGACTTTTCAATCAAGGAATTAATGGAGGAATTCTTTGTGCAAGTAAATGGACAAAGTAGAGATCTTTTAGGTGCCGTATTTCCTATTTTGTCAACTCAAGAGCAGTTTGTGATATCTACCATACTAATGGATAGGAATAGTTGAGAGGAAATATTAGTTGCTGAACTTTCTATATTATGCTAGCCTAATGTTGATGAAAATAATTCTTCCCTCTGGTATTGTATACTTCATTACAAAGAAAGAAGAATTTTCCCGGCGATCATTTTATTCGAATGAAATGACATACTTAAGGAGAATAGTAAGGAAGGTATACGGTTTGCTCCATCTTTTATTTGCCTCATTAGCTCGGAGAAATTTCTTTGCTTATGCCGATGAATTGAAGTCTGCATTTTTTCTTTAACCATTTATTTGGTGATTAAGATTATTTTTGCATTTATTTATTCTAATTAAGCATTGAAATCCTTGGAGAAAATATATCGTAAAATTCACATATCCTCTGACAAAAAGTCTGAGGTTATAGAATAAGTTTATTTTTTCAACATGGCTACCAGTTTTGAAAGTAACCATTTATCAGCTACTATATCAGAATTGGTATTCCATAAACCTGTGTCAAGTTTGTATGAGGTTATTTTCGAAAGCACTTATTTCAGATAGTCGAAAACCTTCTAGTAGTTGATCTTATTGTTTGGAGTTAATCAATGTTTCAGATCAGTTGATATGTATATGAATCTTAATCTATTAGCATTTTTAAGCATGTTTTTTTATTTTAGCTAGCAATACTTGTCGAGTGCTCCAAAATAGCTGAGATGTGTTTTGCCGAAAACACTAAAAATATATTGAAGACGATACACATAGTTGCAATGACAGCGATACAAACAGAAAATTTTTGGACTGACTCAATCAAGATTTAATTCTCTCGTCATTCCTCCAACTTTCTAGACATTGAAAAGGTTTTGATGATCAGGGCAAGTCGGGCAGTTATCTTTAAGCACCGCTGAGATTCCCATCTCATACGTCTAATGACGACGAATACTTCAGCTTTTATCTCAATCATCTCAAAAAAGATCATTTAAAGTTGCTCTGCCTCATATTAAAGCAATTCTTTGAACAGTTCATTATCTCAAAAAGTCGCAGTTCTGATGCCGAGAATACCACCGTAACCTAAATGCGCACTTAAATTTGTATTGAAGTGTATAAATTATACGAGAAAGGAATTATTTCGAACAGCTAAAAGCAATACAGTCCTAGGGATCATAGAAATTCGATGTAAATTGAACGGTTTTTTCTTTATGTTATCTACCCCCACCGTCATCTATAACAGCTAAGATATCAGTAATGTTTGTTTTTTTTAATGCCATGACATTAACATAGCGAACGTATTACTTTTTGGAGTCATGGTGACACAAATATCAATCAAAAGGTTCATGAGTAGTGATAAAGAGCTATTGAAAAGGTTGGAGAGTATTCTCCCCGAATGGAATGATCCATACACCTTGGTTCCCATACAGCAACACGTCGTTCTAGATTCCACCACAGAAGTCAGGAGCGACGATAATGTGCAGTACGTCAGTAACCTTCTTACTGGTGAGTTGCACCCACAAGATGATAACTTAGAAGCATACTTCCAGCGATATAGCACTGAACTAGAATACATTGAAAGCCAGGGCTACGTTAATATGACCAAGTTGGCGTTTTGGAAGGCTTCATCGTTCAAGCCAAGCAATCCGATAGAATGTGCGATTGATGATGAACCAACCACTTTCTGGCAAAGTGATGGTCTCCAGCCTCACAAAATTGATGTACATTTCAGTAAAAGAGTTGATATTACTCAAATTGCGCTTTATTTTTGTTTGGTAACCGATGAGTCTTACACACCTGAGCTTTTTAAGATCTACACCGGCTTTAGTCCATCAGACGCCTCATTGTATAAATCTTATGTGGTTAAAAATGTTAATGGGTGGGTTCTTATCACCTTTAATGGCAACAGACCTTCTGATGACCTTCTGCGATGCCGTTTTCTACAAATACAAATACTAAGTAATCACGAAAATGGTAAAGATTCCCATCTTCGAGGCATAAAAATCTTTGGGAATGGTGCAACGGTACATAATGGGCCTTCGGTATCGAATGACATGATATCTAAAGTTACAGCTTTCGCAAACTCTTATGACTATCAGGCACTCAGATGACCATTTTTGTTCGGAAGCTATCCAACTTTACCAGCCAGCCGTGGTGTTACCCTTCTCATCATATTCTCATGTTACTAGTTCCTAATCCAAAAAATTTATTAAAATTTTTATAAAACACGTCTTTCATGTAGACACTGCGAAGACTTGTTACAATCAATTCCCTACCGATAAATAGGCATAAACGATTAAATAGTGGCATTTTGGTTTTGCTAAGGACTTTTTTGAAACCTCTTTTAGCAAAAACAATAATGGCCGACTTAGAAACTGTCGCCAATTATTTAGCCCTTTCTGTCGTAGCTACTTCAGCTAGATCAGCGGAGCAGAAATTAAGGGAATTAGAACCTCAAGAGGGATTTGCATTAACCTTATTACATACGGTTGCTTCTTCAAATTTACCACAGTCAACTAGACTAGCAGGTGCACTTTTCTTCAAGAATTTTATCAAAAGAAAATGGGTGGATGAAGATGGTAATTATTTACTTTCCAACAATGATGTAGAATTGATAAAAAAAGAGCTTGTTCCATTGATGATTCAATTGCCAAGCAACTTGCAAGTTCAAATAGGTGAAGCAATATCTGTCATAGCTGACTCAGATTTTCCACAGAGATGGCCCTCATTGTTAGATGATCTAATAGTAAAACTTTCTGCAGATGATATGGTTACAACTATCGGGGTTTTGACAGTAGCTCATTCAATATTTAAAAGATGGAGGCCTTTATTCAGGTCAGATGCCTTATTTTTGGAGATTCAAATGGTATTAGATAAGTTTGCGGTGCCATTTTTAGTACTACTCCAATCTGTCGACGAACAAATTTCAAATAGTCCCATGGACAAAGCTAAATTAAACATTCTTTTCGACGGACTCCTTTTGCTCGTTAAAATTTATTATGATTTAAACTCACAGGATATACCTGCATTTTTTGAAGACAATATGAGCGTTGGTATGAACATCATGCATAAGTACTTGGCTTACTCTAATGAATTGCTAGAAGACGCATCAGAAGATGAGGAGGCAAGCACCTTAAGCAAAGTCAAAGCAGCTGTAGCCGAACTTACCCATTTATATATTTCAAGATACCAAGAGGAATTTGATCCCATGGTTGAGCCATTCATTCAGACAACATGGAATTTACTGGTATCCCTAACAAGCCAGCCAAAATATGATATACTGGTCTCCAAATGCATGACCTTCATAACATCAATTGCAAGAGTTCCAAAATATTTTGAGCTCTTCAACAACGAAAACGCAATGACCAGCATCACGGAGCAAATTATTTTGCCTAACGTCACTTTGCGTGAATCCGATGAAGAATTGTTCGAAGACGATCCGATTGAGTATATCAGAAGAGATCTTGAAGGCTCCGACTCTGATACTAGAAGACGTGCATGTACCGATTTTTTAAAAGAATTGAAAGAGAAAAATGAACCGCTCGTTACTAATGTTGTAATGTCTCATATCAAGAATTTTTTTGCGCAATACAACGTTGATCATACTTCCAATTGGAAATACAAGGATTTGTGCGTGTATTTATTTACATCACTAGCTATCAATGGTAAAGTAACGAATTCTGGTGTATCCTCAACAAATGTAATGCTAGATGTGGTTGCGTTTTTCAGCTCTGACATTATACCTGATTTGCTTAATTCAGTTCCTCACCCAATCTTAAGAGTCGACGCGATAAAGTATGTCTATACATTTAGAAATCAGCTAACAAAGGCTCAGCTTATCGAAATTTTACCTGTTTTGGCCAAATTTTTACAGGACACAGACTATGTCATATACACTTATGCTGCTATCACCATAGAACGTATCTTTTCCATGAGAGAATCTGCAATTTCCACGCAGATGGTTTTCAACAAAAACGATATTTCTGACAGTGCTGAGCTATTGTTAACCAACTTATTTGAGCTAATATTGAAGCATGGCACATCACCAGAAAAGTTAGCTGAAAATGAGTTTTTAATGAAAACAGTTCATAGAATCATTTCATCCTCTGAAAATAGCTTGGGAGACCTTTCCTTAAAGGTCTTGAACCGACTAATGGAAATTGTCACAATCATTGCAAAAAACCCATCTAATCCTGTTTTCACTCATTACACATTTGAATCTATCGCTGCATTGACGAGATTCAATCATGAAAACATGCAATTAATTATCAACACCATAATGCCTGTCTTTTTATCCATTTTATCCGAGGACATCCAAGAATTCATCCCATATGTGTTCCAAATCATGGCATTTATTCTTGAATGTTTGCCCGCAAAGTCTTCCATTCCTGACACAATTAAACAGCTCAGTCAACCTATCTTGGTTCCAACTGTCTGGGAGTTGGGTGGAAACATACCTGCGGTGACAAGACTTCTTAAAGGACTTGTTCGTGTTGATTCATCGATCTATCAGGATTTGGTTCCAGTGCTAGGTGTTTTCCAACGCTTGATCGCTTCAAAGGCGTATGATGTCCATGGATTCGAGCTCCTGGAATATATTTTTACTTACATTTCGTTGGAGCAACTACGACCTTATTTGAGGCAAATTGCCGTTTTGTTATTACAGAGACTGCAAAACTCCAGAACTGAGAAATATTCCAAAAAATTTGTTGTCTTTCTAGGTGTCCTATCGTGCAAATTTGGCTCGGATTTTGTTGTACAGTTCATTGACGAAGTTCAACCTGGCTTGTTCGAACAAATCTGGAAGAATTTTGTGATGGATACGCTTTCGAAAATAGGAAATCTTTTGGACCGGAAAATTGTTCTTTCTGGTTCCTTGAATATGATAACGTCAGGTGGTTTATTTTCTTCAAAATATGGGACCCTAGTAATTCCAACCTTAGAACACGTCGCTTTGATTGCTGTCTCTGAAAGTATTATAAACCTTAATTCAGAGTTTATAGATTCAGAAATGACTGAAGAAATCTCAACTTTTGGGTCAAGTTATAGTAGGTTGGGCAGCATCGTGGAAAAACCTTATGACCCATTACCTGCTGTAAATGTGAAAGATGGTATTAGAGTTTATTTGGCTCAGGAGTTGATGAAGTTTGATCAGTCCACAGGAAATAGATTTCTCGCTACTGTCCAATCCCAACTATCCGAAGAAGCAAAAAATGCATTAGCCCGCTTATGCAGTACATAGAAATATGGAAAATAGTACAAAATTAACTTGCAAGTAGAAAAGCATTTAAATATACAACTTTCAGAGAGAATCTGCGGATTTCTCTGGCACAGAAGGTTCAATTTTAGAAGTGTTATTGATGGGTCCCGGCAGTTGCTGCGGCAGTACATTAATGTTGTATTTATTATCTTTCGTAGTTTTATCTCCCCCAGCAACCAACTCCTTCTTTTGTTCTGCTATCTCCGCCGCTGTGAGGAATCTTCCGCCTTGTCCTCTAGGACGTCTCATCGCATGTTTATGCCTTGATTCATGCAAATAGGGACGTCTCTCCCTTGATATTTTCAGATTTTCTTCTAGTTTTGCTCGCGCATATCGCCTTTTTAATATACGATAATATTGTTTGGCATTCACATAAAATGGTTGTTCGACAGGTTCAGAGGGTGATTCGCTTGAAACACCGTTTTGGGTAGTCCGTTGTAAATCAAGTGATTGTTGTGTATCAAACAACTGGCTTTCAAGTGCCGACGTTTTATCTATTGGAATCTGCTTAGGTGGCAGTTCATTCTGAGAAGTATCACGTAGTTCAGTACTAAGATCATTAGTTCTTCCTCTTTTTTCGCTAATCTGTTCTGACTGAGGACTATCATATATATAGACTTCGTTGGGGTCTTCATCGTTTCTTAATGTCACACTATGTTCATCGTCTATACCATGCCTTAGTTTTGAAATAGGAGACGTTTCTTGACTTAAAGTGCTCGATTTTTGTGAAGTCTCTGCGACCAAAAGTTCTTGGTCCTTATTTGGTTCTTCTTCGTGTGTAGATTCTCTTCCTTCTCGTACCTCGTTCCCGCGTTCATCAGGGATTTGGAAATGGCTTATACCAGAATCTAAAGGTGGGTATTCGTTTTCATGGTCAGAGTTTTGTGCAACCTCGTGGCCATATTCACCTAATTCTGGAGGCATAATATCAATCCTGCAGAGAAGTGCTACTTGTTAAAAACCTTAAGCATGACAAGAAATACATCATTCTTTGCCATCCTTGATTCTAATTGGTCAAATTTTTAATAACAAACAAATTCACCCAATGCATCAATACATCACGTGACTTTAAAGGGTCTCTACAAAATGTAATGGTATATGCACATCTGTAATATTATTGTTATAGTTGACGGATAGCAGTCCGTCAACCAAAAGCACCGTACTCCAAAGGAACGATGTGTTAGCTTCTCAGAATTGTTTCATGATATAAAATGGATGAGAAGAGTCAACCCCCCAGGTTAAAAAGGTACCTCTCTGAACTCAGTACATTACTCGTTCAAGAGAGAGAAAACAACACAGAGTCAAGCAATATTAACACAGAGGACTCTTTCGTTGATGTGAGAGTATTAGACATATCTCAAAATGTTTTCAAGAAACACACGTCTCTCGTTGAATCTAGACATAGAAAACTTCAAATCCATGATGATCTAGTTATTATTGATAAAATTCCAATTATAAATTCTGACAGTAGTATCGTGACACATAATACCCCCAATGATAACGGAAATACAAATTTTTCGTCAAATAGGCCATTTGATGCTCCTGGTATATATTTAAATGATCATAATTTGTCCCTTTTCGAAGATGACACATTTCCTACTGTTGATGCAGACGAATCGCCTGGGAAGACAAGGGAAGATCAAGTCACTAGCTCAGCAGCAGCTAAAAGAGCCCAAGCAACTAGTTCTTTGGCGAAACCTTTTCATTTCTCTCAAAAAAATTTCAGGAAACTAATAAAGCCATTGTTAGGTCAAGGATCTTCTAAGTATACCCTGCCAGTTCAATCAATGAATGAAATGAAAATAACGATTGATGAACTTATTGCATACATTGCTTCTGAACTCTTAGCAGAGATTAAAAATGACGGGACTGCAAGCTTAACGAAAGACTGCATGTTAAAAATATTTTCAGAGATAGGTATCGTTGAAAGGAATGCTACAAATCATGATATTTTTGAACTGTGCATGAAGTACCTAACTCTCGATGATTTAAACGAATTGGAAATTGCTTTGTTTTCGTGACCTTGTTAGAAATTATATATATACAAGAAATTAAATGCTTTGCCCACTAAGGGGCTTCGATGTGTATTGTTCATCTTTTAAACGTTGTTGCTGTGACCTGACGAGTTTGTATAATTCGAATATTGAGGCAGGAGTCATACCTTGAATCCTTCTTGCCTGTCCAATAGTAGAAGGTTGAACTGCATTTAAGATGGTTCTGCATTCAGAACTCAACGAGGGTACGGTTCTATAATCAAAATTTAAAGGAAGTAATAAATTTTCATCTGCTTGGAAAGCCTTCACAAATTGATTTTGTCTTTTCAAATATGGTTCATACTTGGCTTCCACATCAATCTTCAGTACAACGTGCCTCGGAGTCTCTTCCAAATTGATGCCAAGCTCAGGGACCAAGCTGCTTAATTTGTTCAAAGACATACCATGAAACTTGAACATATCCCATGCTGTTTGGTTTTTATGCGAGGAACCTACTGTGACGTCCAAAAGTTGATCCCACTTAAAATTTGAATTAGTGTAAGCTTGCAATTTTTCTTGCAGGTCTTTATAAATGTTTAAATCGGTGCGGTATTTATTCCATCTCTCATCGCTCACTATGCCTAAAATTCTTCCTTTTTCAGTCAATCTGAAGTCTGCATTGTCTGCTCTTACTGAAACCCTGAATTCTGACCTAGATGTGAACATTCTATATGGTTCCTCAACTCCTTTTGTAATCAGATCATCGATAAGAACACCAACATACGCATCAGACCTAGACAATAATAATGGGTCCTTACCAACTACCTGAAGACCAGCATTGATACCTGCAACCAACCCTTGGGCGCAGGCTTCTTCGTAGCCGGTTGTACCATTTATCTGACCAGCTAAAAACAAACCATGGATAAGTTTAGTTTCAAGAGTTTGTGTCAATTCTCTTGGGTCAACATAATCATATTCTACCCCATAGGCTGGTTGTAAAATTTTGACGTTCTGAAGTCCAGGAACCATTTTCATCATCTTTTCTTGGACATCTTCCGGCATTGAGTTTGAAATACCATTGGGATAAACAACATGCGTATCTAATCCTTCAGGTTCCAACCAGATTCTGTGCGAGTCTTTATCACTAAAACGAATAATTTTTGCTTCTATAGAAGGGCAATACCTTGGGCCTTTGACCGTTTCTCGAATGTGAATAGATTTATCCAAATTAGATCTTAAATAGTCGTGCAATTCGGATGTTGTTCTCGTTCCATAACAAAGGATTTGTTCTTTAATTGAAACCTCCTCATTCATGTAAGACATTGGATGAGGAGGAATGTCGCCATATTGTTTTTCTAAATCCTTGAAATCTATTGTGCGGCCGTCTAATCTTGCTGGTGTTCCCGTTTTTAACCTTCCTAACTCAAAACCGGCTTGCTTCAAAGTGGAGCTCAATCCATAAGTTGGATCCTCTCCAATTCTACCTGCAGGATATGTTTTTTGACCAATATGAATTTCTGCACTCAAAAAAGTGCCAGTAGTTATTACCACTTTTGAACATTTAATCATCGCACCATCTTCTAATATAACACCTCGTACAGTCCCAAATATCCTATCATTAACATCCTTTTTTTTAGTGGCATTGTTGTCGATGATTATATCCTTAACTTTTCCTTCTTTTAGAGCTAAATTGGAGTAATTTTTCAATACCGCTTGCATTTCCCTCAAATACAGTTTTCTATCAATTTGTGCTCTTGGACCCCAAACTGCTGCTCCTCGACTTTGATTCAACATCTTAAACTGTATTCCAGCTTTATCTGTAACCCTTGGTGCAATTCCATCTAATGCATCTACTTCTCTGAGGAGTGTTCCTTTACCAACCCCACCCATAGATGGATTACAAGAGCATGTACCAATCTTGTCAAGGAAAGGAGTGATCAGTAACGTCTTTGCTCCTGCCCTAGCTGAACCTGCTGCAGCCTCACAGCCTGCATGACCAGCACCAACAACCACGACACCTACTTCTGGTTGATCTTGAAGTGCCTTTTCTATCTCTGCATTTAGTGAAATTGCCCGCCTGTTACAACATCTTTTCAATAGACGGTTTCCAACACCATTAATTCGAGGCCGAAACACTCTCGCAAACATTACACAATGAGAAGCGGAAATAATCTGGATAGATATATGGATTATAAATCAACTAGATGTTGTCTATTTCCTCTATTATTCTTAACTACTCTTTCGCATCTCATCATCATCTTCCATTGACGCAGGTTATTCAGCTGTTAATTTTTATGTTACTTTTTTCTCTCGTACTGAGAGCGCCGCCAAAGCTAACAAGCTGTTCTACTTTGTTTCGCATTCAAGAACTTTGCCAATGCATTTCCACCGTGAGTGTACGCGGTATTTACTCGCATTTCCTGCTCCATCTCTACATGCACTTCTATATCTCTCTCTACCCATACATACCACTTACTACTTACTTACTTGGTAGTTGCATGCATACCTACTACTTAACTATGATTGCGTGATTACTCCTCCATATCTAGCAAAGTGAAATGCTACTGTGACAAGCAACATACTTTGTAGGTAAAGAATGACAATGACTGCTTAAGTTGCAGAAGAGTCAGAAACCAAAGGAACCTACAACTATTCTTTTTCCTATCTAGACGAATGGTTTCATACGGTATATATAATCATCAGTAGCTGCCCTGTGCAGCAATTGATTGGATGCTCATCGATTAAACGCCGAAAACAGACTCTCATGAAACCAATTGGGTATAAGGAAACTGTTTTCAGTAGGAAGGCATGTAATATGTACAAATCTCTAAAAGAGCTAATTTAGTATTCTATTCCTACCCGTATAACATTTGCCCTTTCTTTGTAGAGGTACTTAATGTACCACTACTACTACTACTACTACTACCCGGAACAATGATGCCAACACCTAAATATACACGTGACTAAACCCACCATTCTTTGAGGGCATGCAGATGTTGAAATTCTTTCTTTGACTTGGAAATTTTTCTGCCCCACGCAAAAAGATTGGCAAAATCTGTTAAGCGAAGAGAATACATCACGTGGCATCTTTTCTGCGATACTTCTTGACTGGGCATGTCTATTATTTTTTATGAAATGCTTTTTTTTTATTTAATTCTAAATTTTTTTATTCTTTTTTTCCTGCGATATCGAATAATAGTCAGTCACTTGCTGAAGTCAGACCTTAAAGCTCATCTCAAACTAATTAATGAATCTTGGAAAACATAGATTACTAGTTATTTAAATTTGGACCAAAAAAATAAACAGAAAATAATCAAAGTTGGTTATTCTCTCCTTTATCGAACAACAAATAAGCTTGTTATAATCTAAGGCTACTACTTTACGTGGAAGCACTCAGTTTAATTAATAAAGGATCCGATCAGATTAGGACAATAGATTTTGTTCTTAAGAAAGGCTGGTTTCGATAAAAGAAAATTCAAGCTTAGTACTAAATTTCCTTTAGCTTGGGAATTTACAGTAAGATATTTTCTTTTCAATAGCTTCTTTTGAATCAGTATAATATTGCGATAGCTAAATTGCGGTCATAATGAGTTTGAACATTTTGGTTTTAGGAAATGGTGGTAGAGAACACACTTTAGTGTGGAAATTGTGCCAATCTCCATCTGTCAAGACAGTTTATGTTGCTCCAGGTAATGGTGGTACAGCTACGATTGGCGGGAAAGTAGTAAATGTTTCTACTTTGGGCACATCACCCTCACATTTTGAGGAGTTGAAGAAGTTTGCACTGGAAAAGGCCATCAATTTAGTTGTTCCAGGTCCTGAGCAACCTCTCGTCGATGGAATTAGTAAGGTATTCCAAAACATAGGTATTCCTGTCTTTGGTCCAAGTTCTGAAGCGGCCATCTTTGAAGGATCTAAAACCTTCTCCAAAGATTTTATGGAGAAGCACAACATTCCAACAGCACGTTATGCTAACTTTGATGACTATGAAAAGGCTAAGGAATACTTGGACACCGTTGACTACCAAGTTGTACTAAAGGCCGATGGTATTGCTGCTGGTAAAGGTGTTCTAATACCAACAACTAAAGAAGAAGCCCAGGAAGCTTTGAAAATCATCATGGTTGAAAAGCAATTTGGAGATGCTGGTAACAGTGTAGTCATCGAAGAATTTTTAGAGGGAGATGAGATTTCTATCTTGACCATATCCGATGGTTATTCTTACTTCAACTTACCACCAGCCCAAGATCATAAACGTATAGGTGAAAATGATACCGGATTAAATACTGGTGGTATGGGTACGTATGCACCTGCACCTGTTGCTACTCCTAAGCTTTTAGAACAAATAGACAAAGAGATCGTCAAACCAAGTATTGATGGTATGAGAAGAGACAAACTTCCGTTTGTTGGTGTCTTATTTACTGGTATCATTCTTACAAAAGATGGGCCTAAAGTTTTAGAGTACAATGTCAGATTTGGTGATCCTGAAACTCAAAGTGTCTTGCCATTATTGACAGATGATACCGATTTGGCACAAGTGTTTTTAGCTGCTGCTGAACATAGATTGGACTCTGTTGAGATCAAGATCAAAGAAAACTGCTTCGGCACCACTGTTGTTCTTGCTGCGGGTGGTTATCCAGAGGCATACAATAAGGGTGATGAAATTATCATTGATGAATCAAAGCTTCCATCAGAAACATATATTTTCCATGCAGGAACAAAGTATGAAAATGGTAGTATTTACACTAATGGTGGTAGAGTTATAGCTGCATCTGCTGTTGCTTCTACTTTAAAAGAGGCTGTCGATAAGGCATATCAAGGTGTGGAAGCAATTCAATTCAAGGGTAGATACTTCAGAAGAGATATCGCTCACCGTGCGTTTAAAGCAGCAAACTCATCAAATAACAAATCTATCACATATGCTGAAGCAGGTGTTTCTGTCGATAATGGTAATTTGTTGGTAGAAAAAATTAAGGCGACTGTCAAATCCACCAGTAGACCTGGAACAGACTCAGACATTGGCGGTTTTGGAGGTTTGTTTGACCTCAAAGCTGCAGGATACAATACTGATGAAACCTTGTTAGTAGCAGCTACCGATGGTGTTGGTACTAAGCTAATGATTGCCCAAGAAACCAACATTCATGACACTGTGGGTATCGATTTGGTTGCCATGAATGTGAACGATCTAGTCGTCCAAGGTGCTGAACCATTACTATTTTTGGATTATTTTGCAACAGGTGCTTTGGATATTAAGGTTGCTGCTGATTTTGTCTCCGGTGTTGCCACAGGTTGTATTCTAGCTGGTTGTGCATTGGTTGGTGGAGAAACTTCTGAAATGCCAGGTATGTACCCTGCAGGACACTACGACACCAATGGTACCGCAGTCGGTGCTGTCAAGAAGAATCAGCTTTTGCCAAGAAAAGACGAAATGGCAGCAGGTGATATTTTGTTAGGTTTAGGTTCTGATGGTGTTCATTCCAATGGTCTTTCTTTGGTAAGAAAAATTGTTGAACATGTTGGCCTACCATGGGATTCACAATGTCCATGGGACTCTTCTAAAACTCTTGGTGAAGGAATTCTTGTGCCAACCAGAATATATGTTAAACAGCTTTTGCCAGCAATCAAAGAGGAATTACTATTGGGTTTGGCCCACATAACTGGTGGTGGTTTGGTAGAAAATATTCCTAGAGCTTTGCCAAAAAATCTCCAAGCGAAAGTGGACATAAATAGCTGGGATCTTCCAGAAATTTTCAAGTGGTTTGGAAAGTCTGGTAATGTTCCAGTGGATGATATCTTAAAGACTTTCAATATGGGTATTGGTATGGTTCTGATTGTGAAAAGTGAAAATGTCTCCAGAGTGAAAGAGTTATTAACCAAAGCTGGTGAAACAGTCTATGACATTGGTACCTTAGTTGAAAAATCCGATGATGCACCAGGCTGTGTTGTTGAAAATGCTGTCAACTTGTATTAGAAGCCCTCTTTCGCATCTCCTCCGGGTGGCTTTAAATTTGTACGTTGTGATAAATATTTTTTGTAATCAAGAATCGTATGCTTTTCTCATTTGATGGGTATGTTGAAGTTTTATTTCTTTGCATCCGATGTATTGGATATCCAAATGGCTGTTGTTTATATATATTAGATGGTAAACATACAATTATTTACAAAATTAAGACATTTCATAACAAACATCCATTAAAAAGTGTCTTCCAGAATTCATAAAGATAAGTGGAATTAGTGTATAATTATTAGAAGGATTTTTTCATGGTTTGCCTGAATTATGGCCTAAGCTCCGCTCATACTGTATTTGAAGCATCATGTTGTCTACGTATTGATACACGCCAAAGGACACACCGCCTGAGAGACCAACCTTGAATAACCTTGGTAACCACCCTTTCCATAAGCTGTGAAGACCCTCTTCGACAAAACAGCGATAGGCGCAATTCAAAGAATTTTTGTAAAATTTCCAACTGTATTTACTTTGCATTCTGGTCTTAATGACGTCGAAAGGTTGAGTGAAGCCCACTACTGCACATGAAGATATGAAACCAAGAGCAAAGGCATAATACTCGTTCAAAGGTTTAGTAGGAGAAACGAGTTGCTTGAGTGTTGTGTAAGTTGTAAATCTGACGGTAGAATTCCCAATTTGCCTGAATATTGTAGGAAACGTACCTTGGACAAAAGCGTGTACGCCTCTGGTTTGATACATTTCTTTAATCACCGTGAAAACAGAGGTCGATGGACGTTTTTCGTAATATAGAAATCTTTCGTACCTGGGATTTAATTCTTGTTTTCCATTGTGAAACTTGGGTCTAAATTTAGTGCCAGAATCATTCTTTGTTACGTTTCCCGAAGCCTTCAAATCAGCAGACTGTTCAGAAACTCGTATATTGTTCTCAATCATTCTTGTTTTGATATTTTCAAACGGTATAATCACCATGCTTTCCATGAATCCGGTGATGGAACCCGCTCCTATCAATCTCATACCAGTTATTGGCATGTTAGGATTTTCCCTATCCTTAAGAAGTTCACAAGCCTTTTCAAACGTGGTGAACCTGACCATTGTCTTGAGTACCATGCCCGTGTTTACCGCAAGACACCCAGCGAAATAAGTTTTGACCTGATAAAACATACTAAAACTTCCAGCATTTGGCAAGGAGCGATGAAGCTGCTGTCCTGTCTTCAAAAATTCAAATGGATGTAACATAGTCGTTTGAAACACAGATGCAGCAGCTCCTGCTATCATATTATTATGTATTGGTAGATTCTGCCCCACACATCATCGATGTTAGTCTAATCTGGTTCGTCAAATCCAAGTCATTTCAATTTCACGACTGAACAAAAAACATTAATACGTACATTATCAGACATTTCTTATAACTTCAGTAACTCAGAATAGATATTAGAATCAATTGAAATGTTTGTACTCAGCTGTCCAACGATAACGTGCCTGATATTACTTCCACATCTTTTCAAACTCAAACAATTTTTAAAAGGTCATGTGATGGAGTCTAAATATTCACGTGCTTTCCTATATTGATAAAGTTTTTTCTCTATTAGCGATAAACGTCCAGTAAAGAAATTGTGCCAAATATTTTTCATGCCTTTCCCATCATTCGAAACAACCATATTAGATGCTTAGCGTTCTTACGCTTCGACTTTGAAATAAATTTTATGCCATCACTAAGTTTCAATGCGGCATCTTCCCTCGTGATAACTACACCAATCCTAACCGAGGTTCGAATAAGAATTCAAAACGCACATGGGGTTTTCAATGGAAATATGCCCAAATCCATAGCAATTGATTCGTCGATCGGCTATACAAGTTCTTCCCAGCTTTAGCCGGAGTAGGCGAAATTAATCTCGATGTTCTCTTTATTTAGCCGTATGACGATTTGGCAATTTTGACACTTTTTCCCCCCAGAAATTGATGTATGAATTTTGCAAAATAATGAAGCATGGGGCTCTAAAAACAAAAAAGGTAGTAATGTAAAGGTTGACACTTCCGAAAATAAAGGAAAATACGAAAACTTCGATTGGCAGTAGAAAAAAAAAAAAAAAGATAACTGCAGCAATTAACCTTTCCTTCCTTTTATATGTATGACACGACGTGTTTAAATAAATGCTATCAAGAGTATTATTTAAAACCTCTGTTAGATTTCTAACAAAAACTACAAGGCACTACTCAACGATGTCGGTGGAATCAAATTTTGATAAGTTATTTGCGAAAATTGATGAATTAAAGCCAAGATTCATTGAACGTTTGGCAAAAGGTATTGAAATTCCTGCAGTTTCCGGAGATGAAAGTTTGAGACCAGAGGTTTTCAGGAAAGCTAATTACATAGTTGGTGAGCTTGAAAAGTTAGGTTTTACAGATATTCAATTGAAAGATTTGGGGACTCAGCCTCCACCTGTGGTAAATCCTAACTTACAGTTGCCACCGGTCATTCTATCACGTTATGGTAATGATCCAACTAAGAAGACTATTCTAATTTATGCACACTATGATGTCCAGCCAGCAAATCTAGAAGATGGATGGAGTTCAGAACCATTTAAGCTAGTTGTTGACGAAGAAAAGCAATTACTAAGGGGTAGGGGTGTGACTGACGATTCTGGTCCTTTGAAGGGGTGGTTGAATGTTGTTGATGCACACAGAGAGTTGGGCTTGGAATTGCCGGTTAATTTGGTCACCTGTTTCGAAGGTATGGAAGAATCAGGTTCTATTGGCTTAGAAAAGTTAATAGCTGAGGAGGCAACAGAGTACTTCAAGGGGGTAGACGCTGTTTGTATTTCAGACAACTACTGGTTAGGAACCACTAAGCCTGTTCTAACTTATGGATTGAGAGGGTGTAACTACTATCAAATTACCATTGAAGGCCCAGGTGCTGATTTGCACTCTGGTATTTTTGGTGGTTCCATTTCAGAACCAATGATTGATTTGGTTAAGGTCATGGGTACTTTAGTAGACAGCAAGGGCAACATTTTGATAAAAGGCATCAAAGAAATGGTTGAACCAGTTACTGAGGAAGAAATGAAGATATATGAGAAAATTGACTACTCGGTTGATGAGTTTAATGCTGCGTCAGGTTCGAAAACTGCATTGTTTGACAACAAGAATGAGATTTTGATGCACAGATGGAGATTCCCATCTCTCTCCATTCATGGTGTTGAAGGTGCGTTTTACGGGCCAGGAGCCAAAACTGTTATCCCTGCAAAGGTCATTGGTAAATTCTCTATTAGAACTGTGCCAAATATTGAATCTGCAAAACTAGATCAATATGTGATCGATCATTGTAACCAGGAATTTGCTAAGCTAGGCTCTCCTAATCAATGCAAGGCTGAATTAATTCATGATGGTAATTATTGGATCTCTAATCCTTACAATGCTTCTTTCTCGGCTGCATCAAAAGCAACTAAAGCTGTTTGGAACGTTGAACCGGATTTGACTCGTGAAGGTGGTTCAATCCCAATTACCTTGACTTTTGAAGAAGAATTAAAAACTAGCGTTCTATTGCTTCCAATGGGTAGAGGAGATGATGGTGCTCATTCTATCGATGAAAAGTTAGATTTAAGTAACTACTTCGGTGGAATGAAAACCATGGCTGCCTACTTACACTACTATGGTGCCTCCGAAGAAAAATAATAACTATACAGAATGTGCTGGTAATTAATATTATATCTATTTTTGGTTTATATACTAGTTCCATTTTGTAAATAAAAATGAGTAACTTCGGTTATGTGATCCATCTAATAATACCATGAAAAGTAGCGATGTTTGGCTCTTTTGGACATACACTTTTGTTCCAGAGTTACCCGGAAATAATCTTATTTCACCATCCTGTTTAAAGAGCTCGATAAATCATAACTCTGAAAGGTAAGTTATTGCACCAGCGTAATCTGAAACTGATAAAACAAATCGTGACTGAGTTATGGAACAAGAACCACAATTGGAGATTTCTAAAGATTTACAGAGAGCTTTCCTTGCGGTGGATTTCACTTCATCTTCAAAAGACTCTTACTTAAATATTGAAGGAGATGAGATAAATGAGTTGGATGAACAGGTATTTGAAAGGTGGATTCCTTCCTTACGACAAGCAATTGATGAAGGAAATTTAAATTTAGTTGTAGATGACTTATATGGGTCGATTGAAGAACAATTTGAGAATCTAGAGACCCAAATTTTGCAGGACTCTCAAATTAACAATAATTTATCGGCTTCTATTAGGGAACTCGAAAGCATTCAATCCATGATCCATGGTCCATTGCAGAAGGAATTAAAGTACCTGAACGACGAAGTGAGGGAGTCTACACAAGATCTAGTTGGAAAGAAACAACTGTTAATAAATAACACTAAGACGTTATCAAAAATATCGGAATCAACGATACTAATCCAAAAAATACTTCAGATTTTAGAACTTTCAAACAGGTGCCATGAACTCATTGAAGACAATGACTTCTTTAAGGCATTGCAGGCAATAGAAACGTTTGAAGCAATATATCTTCAAGATTTTAAGCAGTATAACTTTCAATTCTTGACAAAATTTTATTCCTCTATACCATTTCTCAAGACCAAGATTAGGAACGAATCGATAAATCTGATAAAAAAATCACTCACTTATAGTTTAGAAAAAACTTTCAGTCTACTAGGTCATAAATATTATGATGTCTATGAGTCCGAAATCCTAGCGGACTGGATAAAAACAAAACACGGCATGAAACTTCAAAACTACAAATTTAATTCTTCTGTTGAACTTTCTTTACGCGATACTTCCAAACTTGAAGTTTTAGACCTTAACAACTTTTGTAATTTGGATGAATTTCATGATTCTGTTCTAATTTTCGACTCGTTGAATGAAATGGACTTCTTTCTGAGTGAATTTTCTAAAGAGTACGAATTTAGAAAGTCAAAACTTATTGACCCATTATTTTTAACAGGATCATCAACCGCATCATATTCGGTTAAAAAATTAGACACATTTTCACAGAACTT
Organism: Kluyveromyces aestuarii; assembly: GCA_003707555.2. Lineage (NCBI taxonomy): Eukaryota > Fungi > Ascomycota > Saccharomycetes > Saccharomycetales > Saccharomycetaceae > Kluyveromyces > Kluyveromyces aestuarii. Next base: position 65,543 of record PPJO02000022.1, read on the forward strand.
AACTTTTGATGAATTTCAGGAATATATCCTCAAAATATTAGGGTTTCTAATATACGATAGGGAATTACACAAATCTACAGACTTTATTCTTTCAAACAACTGTTATAGGATTACGGATGATTTTTGGGAGTCATTTATGAAGCGTCTAAACCCAATCTTAACACAAATGGTTAGAACTAAGCTAAACGTAGAAGAGTCACTTACGCAGTTCAAAGATTTTTTGGGTGTGATAATCGCAATTTTGGAGAATCTCAGCTTTGATGTAGAGTTGTTATACTCCACCCAAGTTCTAACATATGAAAAATATTGTGAAATATTGGTCCAGGCATTTGAAAAAGAGTTCACAAGTCTTTTACAAGATGATGATTTCATGCCATTGGCAGTGAGTGACAAGAGTCTCTATGAGAAGATCCTCAAAATATGCTGGCTCTCAGAGCAGGCATCTGACTATAGCACCTCGCAAGAAGAGACATTTTCCGCTACTCTGCCATTTTCACCATTATTTCCCATGACATGTACCCTGCTAAAAAAGACTTATACGAACGCCCACAACTTTGTTTCAGTCTTCTTCAAGAATGACCTCTCGCATCTAAATCTGATTTTAGTGAAAGCAATTGATAAGGCCCTGGGAAAAGTGGTCAATAATAATATCAAATCAAAATTGGACACTACTTCGAGAGAAGAAATTGCCCAAATATTGGTCAATCTAGACTACTTTGTAATCGCAGCTAAGGAATTTAGTTCCATATTAACAAGGGAAAACCTCACTAACAATCCTGATATTGAGATAAGACTTTCTGCAATTAAACAATTAACGGAGACAAGAAAAAGTGCAGAAAGTAAATTAATTAACTTAATTGATTCCAAAGTTTCAGACCTCATGGAGTTTATCGAATTTGATTGGAATACGACTGATATAAGGAAAGAACCTGATATGACAATAGTTGATATTTCTCAGTTCTTAGAAATGATGTTCACCTCAACTTTGGCAAATATTCCATCTAGTATCAAAATGTTATTAATTTTTCGAGAATTCGACATTATGACAAGAAGATTTTTAGAAAAACTTTTGCATGAGGCACCAGATCGAATCTCACCACAAAGTGTTTTCAACTTTGAGACTGATATCTTATATTTAGAAGAGGTCATTTCAAAGATTTTCCCCAATGAAGTAGCCATTACTTCTTCCAGTCCCTCAATTCCCGGTACGCCAACTCAGCAATCTACCACCAATGGTAATAGATCATCATTACAATTAGAAAATAATGTAAAATCTCTGTTATCAACTTTCTCTGATTTAAAACAACATATTGAATTGATGAAGGTGAATGACATGGAGGAGTATAAAGATAATGACATACGATTGAGAAAATATTCCCGTGTTAAACCTGAGGCAGCACAAATTTTGTTATCAAAGCTTCAACCACTGACTGCCGACCAATCAACTTTAACATCAGATGAAGGTTCAACGACCGACAGTAAAGGAAATAATCGGTTTGCAAAATTATTTAGTAGGGGCTGAGCCCATAAAAGTACTATGTATATGCCGCTCGTCACACCAGTATCCATAATCTTGGGAAAACCTTAAAATGCAGTCTAGTCTTTATAACGCCAAAATATGCACATTGAGCTTTTTTTTTCAATAAAATTGTTTCTTTGTTCGATTATTCATTTGTGAAAGAAATTCATTTTTTTTTAATTCAACCTTTCCTAATGCTTGACCTGGCGGGAGGTCATCATCAAACCAAAGTGAAGACTATATGGCGAAACGAACTAAAAATGCCTCTAAAGATGGCTCGAGAAAGAAATATAAGGTAGTTCAAAGTACTATTGATCCTAATACCTCGGGGATTTACGCTACCTGTGCTAGAAATAAGGAGCGTTTGGCCGCACAAGAACTTTCAGCTCTTTTAGAAGAAAAAGTAGATGAATTTTATGGAGAAGAAATACAAAAATTGAAAAAGGAGGAGCCAACAAATGAAGGCGTTTCTGAAGTCAAAGAGGATTGCGATGGCCAGCGTACCCTTTCTGTCGAAGAAGAAGTAGAAAAAGAATTACTTCAAATAAAGTCAAAGTCTTCTGACAATGCTAAAAAAAATAGGCCTTTCCTACAACCAATACAACTTCAAACCGAATGCTTGATCTTCATTAAAACCCGAAAGCCAATTATTCCAGAAGAGTTTGTTGCAAAGATTGTTCATGAGTTGGCTGATCCAAAAGACATGTCGAAGAGAACGAGATACGTTCAAAGATTAACACCTGTGACAGATTCTTGCCATGCAAGCATGGAAGAACTTGATAAACTTTGCCAAAGAGTCTTAGAAAGGCATTTCCACGCAGATGGGATAGAACCACTTAAATTTGCAATTGAAATTAATAAAAGAAATTTCAACACCTTAGACAAAATGGATATGATCAGGCACGTCGCTGGGTTCATAGGGAAAAATGGTTCTCTAAAGCACACCGTAGATTTAAAAAATTATGACAAGCTCGTAATTATGCAATGCTTCAAAAATAATATTGGTATGTGCGTTGTTGATGAGGAATATCAGACGCAATATAGGAAGTACAATATACAGGAAATTTATGAGCAAAAGCTCAAAAACCAGGAATGATGAGACAATACATTAAATGGCAAAGTCTAGTCAGTGTACTACATTCTTATAGATATATATTGACTACGCTCTGATAGTGTTTTGCTTGTAAATCTCTGGGGTCTCCCAAGCAAGCCAATCACTTGATGTATTGGGGAAAAGCCCCATTTTGTTTAGTTTATGCAGCCCTATACCCATCAGAACAAGCTGGAATATTATATACATTATCATTGCCAGAACAATCTGTACTGGGATTTCATCTTCTCGATTGGTTAAATGATGAAATTTTGATCTTACTTGTAATATACTTTTGAGTGGGTTTGAGACCAGCATAACAGCAGTTATCACAGGAATTATTTGTAAAGAAGTTCCTGACATGTAGGACATAACAATATTCATCGGCACAGATTTAAGTGGTTCCGTTGCAATTTGCCAAGCTTTTTGAACAAGGAAAGCGTTGATACGATTTCTAGAGTCATGATCAATGATGTTTACCTTCTCTAAAGCCTCCTTTTTTTTGAATCCATGAGGATCGGGCACTTTAGAACTGGGTTCTTTAATATTAGCCCCACAACTTAAAGCCTTGGCATCTTTTGCCCAAGTCGGAATGGTTTCTGGCATGCTCATCTTTATTTTTGCTCCCAACTATTGTTTTACCTTGTACCAACTATTTGAAACATCTATTTTGCAAGACATCATTTTCTTTTTCAAGATGCAAATGAACACATAGGAAATAGTATAAACCCCTACAGGAAGAGGTATAAACCTATCCCATTCATAATACATTAGTATATTAACTATTTAAACGTTTTTTGTGTGCATAACCATGTAGGTTTGATAGAGCTTTCGATTAATTGAAGTAGAAAATACAATAACGCTGCGCCATTCGTGTAGCCACGAATAGTTATCCTTGACAAGTCTCCAACAATAAAGAGATTATCCATCAGTTTTCGCAATTACTCTATGAAACTTGAAATATTTTGCCCTTAATAACTATCTAATTTTCGTCTCTTAGATTACGGCAAGTGATATCAGCACACCCATCAATTGGAGCGCAAATAAAATTGTTAATATAATCGTTAATTTTCTCCACCAGCGAAAGTTTTTGGGACCAACGTCCTTAGATTTCGATGAAGAGCTTTGTACTGTCTTTTGGCTATTAGGTTTCGAAAATGAGTTATTTGGGCTTTCCGGCCGCATGGGCTCGTTATTTAATACCATATCGTGTTACTCACTTGCTAACTCCCATTTAAAAGAGTAATTTTAGAAGGTATTTTAACGGTGGAAAATAAATGGGAATAATACTTTATTTATGAGGTCTAGATGTAAATGAATCTTTTGATACTAATCTTAAAGCAATGAGACGAGCTACTTTTTTTTCTCAGTATTATTTAGAAACGGGGGACATTATTTGCTCGAAGAAAAGTTCCTGATTAGGCAAGACGTTTAATGATAATAGTAACTTAATCAATGAAGCTGCCCACGCAACCTACATCTATTGAATAATATTTGTAATCACTAAAGGGGCAATGAATCTCGGTGTAATTATTATTGTGCCCTTCTCTTTTCTGTCGATATAAACTGGCGATATCTGTCTTGAATTTTGTTTTTTATATTCCACTGTCAAATAAGTCGACGAAAGCGAACATCACCATCAAAATCAGGGTTGAGGTAAACTCATTAAGGTTCTACACATCAGTAGTCTTCTTCGTATTGGTTAATATTCATGGATTCATGTGCAACTATGCCAGCAAATAAGTTGTTGCTCCTGTTTCCCGAGAATACTTCAAAGAATGATATGGGACTCATTTTGACAGATATTTTTGGCCAAAATTCCTTATTCGGTGAGCCAATAGTCAGAGATATTATTTGGGAAACAAAGTATTATACGACTAAGGTTGATCTTTACGTGGACCAATATGAAGAATTTTCAAGCTGGTGTACCGAATTTGCAGATGACGAGTGTTATGAACTGAGGAACCACATTTCAGGAATTATAGTTTTCTTCACTGTAGACAAGCTGGCGGAGAACATCAAGAACTTCCAGGCTGCTATTGAAACCATTCCAAGTAACGAGGAAAAATTTTATATTGGATGTAACCTGACTCAATGTTGTAGTTCTGAGATCAGCTTGGAAAATATCAATGTCGGTTTACTAACTGAGAACCTAGAAATTGTAAATTGGAATAATGAAGATGATGAAAATCTGGAAAAAGAAGGACTTGAAAGAATTAAAGAAATTATCGATATTCACCCATGGAAGAATGTCGAAAACGTCTTGAATAAGAGGGAAGCTTATACAATGTGTTCTAATGAGATCACTAGGACCGCAGTTGAACTCACTTCTCTACGATCCCGCCTACAGGAGGCTAGAAATGAATATCATTCTCTGCTCTCAGAGCAAGAACAAGCGGACTATTTAACTAGTGTAGTTGATGAAATATCTGAATTACTGATATAACCTTAATGAAGTATGCAATTAGTTGAAGAGATATAAAACTAAGAAGTTAATAACTTTTTATAGGTATGCATACAGATCGGAAGGTATACTATGAGGACAATTCTATTGATCTGTGTGATTAGATTACCATTGTGATAGTTACCATTTTGTGTATTAAGAAGGAGAAGATAAAATTCGCTGAGATACAGCAGAGGGATAGCGATAAACATATTGAGCCTTGACCATGCCGTTTTTCTTTCACCGCCCTTTAAGCTCCTAAATAATTGGCACCAATGATGATAGGATTGTGAAAAGGATAATCCTATAATGAAATTTGAGTAACTCGCATTTTTTAGAACTGGAGCATGTTCGTAATCGTCATAATAATGCATTACAACAACAAAATATAGGAAGTTTAGCCTCTTTAACAGTGATCTGTCTAAGAAAACTGAACTGATCCCATTGAATTTAAGACTCCATAAAATGTCTCCGATTGATGAGTAAAGCATCAAGTAACATAGGAATTCGTGAATTCCTCCAGGCAGGAATTTCGATGTCACCAGCGGTAAAAGTATCAACCAACGAAGAAACAATGCAAAATAAAGAAAAGCACAAGATATATTGAAATATAAGTACAATTTAGCCCTGAACTCATCGATTCTGACAGCCATGATTCCTCTAGAGCAGTTCTTTGGCTCAGATTGTTTGTTTGTTTCTTTTGCTGAACCTTTGGGGTATGTACATGAATGTTAAAAAAGCACATTGTAGTGCTACGTGTGAAAATAAATTCATTGGCAAGGCGCGAATGTTATAATCGGGACAAGTACGTCAGATAGGAAGAATATAATAAATCAATCGAAAGCTAAAAGGCCTGGCATAAATAATGCGTTTCCAAGGACTCATTGCTATATGTGCTCTATTCTTAATTTCAATAGTACATTGTTTTACCGGTACGGAAGTCGAAATCTTTCAATTACAACAAGAATTGGCAAAAAAATATGGAGCAGATATTAATTTATACCAGTTCCTGAAACTACCAAAACTAGAGGGCTCTACAGGTTCAGAAATCACCAAAAACTTGAGGAAGCTTTCTAAAAAATACCACCCAGATAAAAATTCCAAGTACAGAAAGCTTTATGAGAGGCTTAATATTGCTACCAATATTCTAGCAGATGAGGAAACAAGAAAGGTTTATGACTATTACCTTAAGAATGGTTTCCCAGATTATGATTTCCAAAAAGGAGGCTTTTATTTTAAACGAGTTAGGCCTGCTGTTTGGTTCACCATGCTATTTCTGTTCTTCACCAGTGGGGTTGCTCACCTTATTTTATTGAAAATTCAAAACAATTCCAATAAAAGTAGGATTAATAACTTTGTTAAGAGAGTGAGAGACCAAGACACTACACAAGGTCTTGGGGAATGCAATCTACTTTTCAAAGAATCTGAGAATTCAGATGAGAAGAAGCTTCTAGTAAAATTTGGTGATGTTTATATACTTAATGAGAATGGAAGTTCTACAAAAATAAGTGCGGAAAATGTCGTGGATCCTACAATCAAAGACACATTAATTGTGAAATTTCCTAAACTTGTCATCAAAATGATTATGAAAGTATTAGGCCGCGATGAATCAAAGACCGGAAAAGACATAAAAGGATCAAACCGTGTTACAACTGTTAAAATGAATGCTAAAAATAGTCGACTAAATAAAACTAGTTCTAGATGAGAGTGGAATAATTAAAAACATCTTTCTGCCCAACAATTTTCAACGTAAATTATTCGCTTTGATTAGTATTCAATATTTCAAGGGGAGGGAAGAATAATTACACCATTCTCTTTATTCCTATGATCAATTTCATCTCTACTTTGTTCCACGAGCTTTTCCCTAAGTTTTTTATGCAAGTCCATTTGCGTTGAAAAGGTTGAAGGGTCTTGGTCGTTACCAGTAATCATTTCACTTTTCAAAGTTCCATCATCTACATAGTCACCCCCGCCCAAAATTTTAGAGTACATGATCCTGGTATCATTTAGTATGTCATTAGAATAAAATACCCAGTCATCTTCTGAGAGTACCTCGTGAATATCGGGTGATATCAATTCAACCTTATAAACTTTTGAAAATTTGACGATCTCCTCTGCAATCAAAACTAGATGCCCCATATAACCTAAACTAGTGTTATATTTTTCAAAAAACTTGTGTGAATTTTTATAACCACGCAAGACTAGTTCTTTTGTAATCTGGAAATCTATAGGGGAGCCTTCGACGCCTCCGTTGGTTGCGAATTTTCCGGCATTCTTATTGCTGAAAAGTGCAAAAACTAAAAAGGAGTTGTAGGAGAAATCCATTCTTCCGTTGAATATCTGTTGAATGATATCAAACACCACGTTATGCCAAAAATTATTCCAAGGATACTCAATGAAAAGATTAAAGATCATGGGGAGTAACTGAGCATCATAGAGCGCGATTTTGAAATGATCACCCACAGTAGGATTACTTCGAAGTTTCGCGTTTTGGTTATCATTCACGTATGGTACATCAAAAGATTCATCTATGTCATCACCAATTAGAGCACCTTCATCGTTAGAAGTGAAGTGTGAGTACGAATCTGAAACTTTTTTATCTATTTCTAAATCTGTGAGAGCATCCTCAAGTTGTTGGATTAGCTCCTGGCGAACTTGATCACGTTCCTTTACAATTCTTTCTGCTTTTTTTGAATTCATGAGAGCCATGTTCGAGCAGTGTAACAACTCGGCGATCAACTCCACTACCTTGAACCTCTCGAACCCCAAAGGTTTGTACTTTTCTCCCAACTGGTTTTCTACTAGTGGGATATTTTTATCAACAGCAACGTCTATTAGAATTCCTTTCAAGTCGACTAAACCAACCGAAAATTTTCTCAACATAACGCCGAGATATACCGGATCTCTCATAGAAGGTGGGTGTGTCTTGATGGTTGTTGTTAGCAAATTCACCTGATCATAATCAGAATTATTCTTCCGAATTAATTCTATAGTGATAGACACCGCGGTCATTAAAGCAGAGCCCCTCTTCTCTAAAATACAATCGATTAAATAGTCAATGCAACTTTCTGAAGCTATTTCCCTTGTCAAAGAATTTGGGCCTATGGACATTTCATCAAGAGGGGCATTCGCGGATATTGCAATAATAGATTTAATAAAATCACCAGCACAAGTTTGTATATCTGCGGTATACTTATCATTATCCAAGAAGGAAAACAACTCAGCTATTATATTTTGATCAGAGACTAACTCTATCACACCCGTTGGAGCTTCTTGTTTATCTGTTGCAATAATTTTTAGAAAAAAGTCCATCAATAAAGTTATATGAATATGAGCCAACATGTTCTTGACAAGATTAGTTCTCGACCTAATGAAGTTTAGGTATTGATCCTGTCTATTCACTAAAAGGTTTTGATTAATTTTTAAAAATATCGGAATGAGAGGTGACTTTTCCTCTGTAAATTTTGGATGTTGCATTATCGACCATATCTTTTCTAAATAGTCTGGATTTTTTACAAGTGATTCGCTAATTAGCCAAATATCCAATGCAAAAATTTCGGATATGATGTTGGCTTTATTCAAAAACGTAGATCTTTTCTTGTGTTCTGGATTATGTATAGATGGTATAATAGATTCATCTTCGGCATCTAACGCCATCAAATCCTCTGAATTACCGTTTTCATCATTATCAAATTTAGAGTTTTTATGTTCGTTATCATTAGACGGCTGTAGCATACTGCCTTCATCGTTATTCTTATCATTAACATTATCGCCATTATCTTCCTTCTCATCCTCATCATCAGTTTTTTGGTCATCAGGTTCCTGATCATCTTCATTAATTCTATCAATGCAAATCATCAACTGATCGATCAAGAACTGGATATTCTCAACTTTTTCGCCTGATTCAGTATAAAAATACCCAAAACAAACGAAATCCAGTAAAGTATTGTTTTGTCTAGTCAACTCATTCAACAGCTCAGTTTCTTCAAGTATTTCGTCCATAAACTTGTGGCTTAATGCTTTTCGAGAAGTGGGTTCACCAGTGGTTATTTCAGGGCTCGGTGAAGTCGATTCTGAAGATGAAGAAGCAAATTGAGATAATCCAGACTTCGCAGGCGATAAACTTGACCTGGTTACACCTCTATTATAACCACGTCTAGATGTTGGTATCAGGGAAGGTTTGGAGCTACCATTTTCCTCCATGCCCCCTACTGGATCAATAGAGTCACTTTCTTCTATCGAATCTTCGTGAACAGGATTATTTTCCCATTCTCCAGTACTTACTCCAACACTGCTGGTCCCATTGGTATCTAATCCTGTCTGAGCTGCTTGAATCTGTGCTTGATTTTCTAATTCATGCAACACATGAAAGTAGTCGTCCAAAATTCCATTAATATTGGAACTGTTGAAGCTTTGTCCAAACGGCCAAAAGGACATCGTTCACTCGTTAGACTACAAAAGTATCTACCCCTAGAACTTTTAAAAGTTGCTGCTAAACTAATTCAAAGGGCCCTCTCTTTTACACCGTCTTTTACCGCAAGAGTTATGAAGTAGTTCTCCTTAGCATGCAGTGTTACATTCAAACCTTTTTCCCAATTGTCCATAGGGTCGTGTACAATGATTTTATCATCGGATAATCGTTTTCCCGTCTTTTATGGTCCGCCTTTCAGAGTAAATAAAATATATGATTCTCAACAAACACAAATGGGCAAGTGATAAAATAGACATGAGGCTTTGAGATTAAGGTTTATAAACACTTTCTTAAATTGTTTTCCTCTTTGCGTTTGGAATATGACCTAAATAGTTATACTCTTAGAGAATCACGTGATTTATTTATCTTTCTTTCTGTAAGTGACAAATGTATAATTCAAAATTTGTGGCTTTTGAACGCACGCAAGTAAAAGATATATATTGAATAGCATATTTGAATTCTTTGTGATACCTTAATAACGCAACAAGCTCTCTATCTAAACTGCACCTAAGGCATAACTTTTTGCACTGAGGAGATTTTCAAAAACTTGATTAGAATGCGGTTCTGGTATCAATTATTGAAGATTTTTATCTTTGCGATAGGTCTGTGGACTGCTGTTCGTTATTCCTGTGTTTATTACACAGACAATAGTCTACCTGTTTGTAGATATACGGCAACTGAATTTTATTTTGATTCCATTGGATCTAAATATCCAAGCGTTCTCGAGTTTAGAGACAACGTTTATGGGAAGTATGAATCCATTTTACCCTTAGTCGATCAGGCGGTTTCTAGTACGATTTCTGGCTTTGAAACCAAAGTACTTCCTTGCTTAACACATACATGGAATAGAGGGATCGAGTATGGGAAATATGGAGCATGTAAGGGAATTGAATACGTTACCCAAGATTTATGGCCCCGAGCTTTGTATTCCTTGGATGTACTCTGTGCTAAGGGGAGGGAACTAAATCGACACTTCAAGAATGTCTTTGAGGTATATGTGAAGCCAGCTGTTTTTGAAATGTACTACAAGTTACTGCTCAAGTATCCGATCTTAGAAAGTTATCTTACCACCGTTGAGCTCAATTACAAACTTTTAAAGATGCGGACTATGAAATACTTCAGTATTGTTCGCCTGAATATTGTTTATTTCAATAATACTTATGGGTATGGCAGGTTGCATAAGATGCCTCGTTTCAAGAAACTAGAGAAATGCATCTATGAGACGTTTTTCCGTATCTGGATTTATATGAAGGAATTTGTAGCCTATAAATGGGAGCTTTGGTTTGGCAAAGCTATTTCACATGATCGAGAAGAGTCTATATCAGACGAATATTTAGATTTGGAAACCGGTGAAGAAGACTTTGAGGATTTCACGGAGACATCAACTATTTTAGTGACAGTGACGCAAACCGACTCAAGTTTTCAATTGAAACCTACTGATATCCGGGAGGAGCTTGAAATCCCAGTGGAAGAATTTGTCAAGGATGAGTGTTCTTCATGGAAGGATACGATTGAAAAAAAGGCCCGCCAGTTTTTGATGCAATTTGAAAAGGAGGTTGAGGAATATGCCGCAGAGAAGTTAGATTCCGTGAAACCTATGTTCCAGGATCTCATGAAAAATGCTAGTAGTACATCTCAAAGAAATTTCCAAATAATTACCCGAGCAACTATGGATGTCAACTGCACGGAGAAGATAAATCCAGAAACTAACGTTACCATTTGGTTTGATCGCCACGGAACCCAAATAAGCAGGTATATGACGAGGGAATTAATGCGTGAACTATTTGCTACCGCACATTCAGAATTTGATTCAATATCCATGGAAATTCGGGGAATGTTGAAGGGACTAGCGGAAGATGTCAATGAACATATAGAATTTTTGCGCAACGAACATCTTGAACTGTATGAAGAATGGGCCGATATTATGGTGACAGAGTGGTCAAAACGCCTTGCTTTCCTTGACGTTATCGTACATGATGAAAATAAAGAATCGCTAAACGAGGAGCAACGTCGAAATTGGAAGCAATACATGAAATTAAAGAAAGAGCTCATTGACACCAGGGATACCCTCTTGAAGCATCCAATCAAATTGCAGTCTTTGCAAAAATTTGTCAACAGTATCCAGCATTCGCTAAAAGCGTTATCCCATGAAAATGGCGAATATTTATACATCTTAAGAAGTAGGGCAAATCTTGAATTCCAAGCTCGTGAGGCCTTGGAACGTAAGGAAGCTGAAAGGTTAAAGGGTGAAAATGAAACGCCTTCGGCTGCTACGAAAGGGATATCTCGTGAAACTGATTCCCCAGGTGAAGGTTTACGTCAATTTTCAACCAACTCAGAATCAGCTTCCAATGGAGACCAAGAGCCTCTGGAGGACATTACAAGTACTAGGACAATAATGACAACTATTACGTTTTCATAGGCCAATTATGCTGAATAAAGTTAACTCTTTACAAATTGTACTACGATTTGAAAGTTTGGGACAGGAAAGTTAATGATTACGCAAAGACCGTTGTAAAATTTTTATATGGTACAAATTTAACTAATATATATATGTATGTATGTATTGATTAAATATGTAGTAATACTAATTTTGGTGAAAGTGTGGCAATGTTGTTCCCATCATTCTTTATCAAAATTTCAACTGTCAGAAGATCCTAATTCATTACCCTACTTTGCCATGTGCATTATTCATAAACGATGAAAAAAGTAATGCCAAACTGGAAAAAAATTATAATATATAGATATAACCTCGAGAATATCATTACAATATCCCCATCTCTGTTACACGCTGCTGCATTTGATATAAAAAAGTGTAAAGTTATCCAGACCAAAAACAATAAACAATGTCTGCTCCTGCTCACAATTATAAAGTTGCTGATATTTCTCTAGCTGCCTTTGGTAGAAAGGAAATCGAACTAGCTGAACATGAAATGCCAGGTTTGATGGCCATTAGAAGTGCATACGGTGATGCTCAGCCATTGAAGGGCGCCAGAATTGCAGGCTGTTTGCACATGACTATTCAAACTGCTGTTTTGATCGAAACATTGGTTGCTTTGGGTGCTGAAGTCACTTGGACTTCCTGTAACATTTACTCTACTCAAGACCACGCTGCCGCTGCCATTGCAGCTTCTGGTGTTCCAGTCTTTGCTTGGAAGGGTGAAACCGAAGAAGAATACATTTGGTGTATTGAGCAACAATTGTTTGCCTTCAAGGATGACAAGAAGTTGAACTTGATCCTAGATGATGGTGGTGATTTGACCAGCTTTGTTCACGAAAAATACCCAGAAATGTTGAGCGACTGTTACGGTCTGTCAGAAGAAACCACTACCGGTGTTCACCATTTGTACAAGATGGTTAAGGAAGGTAAGCTTAAGGTTCCAGCAATTAATGTTAACGACTCTGTCACAAAGTCCAAGTTTGACAACTTGTACGGCTGTAGAGAATCCTTGATTGACGGTATCAAGAGAGCTACTGACGTCATGTTGGCAGGTAAGGTTTCCGTGGTCGCCGGTTATGGTGATGTTGGTAAGGGTTGTGCTGCTGCGTTGAGAGGTATGGGTGCACGTGTCATTGTTACCGAAATTGACCCAATCAACGCCTTGCAAGCTGCTATGGAAGGTTACCAAGTTGCTCCAATGGAAGAAGTTGCCTCCATCGGTCAAGTTTTCGTTACTACTACTGGTTGTAGAGACATTATCACTAGCGAACATTTCTTGCAAATGCCAGAAGATGCAATCGTCTGTAACATTGGTCACTTCGATATTGAAATCGATGTCGCTTGGTTGAAGGCTAATGCTAAGGAATGTGTTAACATCAAGCCTCAAGTTGACCGTTACTTATTGTCTTCTGGTAGACATGTTATTCTATTGGCTGATGGTAGACTAGTCAACTTGGGTTGTGCCACTGGTCACTCCTCATTCGTCATGTCTTGTTCCTTCTCTAACCAAGTCTTGGCTCAAATTGCTTTGTTCAAGTCTGCTGATCAACAATTCAGAGAAAAGTATGTTGAATTTGAAAAGACTGGTCCATTTGAAATTGGTGTTCACGTTTTGCCAAAGATCTTGGACGAAGCTGTTGCCAAATTCCATTTGGACAAGTTGGGTGTCAAGTTGACTACTCTAAGTAATGTCCAATCCGACTATTTGGGTATCCCTCAAGTTGGTCCATACAAGGCTGATCACTACAGATACTAAGAAGCTGGTTCCTTTCGTACCTTCTATTTCTGGTTTTATATGAATCACCACTTTTAATTGTAAATCACTCAACTGGATTACAATGATTTGCTATGTTCTTTGACCAATTACTGTTATGATTAATTGTCTGATGAACTGCCACATTAGCGGCTTAAGACTGATCCTACCAATCTAGACGATTGCATAGTAACAAATCATCTTTCATCTTGGTGAAGAGATTATTGCAAGACACATAATTTACTTGACCATCTTTTGTGCATAACATATATACTTTATTAAAATATAAATCTTCAACGGTTAACGTATTGAACTTACCTTTTGTGCGATTTTGGTCATTGGTAAATTTTGAAATCCGGGTAATAAATATTGATAAAAAGAACTTGGACAATAATTTATGAAAGTGATCCTGGCATCCTTAAATTATTATTATTCTTATGAAGAAATAGTTTCCAAATTTAGAACTGCTCAGTCATAAGTAGTAATGAGTATCATTAATATGGATTTGATTGATCAAGAGTTTATGGAGTCGATCTTTCCTCAGTATCTTTTGAAACAACCAGTAGCACATGAGTTGTGGAAATTATATTATACACATAAGAAATTGTTCCATAAATTGAGAACCAAGGATGAGATATTAAACGCTGACCTAGACCACATGGAAGCTTACGCCACACAAGAATTCAGGAACTCTAATCGTTTATCTTTGGCAACCCGAAGAGAGATATGGGAAAAATTGTCTCAGTTAGGTGTGTTAGGAACGATCCCCTACGATTCTTTGAGTGATGAATATTTAGTTCAAGTCCACAAATATTTCTATGCGAGAAGTGATGAGAAATCAGGGACACCTTATTATGAAAATGTGGACATGTCAAAACCTGCGGTGACGGAAGAGGAACTGCTTGAGAATATGATTCGTGAATCTGATGGAAGTGGGGAGGATGAGGGGGAAGATGACGAAAATGACGAAAATGATGAAAATAGCGAGGAATATTCAGGATATGATGAGGAGCCCGAAATACATGAAAATATTACGGAACATTCAGACGACGAAAATGGAGCTAACAACCACTCAGAAGTAGATTCGAGTTCAAGGTCATCCAAAACGAGAATAACATTTCATCCTGAGGTAAAAGAATCAAAATATCCGATTCAATTAAAATCTAATCCAATCTCAGGGGACATCTATAAGTCCTTAGGGTATTCTCTACCCCATAAGTGGGTGGTTCAATCTGATAATAGTATTTTGGTTTCTCAGGATGGGTGCACTATGTTGAGGGTGAATCCGAACTGGCATGCCCTGTCATCTTATGGAAGAGCTAGTCCAATTATGAATAGTAGGCTAAGGGTAAACATAAATTCGCAGAAAAAGCAACAATGGGCAACGACATGGGCCAATAATGGATTACACCACGCAAAATGTGCCATATTCTATTTCGAAATCCGGGTATTATCGGTCACTAGCTCACAGGCCGGACGAAACAGTCATGTCTTGGTTGGTTTCAAAAATTGGGCTAAAGTTCAAGAGAAAACAGGCTTATCAGAAAATGATTCTTCGAATATCCCCTCTGTTCCTTCAACCTCGCACTCCAACATGCTGCGGAATGCTTTTGATGGCAATAGGAATTCAGCTTCTCCGTCATCATCATCCTCTCATAGTCAATTAAACGAGGTTGAAACATTTTCTTACTCTGGTTTGGACGGTAACAAGTCTGATGGATCTGGTAGTCAGAAATATTCACGTCCCTTTAAAAATGATGACATTATTGGTTGCGGTGTCAACTTTTTGGATGGTACGATATTTTTTACGAAAAATGGAATGTTTTTAGGAAATGCTTTTACTGATATATGTGATATCGACCTTGTCCCTTTTGTTTCTATCAAATCTGGAAACTCTATCAGAACAAATTTTGGCCTAAGCGAGGAATTTCTCTTTGATATTGATAAATATCAACTACAGTGGAAATATAAATCCTTCTCTCATGTCTTCAAGACTGTAGATGGTGAAATATCTATGAATCTTGAGGAAGAATCCGATGTAGAGGACTTTGAAAAATTTGGCTCCTTACTTAGAGATCAGCCGATGGATACAGATATGGATTTGGATTCCAATATTGAAAGCACTGCCGATTCTAATGGTAATGAACCATGTTCTAACACAAATACCGAAAACATTCACGATAAATACGCTGATGGCTATTTGTTAAGTAGCGACACAAGGTTTAGTGGAGATAAATTATGGAAACCAGATACTCCTAAAATAAATAACTTGAATCCCAATGATGATTCGATACCCAGCTTTTTGAACTCAGTTATCAATGACTACTTGATTCATGAAGGATACATTGACGTGGCGAAAGGATTTTTGAAGGATTTACAAAGAGATTGCATACAAAATAACACGGATGAAAGAGCAAAGTTTGTTATTAGACATAATGAGCGACAAATTTCTAAGGAGGAAAAGAACCTTCAAATCCGTCAGACAATCAGAAGGTACATAAGTGCAGGTGATATTCTCAGATGCATGAAATACATTGAGCAAGAATTTCCTTTGTTGCTAAATAAACACTTGGATTTGACATTCGAAATGAAATGTGCCGATTACTTACTATGCCTCTCACATCAGTCCCCAGAAAATGATATGATCGAAAGTATTTTGAACAAAGGCCAGATAATATCCTCAGAATTTTTACAAAATGTCAACATCTCCCCAGAACAGAGAGATATCTTTAGAACCAAATTCAACGAAATATCGCCTTTAATGGCGTACTCCAATCCTTCACTAGAATGCACTGACGACAGGTCATTTTACTTGACCCCCGCCTATCTCCAAGAGAGGTTGTTTCAAACCATAAATGCACATATTCTTCAATATTTGGAGAAGAAAAGTCAGAGCTCGTTAGAAAATGTAATCGGGTATACAAGAGCAATGGTTAATACCCTGATGGAATATGGACCCTCCGGAGGCAAAGAAAAGGAACCTGCATATTACAAGCTAATGAACATCGATGAAGATTTATTAAAGCTTTGATATTCAATTATATACTATATATAGGCATCATTTTTATGAAACCGTTTATAGGTAAACCTCGAATGAATTGGAGAGGAACACTATACCTATTCCCATTAGCACCGATCCAATTGCACTCAAAATAAAGTATTTTAGGAATGAAGGAATGACTGAACATTTTTTACCCGTTTCCTTCTTAGACAACCCAGAAATGGCTGGCAAGATGAACAAAATTGCAACTGAAAGAGATACAATGGCAAAATACGGTTGCTTATCTAATGGGATCAATGAATCATATTCTTCACTGTTTTTATAAAGCTTCTAGGGTTAAATTCATCCAAAAATGTTAGTAGCTGAGTGTGTGCGTTAAAGTTTGTGATGTAAAATGCATACAAATAGGCTTTCATAGGACATATTTCTTGAGTTAATTCGGAATGTGTCTTTGTACAATGAGTCCAGTACGCTACACTTGTTCATCCTTTAAAGACTTTACCACTTAATTCTATTTCAATCGATATTTTGGCCTTTTTCAAAGTGAAAATCGAAAATAAAAATATAGCCTAACAAGAAAACCGCAATGAGTAAATGCATGAGCATCAGTATGCACATATAGTAAGAACGGATAGAATAACATGTTACAAATTAGGCCTTTGTTTTCTCGTTGCGGTAGAAGATTGAATAGTAGTTGGTCGCATATTTATACACCACCTGACATGTCGAAGTTAGTGAAAGGTGAGTGGATACATATGAATCGAGACCTACGAGAAGAAATCGTGGAGTATTTAGATTGGAGAATGGAAGAACCTTGGCAAAATCTTAGCTTGAATGACAAGCAATGTGCTTATTATATATCTTACGGAGAATGGGGTCCTCGTGCTGCAAAAGGAAGTAAAGAACAGCAATTAGAAATGAACGGACCTGAATTGCTCGTTAAAGCCATTTTTAGTTTTACACTGTTTCTGGGTCTGGGATTTGCGACTATTAACTACAAAAAGGATAAAAATGTTCAAGATGATTTAGAAAAGTTACGTGAAGATATCAAAGCTACTTAAGGGCGTTATGAACTCTTATACATGCTCCAAAAATTCATTCTTGCATATACGTCGTGACTACACTCTGTTTTCACAAACTCACCATGCACATATCTCCAAAATCCTTTTTAAAATAGAAATTTGTAGTTAATACCTAGATATCTCTTACATAATGAGTTGGGCAGGCATATCCCATTGGGTTCTTGTCCAAATACAGTTGGTGATACTCTTCGGCATCATAAAAGTTTCTTATCTTCCCAATTTCAGTGATAATCTTATTGTTCCATTTTGGTTGCCATTGCTCTTTTAGTTGATCAACTTTCTTCAAGTCTTCATCTGAATGAACAAAAATTGCACTACGGTATTGAGTTCCTTGATCTGGTCCTTGGAAATTCAATGTCGTGGGATCATGAATTCTGAAAAAGAAGTCCACAAGTTCTTTCAAAGTTACTACTGATGGATTATACGCGATTTGGTACACTTCTGCGAATCCAGTGTCACCTTTTTTCACCCGTTCGTAAGAAATTGAATCAAGTTTATCTTTACGTTCTTCTTGTCCATTTGCATACCCTACTTTTCCATCTACTATCTTAGTTCCAAAATGTTTTAAAAATATGTGTTCTGTGCCCCAGAAGCATCCAGCGGCAAATGTTATTAAGCTATCGGTTCCCGCTTTATACTTCAATGTTTTAGAAACTGTTACACTCATCTTGCAAAGGATGTTGTCAAATATACTTAATTATGTTCCTAGTATGATTTGACACTGACTTAAATTTTATAATTCAAAAGTTGGAGTGCAGGACGTATTATAGGTCTATCGTACGATAATTAGGCCTTTGGCATATATATATATATATATGAGTAATAATTCAGTATTTTCTGCCCTTTGTCATTTTAGATTTGAATACAGACACCACCTGAAACTTTTTTCTTTGAACTGTGGCTTTTCCACCGCTTATTTTCACAGTTGGGTAGAAAGTTGAGCCAATCCAGCTTAAATAATCACGATTTAATGAGCATGTGACAAAATCGGCGTTCATTGCTATGAGACCCGATAAAGGCATGAATGCCCAATTAAGTATTGAATGTTTGTACAGTTCAATGAAGAACCTAAATAAACAAGCTGCAGATAGAATGCAATTGTTATTCTAAATCAGTTTCCCATCACTTCGCGGAGAGAAGTATTTATCAAGAGTTCTCGGTTTACCAGCCGGCTTGTGTGGAATGTTTTCAGACATTAGAATCAATGAATCATCATCATCATCATCATCATCATCATTAGTATTATTATTATTTTTATTATTATCACTATTATTATTATTATTATCATTAGCACTAGCAGTAGCGGTAGAAGGGGCAGCAGTGGCAGTAGCAGTAGCACTAATAGTATTATTATTATTATTATTATTATTATTATTATTCAATTTCACCTTCTTAAGTTCCTTCCTGGCTTCTTTCTTCTGTTCTTCCCCAAGTTCAATGAATAAGCTTCGTTTAATTGGCGAACTATGAAGTGATAAAAAGCTGTCTAGGTTATTTTTTTGAGGGGGAAGAGCCTTTTTGGGAGATCTAAGGCGTTGATGTGGCACTCCGCTGCTTAACTCTAGTTCGAGTGCATTTATCAAAGCATTTGGTATTAGACTCTCTGGAAGCCATAAGTAATTAGGATATTCTGATCGCAATACTGTGGACTTTGAGGGTGAGTTAGAGCGAGATCTTTTTTCGATAGCTGAATGGAAAGATGGTGGATTAAAATTTGATGTGGTATAAACGGCAGATGAAAGAAAATATTTGTAACGAACACATACTTCTTTCATTTCGTATTTACCTTCGCAAATGACAGCTTTACGAAATTTAGAAAGCTTAAATTTGTCACTCTCTGGGAAATCATTGATGTATCTCAGAATTTTACAGGCGTGTAAAAAATTGAGCCACCATTCTTCAAAGTTTCCTACTACTTGTTTAATTCCGCACGATTGAAGAAATTCTACAATTATTTCGCTGGGAGACCATTTAGTATTTAGAGGTGGTGGTTTCTGTTCAATAACAATTGGGCTTCTGTAGAAGAGTGCAACGCTTACATCTGGCCAATCACTGAGCGTTTTCAAACGCCCTAAAGTCTTCAAGTTTTGTCCAAATATTTCTTTTGATTTTTCACAAGCTAAATTTAAAATATCGTTTCCAAGATTATTCCAATCTTTTTGTACCCTGACCCTATCTTTTTCCGAGATGTTTGAAAGAACCCCAGGAATACGATCCGATATATTTGGAGAATTCCATTTTGCCAAAGCGGCTGCCCTTTTCCCGCCAAACTGTCTCACCCCTTTACTGTAATCACCCCCTGCCAACATGCTAAACAAAAGCAGTTTGTCTCTATCCCAGTCTGTAATTTGTTCTAGATCCACAAGTGTCACAAATCTTTCATTGTGTGTGAATTTTTTTGGCGATTCTGCGGGGTTAGGTAGATCTTTCCAACCATGTTTAGAATAGTTCTTCAAAACCTTTGTGGCCCCAAATAAAAAAACGTCAGAATCGTTGCTCAATACAAAATCAACATGACCCTGTGCCTGAAGCCAGGCGCATTGTGCTTCTCCTTCTCCAGGAGCTGTCACAACCGCAACTCCCATAAGTTGGCAACTTTTTGTGATATATTGTTCAATACTATCGCCATACGGAAATTTGGCAAGCCTTTTTATGGTCCAATAGGAGTTCCACATAGTGTCATTATTTCTATGTAATTGCCTTTTGGAATTGGGCTTTAAGGTCCCATCTAACACAATAACAATAGAACATTGAAGGTAAAGCATTTCCTTGAGCTTCGTAAGCCACCTTAATAAAATCAATGGCCTATTTGGATTCTCCTTAAAATATCCGCACTCAAATAGCCAGAGATAGCCATCAATAGCAATTTTAGGATATCTGCCAGTGCTTTTAAGAAAATCCACAATTAACTGCTTGAAAAGTATTCGTTGAGACACTCCCTCTCCAAGTTGCTTCCATAATTCGCTGCTGCCCATTACAGGTAGAAACCTGAATTAGATGTTCTGCGTTTTGACGCTTATTCCGTTTTTTGAACAATTTCTTTGCCCATCACATAAAAAACTTAAACCTTAAATAGGGTCCACATGCCAAGCATTGGTAGAAATGTGAAGTTGATCCGGTGCGAGGGTCAAAAAAATCAAAAAAAAAAAAAAAAATGAATAAGGTACTAAGACCACCGGTTCGGATATGAATGGTGAGGTTATTATTATATAGAGACTAATGTTACATTCCAAATTTTAACCACTCTAAATCATCCATGACACCGTCATCTTTCTTTGATTTGTTCAAGAGGTTAGGTGTAGAATTTGTAAGGGACGATACGGGTGTCCTTGTGCTAGATATCCTCCTCCGTTGAGCTGCCTGCTGTTCATATTGAAATATTCCCCTCTGCTGCTGTAAGGTATCTGCATAACTGCTTCTTGGTGAAGCAGCGGGTAATGAAGAATTGGGAAATTGCTGGTTTTGCGGAGGAGAAGATATTTCGCTAATGGGTGCGGAATGGGATCGCGAAGAATTTTGCAGTTGCTGGGACAATAAAGATGTATGTGACTTTTTTGGTTGCGCATTCGTGCTTGAAAAGAGGTCAAACGGCGAACGTGGTGAATTTGGTGAAGTATTCGGTGGTTGCTGCATTACTGGGTTATTTACCCATGAGTTAGGGGCTGATATTGTTGCATTACTTGATGACTGTGAGGTGGAAGATTGGTTTTGCTGTATCTGAGATAGGTTATTATTACTTTGCTGTACCTTAGTTTGCTCTTGTTGGCTTTGCAACTGTTGTAAAGACTGTGCCATAAAAGAAGAAGATTGTGGTATAAGCGCTCGGGAGGACTTACGGCGAGGAATCGCGACCCCTATACCAGTAGAAGGTGAAGTAGGATATAATCTTGGAGAATTTGAATATCTGGGCGAGGAAGCACCACTATTTGGTTGTGACATCTGCATCTGCATTTGGTATTGAAATTGTTGAACATTACCCTCACGGGAACTGGGTGAGGGCTTTGGTAAAATAGGAACAACTGATCTTGAAGATGAGGACCTACTGGAGTTGCTGGACGAAGTAGAAGACCTGCGTGATTTTGCAGACAATTTTTTATTGTGATTATTCAGTGAGTTTGGGTTCAAGGGAGTTTGGCTCGATGGCGTGCTTGGTTGAGAAAAGGTGGCTTTTGTGACCTTTTTCGTTTTTTCTGGGGAAGAGCCATTCTTTTCTGCCGAATTGGCTTGCTGAACTTGTTTTGACTTGTCATCTTTTTTCACTCTTTTCTTGGTATTTCTCTTTTTTATTATATCACTTTTCAAAGACAGTGGACGCATGGTACCATGTAATTTCTGGAAAAGCCCACAAGCATTACATAGTGTATTACCTTCGGGATCTCTCCTCCATAAAGGTGTTTTCAGAGTTTTACAATTAAAACATTGAACTTGTGGTTTACTCGTTTGTTTCATAGGGCCAGGTGCAGATGGGCCATTCAAATTTTGTAGACTTGTTGAAGAGCCTCTTCTATATTGAGGTAATGTATTTGATGGCATGTTCTTAGCCGCTGAATTTTTCTTGACCAAGTGGGTCGTAATGTGAGAGGAAAGCGGCAGAGCGCCATCCTCGTTGACCTCCGTTTTTATCAGCGGGTTTCTATTGCTGGTTTTTCTTTGAATTGTAGGCCTGGTTTGGTATTCTTCCAGTTTTATCGTTGATTGAGTTGAGTTATTACTTCCATGGAAAATGCTTTGACCCTGAAAGCTTGAAGGGTTCACAAGTTCATGGTGATGCTGAACAAGATGTGACCAATTATTTTGTACGTGTGTATTGTTATTGCTGTCTATTATTGGTGTAAAGTGTTCGGAATTGAAGGATGATGGTGCACTAATGGTAGCAGAATCGCTATGCTCACTTGGAGTCATCATAAATTCATCAACATTGAAATCCCATAATTGTGCAATTTCACCATTCTGTAAATTTGAATCATTACTCATACCCTGACCAGCAGAAGAATTCAGCGATGCTTGGACAATATCTATAGGCTTCGTTCTGAGTGCACTCTCATCAAACCCAGTGATAGACTGTTCCCATTGTGCGCGTCCTTTATCTATTGAATTCCCTATTGTCCGAGTCTGGTTGGTGTTGCTCTGTGTGCTTTCAATAAGTGGAGCTGGCGACTTTGTAGTGCTGGTGGAGTTGAATGCTGAACCATTCAAATTTAGATTTAAATCTTCTGGTAGTATTTCTAACATCGCATCAAATTGGTTATGATTCCATGACTGTTCATTCATCCCCGACCCAAATGCCTCGAAGGGATCATGAAGTTCCCTATCAGCCATTTCTTTTGCTAACTCAAGAGCTCACACACTTTCAGTTTTTTCAGATAAGTTTTTTAAGATGTTAATGCGAGCTTAGACCCAGGACTGATTTGTTAATAACAGGTAATATTAATTAGGTCCTTCGCACTAATTGATATGCTCTCAAAATTAAGAAAAAAATGTTAAGGAAAGAAAAAAAAAGCATCGCAAGTCAGTACGAATATCAAGAAAAAAAAATTAAAAGTATCAAGAATCAAAGACGATTCAACACACACATACAGATGGTCATGAGACCCAACTTCCCGTGCAAATGATGAGTTACTTCTTCCATTGTACTAGAATACTGTCATTGTTTCTTGAAGGAATGTAGAGTATATCATCTGCCTCGTTCCCAATGATTCTCATATAAATGACGTAATATTTTGTTGTCGCCGTACAGAAATAAGATGCATTCATCAAAATTCAAACAGGGCCAGCCTTCTTCCCTCCTCCACATTATTTTCTAGTGGAGTATATACTATTTTTTCTAAAAGCTAACTCTTCAAATAGATCTTAACGTTTTTTGTTCTGGAGAATCATAGTTTAGGCGCAATATCTTGAACATTTACAGCCGCAAGAAAAATAGACATGAGTTACCTATCTGCTCAAGAAATATTGTTCATAATTGCATGAGGTATTAATGTATAATGAGCTTTATGCTAGTTTACTCTTTTTTGACGGCGACTGTTTTAATATTTTTTTATCAAGCAATGACATTGAGTTTCCCCATCTTGGCGCATTGATTATGGTAAAAAAAAATAAAAAAATACAATAAAAGTTGTCAATGCCTTAAAAACAGATAAATTAAAAGATAGATATAGTTTATGCCTTAAGAAACCCAGTGATGGGACCGGTAAGAAACCAAATGAGACATATCATACCTCAAATCCTCGTAGTTTTATTTTCTATTATTTTCTATTGCTTGATAGCACATAACGTTTCACGATCATATCATACGGAAGTATTACAGGAATAAGCACACCAGAAGTTTCCACAGGCTAGACCTTCTCAAACCTGGAATCAGAAATGTCATCCATGGATTTTCACTTAATATGGTGTTATTTTTAAGCTTCATGCTAGATTTTAAAGACTGACTGCTACCAGAATAAATGGGCGTTGGTCTTGAATGTAACAGCATGTGTGTTGTATCATTGGGTTGCCTGTGAACCAATTTTGATTACCCGGCTTTATCGAACGCCAAAAAATGTCTAAATTATGATAAGCCTTTTAATAGCGAAAAAATATCAATAAAAACACACATGTCTTCGGATATTGGGTTCTAACCTAACCCACCGTTATCCTGAAAAGAAGTTAAGTTTTACCTGCAATCAGCCCAAGACATGTCTGAACTAAAAGTTGATAATGGTGCATTGAACCACATCGTGAACAGTGGTCCAATTTCTATTTTGTCATACTGCTTTTCCTCAATCTTAATGACAGTCACGAACAAATTCGTGGTCAACTTGAAGGATTTCAACATGAACTTCGTGATGCTATTTGTCCAATCTGCTGTGTGTGCATTGCTGTTGATGATTTTAAAGACATTTGGATATGCCAAATTCAGACCATTGAACAAAACAGATGCCAAGAAATGGCTTCCTATTTCATTTTTGTTAGTCTTGATGATCTACACATCATCCAAAGCATTGCAATTTTTGGCAGTTCCAATCTACACAATTTTCAAGAACTTGACAATCATTTTGATCGCATATGGCGAAGTATTGTTTTTTGGTGGTAGTGTTAGTGGAATGGAGTTGTCATCCTTCCTACTAATGGTTCTTTCCTCTGTTGTTGCCACTTGGGGTGACCAACAAGCTATTGCTGCCAATGCTTCGGAGCTTGAAGGCCCAACATTTAATATTGGCTACTTATGGATGTTTGCGAACTGTATTTCTACTGCCTTGTTTGTCTTGATCATGAGAAAGAGAATTACTCTCACCAACTTCAAAGATTACGATACAATGTTCTACAACAATGTGTTAGCCATGCCGATTTTATTACTGGCTTCTATAATGGCTGAAGATTGGTCCAGTGAAAATGTAGCTGTGAATTTATCTAAGGATTCTGTTATTGCTATGATCATCTCTGGTATGGCTTCTGTTGGTATCTCTTACTGTTCTGGTTGGTGTGTGAGAGTCACCTCATCAACAACCTATTCTATGGTTGGTGCGTTGAACAAATTACCAATTGCTTTGTCAGGATTGATCTTTTTTGATGCACCAAGAAATTTCTTATCCATTTTCTCCATTTTCTTGGGTTTCTTAGCAGGTATTGTATATGCCGTCGCCAAACAAAAGAAGCAGCAACAGTCCAAGTAAATCGAATGATTAATCTGTGTATCGTATTTATACGCTAGTCGGACAAAGGGTGCGTCATATATATATACATATTTATATACATGATAACTGATAAGTACACAAATTGAGAATTCCAGTGTCTCTTCTGTTGACGGTTCTATGAGGTTTGTTTTGCCCATTTAGAAAAACATACATTGAAAAAGTATGCGTTACAACATTCAATTGTATGAATGTGAAATACCGAATGCAATGGTCAGGATTGAACTTGGCTGGTTGCTAGCATATCTATAGTCTCCCTCCAACTTATGACGGATTTTTCTACTGGTAGCGATGGTGATTCAGAGATCGCGATAGCCTCTTCGGACAGCGAAGTATTCATAAAGGTTTGGGAATTCGAAAGCGAAGAGAAGCCTCCCCTAGACTTGGAATCGGATTTAGAAAGTGAGGAAGCTGAAGATCAATTAAAAGCAGATAAAATTTTTGCGAAAACTCTGAAAAGGGGCCCTAGCAGTACTGACTTTTCACGAAGGGATGATCATGAGCAATTATGGAAAGAATGGGAAAAAGATATACCTAAATACAGTGAAATGGAAAGAATAAAACTAGATCTAGAGAAGTCCATTAAGGAGGTTTCGGACCCTGATCACTTTAAAAGACAGAAAACAGAAAATCTCGAGCTTCAGGCTCAGATATTAAAAGGTTTTGGAAAGGATATTCCGAAAGCGTTACTCCAGGAGTTACTTAGTGACAAATACGATACCACGAAAGACTGGTATTTCATAGTTTCGGAACCCGACTTTTCGATCATACCCAGCACTTATGATCGTTTCCTTGGCCGACGGTTTGAGTTGCTTCCGAACGATTTATTTGAGAAGTTTGGGTGTGATGTTGTCAGGAAAGTAAGCCTAGCCTATTGCCCATATAATGATTTGATACCAGTGGAGACAATGTGTACTATAATAGAAGAGAATTTTGAAAATTCGGCTAAATTTTTTGAGTACTTCGTTAAATTTATTTTGGACAGACAAATTTCTGTTAATTTACCAATGAACTGGTGTGTTCGATGTTGGAACAAATTCAATATGGATAAGCTGAAGGTATATTTCAATTTAATACCGAATGATATGTATATGTTGCATTATAGACTTACCAGGATGATTCCGATGCAGCAACAATTGGTTGATTTTATGTTTCCAGATGAGAAACACCTGATGGAAGAATTAAGACGGCTGTTGAGAACACAAGATTGGAATGGACTTCTATATCTCTTTCTCTTCGTTTTTGGCTCTAATAAATTACCTTTTGGTTCGACAAAAGAAGTTGCTCATTTCAGAGCAATTATGGAAGACTTGGACATTGTTGGTTCTAACCAGGTCCAACTATCTATAATTAAGAGTTATATAGCTACATGCATAAAATTATGAGATTGGCTCTGAGTAAAGCCCATCAACAACACCGCGACCTATATGGGCGTCAGAAACGAAAATTCACAAGGTCGAAGGACACCAATGCGGGCCTGCGAGTCTGGAAAAGATCCCATATTTTTTTGTTCGGATAAGCCTCCTTTAATCTTTTATTCTTTTTCCCCGTATCCACTACAACTCGTTATCAATCTTTAAATATTTCTGGGCATATATTTGGCAATTCGGTAATGCCTTTTACAATTAGGGCACCACTTGGCGTATCCCCTAAAAATGTATCAGATTCAACCTCAAAGAGATGTATTGCTTTCTTAAATCCCAGACTAATAGCAGTTTTGATATTACTACCACTGTCATCAATGAAATAGGCATTAGAGAAAGCTCCAAGTCCACTTTGCAGTTTAGCTTTTTCAAAAGCTCTGGGATCTGGTTTACATATCAAATCACCCTGCGAATAATCACAGTACGTTATCCCATCAAACAGATCGGCTATTCCCAAAAGTCTCACACAACGCAACCCGTGGTTTTTATAAGCATTGGTAAATAACCACATTTTATCAAAATACCCGCTGGCTCTTATTCTCTCCAAAACACGCCTTTGTTCCAGATCTGGCTCAATGATATCTTGCAAAGGAAGCGAATCATCAACCAATTCATTATATTCCATTGCATCAATTTCATGATGGTCTACTAGACCTTTGATAGCTAAACCATATGTTTGATAGTAAGTTCTCCGTA
Source organism: Kluyveromyces aestuarii (assembly GCA_003707555.2). NCBI lineage: Eukaryota > Fungi > Ascomycota > Saccharomycetes > Saccharomycetales > Saccharomycetaceae > Kluyveromyces > Kluyveromyces aestuarii. Next base: position 93,135 of record PPJO02000022.1, read on the forward strand.
ATTCAGTTGCTGCTTCCTCGTCCACATCCAAGTGCATTTGGAAATATATAGAAATGGACTTTTCCATCAAATCGTGAATTCTTAACGACTTCTTGTACAAGCAATTGTCTATATCAAAAAAGAATATTTTTGCTTGAGCATCTGGTTCAGGAATAGGCTGATCTACCTTGAAAGTAACTTGAGAACCCGGATGTGTCAAAGATTCCAAATGTTCTCTGTTAATTCGCGTCTTTTCTTTCACAAGTGCCCTATATTCTGACAAATTAGAGTATGTCATGTTTATTGCTCGAATAGCTGTTCTGCTTTTTAACATCTGATTTAAACAACCCCAATAATTGATTTCGTGATTAATCTCCCCTTTATGAAAACTGTACCTTATTTTGACCTTTTAAATATGTACTCTCAACTTTCTTAAATTGAAAACGTAGTTCCAGTTCCAAATCGGCTAGAAATTAGTCATTTTACAATCAATTTTCTGTTACCATGGAGAAAAAGGAACTACCTTAAATCGTTGAAATCTGCGGAACGGCACATGCCTCTCCTTTAAAGAAGATAATTCAGAAAAATATTAGGTTAGAAAAGGATTGGCCAAAAACGGATACGGAAACGGGATTTCCGTATACCGAGTGTTCTTATTACGTAGCAAGATAGCTGAGATATTTAGTATCGTTATGTGCGGACAGCAAATTGTTCAACAATGCGTCCATAGATGATGCTTTATCATATACCGTTATCGCTGGAGATGCAGCTTGTTCAGATAAACGAGGAATTCTTTCACGTTCATTCTCAATAAATTGTTCGAGCGCTTCCACGTTAGAAACGTAGATACCATTATGATCAAATTTGGCTAATTTGATAAGCAAACGCTCAATTTTAGATCTAATTTCGAAGAAAAGCAACCTCTCAGAGTCCGTTATTCCCATTTCGAAAGTGTTTATATCATCAACTAAAGTTCCTACGGCTTTCTCCGTATCGTAGGGGTCTATTGGAATTACATTGGTTCTATCACGATCTTGCCATCTCTTGAATTCAGCAGCACATTGCTTGCAGAGTTTTTCAGACATTGCAGAACGGAACTCTAGGGTAGAGATAAATACCTCGAGTTCTGAAGTTATGTTGTCAGAGAAGACGGCCGGATGAGACAAAATCCGAGTAAAAAGCCAATTACGCACTTCTGAATCAAATTCTAATTCCTCTCGATTCACCACATTGAGTAACGATAACAAGTTATCTACTTTTAATTGTGGCGTTTCATTTAATAACCACTCCCCGAGATCATTGCAGTATCGGATAACAAGCTCTGTAATTTCCAAATTCGAAAAAGTTTCCATAAGTCGATCAAAGTTTTCCTCACTCAGTGGGTTTTGCTTAAATTGAGCGATTGAAACAATCCATTCACTCAATCTTAAGGTATCCTTTATGTCTTTTGACAAGTGCCCAACCTTGTGATGCTTTCTTCCTTTTATCACAGTATCCAAAGATATATCCATGTCGTTAATTCGAGGCAGATATTCGTCCTCCCCGAAGCATAAATCCAAAAGCTCCGAATCAACTTTCTTCGCAAAGTCATACAAGTTTCGCACACAGTCATTAGTCTCTACCACATTATCATAACTATCTTCAAGCCTTTTTCGAAACTCGTCCCGTAGGCTTAAAACGTTCCTTTTTAACTCAATACATGAGTCTTGAACTTGGACAACAGTTTTAGTTTTGAAGGGGCTGGATTCCATGGGACCCAGCTTCAATATACACTACCAACACCTATACATGCACAGTAGTATCGTTATTACTCGAAGTATGAGCTGAGGCACTAAAATATTCTGACCAACTCTGGTGTTCTGATTTTATCGTCATCAACGGTTGGCTAATTTTTTTTCAAAATTTTAATTTTCTCTTCAGCAATAGCGAACGACCTCATCTCAAAAAGCATTTAATATTACACAAGTTCTTGGGAATCCATGCAAAGTACAACTTACATATCTTACATTAAAAAAAATACGGTAGAAGTATATAACTGTCCAAACATGGCACCATTATCTGCATCAAAAGCAAAGAGAGACGCCAAGAAGGCTGAGAGAGACGCCAAAAGAGTTGCAGCTGGTAAAACTGTCAGAAAATCTAAAAAAGGTGATGCTGAAGAAACTGACGATGCTGCTGCCACAGCAGAAGCCATTGAAAAGTTGAAACTACAACAAGATGAAGATGGTATTTCTGATCGTGTTGTTACAGGTGTGCTTGACTCTTTGCAAACTTCTCGTGATATTAAGATGTCTTCCGTTTCTCTATTGTTCCACGGTAAGGTCTTGATTCAAGATTCTGAGCTAGAATTAAACTATGGTCGTCGTTATGGTTTACTTGGTGAAAACGGTTGTGGTAAGTCTACCTTCTTGAAAGCTCTTGCCACCAGAGAATATCCTATCCCTGAAAATATTGATATTTACTTATTGGATGAACCTGCCGCACCAAGTGAATATTCTGCTTTGGAGTATGTCGTGAGAGAGGCACAAAACGAGTTGAAGAGATTGGAAGATTTGGTGGAAAAAATCATCGTTGAAGATGGTCCTGAAGCAGAGACTTTAGAACCTTTGTACGAGAAAATGGATTCAATGGATCCTTCCACTTTCGAATCCAGAGCAGCTATTATTTTGATTGGTTTGGGTTTCAACGCTACTACAATCAATAAGAAAACCAAGGACATGTCTGGTGGTTGGAAGATGCGTGTTGCTCTTGCGAAAGCTTTGTTCGTTAAGCCAACCTTATTGTTGTTGGATGACCCAACTGCGCACTTGGATTTGGAAGCCTGTGTTTGGTTGGAAGAATACTTGAAAAGATTTGATAGGACTTTGGTGTTGGTCTCTCACTCTCAAGATTTCTTAAATGGTGTCTGTTCCAATATGATTGATATTAGATTGCAAAAACTAAATTCCTATGGTGGTAACTATGACTCTTATATCAAGACTCGTAGTGAATTGGAGACAAATCAAATGAAACAATATCAAAAGCAACAAGAAGAAATTGCACACATTAAGAAATTCATTGCTTCCGCAGGTACCTATGCTAATTTGGTCAAACAAGCTAAATCTAGACAAAAAATTTTAGACAAGATGGAAGCCGATGGTTTGATTCAGCCTGTTGTTCAAGACAGAGTATTCTCGTTCAGATTCCCAGAAGTCGAAAGATTGCCACCACCAGTCTTGGCTTTCGATGATATCTCTTTTGCTTACGATGGTAACTCCGAGCACAATTTATATGAACACTTGAACTTCGGTGTTGATATGGACTCAAGAATTGCTTTGGTTGGTCCAAATGGTGTTGGTAAGTCCACGCTTTTGAAAATCATGACCGGCGAATTAACTACACAGAGTGGTCGTGTTTCTAGGCACTCCCACGTCAAGTTGGGTGTCTATTCTCAACATTCTCAAGATCAATTGGATCTAACCAAATCTGCATTGGAGTTTGTTCGTGACAAGTATTACAATATTTCTCAAGATTTCCAGTACTGGAGAGGCCAACTTGGTCGTTATGGTTTGACTGGTGAATCGCAAACCGTTCAAATGGGTACTTTGTCAGAAGGTCAAAGATCTAGAGTTGTCTTTGCCCTACTTGCACTAGAACAGCCAAACGTCTTGTTATTGGATGAACCTACTAACGGTTTGGACATCCCAACAATTGATTCTTTAGCAGAAGCTATTCTTGAGTTTAATGGTGGTGTTGTTGTAGTTTCCCACGATTTCAGATTACTAGATAAAATTGCCAAGGACATTTTCGTTGTTGAGCACAAGACTGCTACCAGATGGAATGGTTCCATCTTGGACTACAAGACTAAATTGGCAAAGAACGTTGTTTTGTAAACTATTTAAGCTAGATAATCCAATTCTAATCACAATAACATCGGGATTCTCATAATGCATCTGGACGTGCTCTTCAGCAAATTATAGATACACTATCTAAAACAATAATAAGGTGGGCTAAGAGAGAGAAAATTTCATTATTTATATATAAATTACTCGCCACAGGTAAGATTTCAAGATCTTACCTTTGCGCATATATATATATATATATATATATATATATAATGTTTGGTCCTGAGGACATTTTGTAGATATTGTTCCGTGCTTTTCTCTCCACTTTCATTTTTTTTTATCAAAAAAAAAAAAAAAAAAAAAAAAAAAAAAAAAAAAAAAAAAAAA
>PPJO02000023.1:0-83178 GCA_003707555.2 Kluyveromyces aestuarii
TGGTGACAATGATGTCTTCTACCAATGTCTATCTGGTACTTTCTACAACCTATACGATGAGTCTATTGGCGGTCAATGTAATCCTGTCCATCTCCAAGCTATTGACTTGGTTGAGTGTTAAATTTATTGACAGCGGGATAGCTGTTGATTTATTTTTTGGGGTACTATTTTAAACGTTTCGATAGTTGGACATGTTTCCTTGATAATTCCAACATCTTTTATTTCTCATTCATTAGGTTTTTTACGTTATTTCTTTCAAATATATATAGCATTAGAGGCGGAGACCTTCATAATTTCCTATGTATACTATTAAAAACGGTTCATCATTAATTTAAGTCCAAAAGCTTTCTTCTAGCCTTATCGAAGTTGTATTGATAGAACACATATGTGAATGATGGAAATAGGAGTAGACTGAATAAGGACACTCTGAATATGATTGATTTCTTACCGAACGATTGACGAGACACATCTGTAATATACCCAAGGAACCCCATAGTTACAGAAAATGCCGAAAGATCACGATAACTTAAAGAATGTATTAACTGATATACTGAGCTCTGATTTTCTACCTCGGATTTTGATTTCTTACTCACCTTATTCGAATGTTCCTCTATTATTTTGACGGTTCCTGCCGAGTCCTTTCTGCCGTTAGATATCGAATAATCTTTGTATAAACAGTAAAGACCGAAACCAAACAAAGAGTTTATAGCGATGTTCGCAAAGAGACTAGGTCTGGAGCCGATGTATCCAACATATTTAGGTTGGCCCTTCAATTTATTTGGAGAGGCTGCGTTGTTGCTTGAACTAGCATGCAGCTTGTCATTAGACTCATTTAGGATCTGACTTAAACGCATTTTAGATTTATTAGTATTAAGTTTGGTAGGTTGAGCTTGACTATATTGGCTCTGCCAATCAGAACATTAGCACGCACCAGTAAGCTTTGGTTGCATCTAATCCTGACAGCCTAAGGTATTAATTATCATGTGGATATTAGGGATGCAAGATCTTTTTTCTCGTTGCCGTAAAAAAAAAAATATAATCGAATAGGTATTGAAATCACGAGATAACAAGTAACGGCGAAGAACTAGACATTTGACTAAAAAGTCAACAAACGGTCAGAATTGGTGACCCCACTCGATTACAATTCTAATATAATATATATATCTTCGCAGAAGCGTCTTTGTTAAAGAGATGTGACTAATTTCATGCAGTCACTAGTACACAGAAAGCAACCATTTAACAATTTATCCGATGTAGTGTAACGGCTATCACATCACGCTTTCACCGTGGAAACCGGGGTTCGACTCCCCGCATCGGAGTATTTTTTTTGAAAACATATGCCTTATATCTAGAACATTACATTCTCAGTGAAGTAGGTTTTTCAACAAACTGAGACCATCTCGCAGCTAGTCACTGGTTTGTGTCTTCTTTCTATCTTCAAATCACAAGAGCCTCCTACCCAGCAGTAATTCCTTGTCATACTTTATCTTAGTACTTTTTGAATTTTAAACTCAAACATCGGTGTGCAAACTATAAAAATCATAGAACCATCTTAATTATAGGTTATCACCATCGTTGGACACAAAAGCTTAGTATAGTCAGAAAACTCTCATAGAACTGATGAAGAAGCATTCAATTCGACAGAATCCCACAATTTAACTATATAAGGTATGGAAGGCGGTAAAGGTGTACATGTAAATAAACTGAATAAATATTACTAAAATTGCCCATATACCTGTTATAGGGTAACTGGAGCTTGGGCTCTAGGTACCACGTAGTTCACGTGAATATCAGTTGAAGTCAGAAAAGTCATATTTAACTAGGGGATTAACGACAGCGTCAATAAATGAATATTAGTTGAGTAAGAATCTAATTAATCAGCAGGCTCTCTAGCTAAATGTTAATTAGATTCCAAGTTAAGATCTAAGAACCAAGTTAAACCTGGGACTCCAGGCTGGGACTCCAGGAAAACGTATAAAAGCTCGTCGAGAAACGTCTTTTATCCAACTTCAAGACTACGATCTTAATTATATTTAGTCACGTGCATATATATATAAGAATTAAGGATTAGTATGTGTAGGAACAGTATAACAAGAGGTTAGAGTCAGTTGAGTTATTTAGATAGGTTGATAGCTTAGATACGTATAAATCGAGCTACATCAAAATAGTTCCAACACCTGACTCCGTGGCCAAGCTGGTTAAGGCGTGCGACTGTTAATCGCAAGATCGTGAGTTCAATCCTCACCGGGGTCGTTGTTTTTTTTTTCGCGCCTAATTTTGTAAACTTTCCCTGTTCAATGTTTTCAGTAAATTAAATAATCATGCGTATATTGATTCGTGCAATGGCTGCAGTTAGACAACCAAATCAACACCTGTATTTGTCAACACTTTCGTCAGATTTCCCTCTGAATTAGGTTGTTGCTAGAAAGGCTTAAAAATTTGGCTCCCAATGCCTGAAATGGTCTCAGAGGCACGATACCATCTCGATGAGACAACACTTTACAGTGTTTTGGGGTTGAAATATGGGGCAACGGAGGTACAGATCAGAAAAGCGTATATGAAGCTAGCCAGAGAGCTTCATCCTGATAAATCGAAATCTGATGAGGCTGCAGAGCTTTTCAAGAAAGTTGCGCACGCGCACTTTGTGCTTACTGACAGAAATGAGAAGATTAAATATGACGGAAATATTTTATCGAAGGGGCTACACTCTTATGCACCACGAACCCAAGATGAGAAATACCGTAATGCCGCTAATCCAGAGCGATCACCGAACAAACATACATCTGAAAAATTTATGAATTCGCAGGCAAGGAGAAATAAACCATATGAAGAGCAACCATATGGATTTGGTTTCGAAACAAGTAAAACTTCGAGTGGAAAACATAATAAAACTAACCCACCAATATTTAAGACGTTCAATGCTAAGAGTTATCAGCATAGTAAAAAACCGACTACTCCTCCTCCAAAAGATAACTCCAGAGATTCTGTACATAAAAGACATTCTTCGTCTGATCTCCGAAAAACCAATGGACGAAAGACAACCGCATCAAACTCTGAACGCTCGGTTTCAGAAGACTTTGAAATTAAATCGAAGAATAAAATGCCAAAAATTAAAGAACAATTTTTCAGGGACACCTCGGATGTTCCCAGTTCCCCTTTTCAAGATTCTGCTCAGCGACAATATACAAGGACCAAGTTTGTATCCAAAAAAAGTGAAAGGAGATCTACATCGCCTATAAAGAACACTCCAACTTCGAGCACTGAGACACTTAATAATGTTAGAAACATTTTTAATGGAATTAGTGGAGGACTAAAAACCTCATTGTTTGGGCACGATGGAAAATCAAAAAAGGACTCAACGGGAAATCCAAGAAAGCTCATGTCAGATGAAGAGATCGAGGAACTTTTGAGAAAAGACGTTGAGGAAGAATCATGTGGCCCTGATCGACAAAATATCAGTAGTAGTATTAATACCGATACCCTGAATGCTTCCAAGGAAAACGAAGACCAATTTGAAGATATATGGCTGGATGACTTAGAGGAAACACTGCCGAAAAATAAGGAGACTTTTGATATGAGAAACGTAAGTGAATCTTTAGATGGGTATAAGGTGAAGCGAATTAAGATATTTTCTTCATCAAGTAGTGAAAACAAACGTTCTACTTCATCTCACGGCGAGGAAAACCTTCAGGAGCCTGTAAATCTGCCCTTGCCACGAATTTACAAACCAAGTAAGATCCCCACGGAAGCATTCAACATCGATATGTCCATCTCAAACATAGAGTTACCTGCCCTACCGAAATTTCATTGTAATGTACTAGATAAGGTGCAAGTCTTAGAATTTCAAGATCAGATAAAGAAGTTCAACAAAGACGCGAATGAAATCAAGGGAAAACTGCTACACATTTTATCTAAACGGTTCGCATCAGATACAGCGGAGCAAGACCGAGTTTTAAGAGTAGAAAATGCAAACAACTTTGTAGAGGCTAAAAGATACGACATCGAAGTAGTCATAAAATTGAATGAGCTCCAAAATCGTCAAAGAATTGTGGCTGAAAACCATGCCAATCTTATTAACACAGTTTTTGCATCAGGAACTTTCAATAAACCCGCATAGAAGCAAAAGTATTGCCAATGAGATTCTGTCACTCCCCAAGGTTGTTCATATACTTCTTACCTTTACAGTCGTTTATCAAGCTTTATTTCTGGTTCGTTTCATTTGGAACACGTATTTTTTTTTAAATTTCTATTTTCAATATGCCACGACATCGAAGTATTTCTGTAAACGTGTACTAGGCGATAGGTACTTAATAACAGTAAATAAGGGACATATAACCAAGGGCGATAACGGATCAACCATCAACAAACCTCAAAGCGCGGTGATGTCGAGTAAAAGTAGATCGCACTTCATTATTGCTGGTGTTCTTTTCCACCTCTTCTACCTATGGTCAATTTTTGACATATACTTCGTCTCGCCTTTAGTACATGGCATGAACCAGTACCAATCCACCTCCGCTCCGCCAGCCAAAAGACTCTTCCTGATAGTTGGAGATGGTCTGCGCGCTGATACTACGTTTGACAAAGTATTGCATCCTGTGACTGGAGAATACGAATTTTTGGCTCCATTTCTGAGGCATTTGGTTGAAAACGAGGCGACATATGGTATTTCACATACGCGTATGCCGACAGAATCAAGACCGGGACATGTTGCAATGATAGCTGGTTTCTATGAAGATGTGAGCGCTGTTACTAAAGGTTGGCAGGAAAATCCCGTTGATTTTGATAGCTTTTTCAATCAATCGATGCACACCTACTCGTTCGGATCGCCTGATATTTTGCCCATGTTTAAAGAGGGTGCACTCACAGGGAAAGTAGATGCGTGGATGTACGGACATGAGTTCGAAGACTTTACTCAATCCTCAATTGAGCTTGATGCGTTTGTTTTCAGGCGTTTAGATGAATTGTTCCATAATTCTACTAGCAACGCAACTTTAAAAAACGAGTTGATGGAGGATGGTAATGTTTTCTTTCTCCATCTTCTCGGATGTGATACTGCTGGTCACTCTTACCGTCCATATTCCGCTGAGTACTATGATAATGTGAAGTTCATTGATCGTGAAGTTAAAAAATTAGTTGACAAGGTCAAGGATTATTTCGGAGATGATGACACCGCATTTATATTTACCGCAGATCATGGTATGAGTGCGTTTGGTTCACATGGTGATGGTCACCCGAATAATACAAGAACTCCCTTAATTGCATGGGGTGCTGGCCTGAATGAGCCGGTAAAAAATGTAGTGCCAGTTTTTGACAATTACACAGAAAATTGGGAGCTTTCAAACATCAGAAGAAATGATGTAAACCAGGCAGATATAACACCTTTGATGTCGTACCTAATTGGTGCAAATTACCCTGTGAATTCTGTGGGGGAATTGCCGCTGAGCTATGTTTCAGGCTCTGAAGAGCAAAAATTAAAGGCAATATTTAACAACGCAAAAAGCATCCTAGAGCAATATAGAGTTAAGGAAGAGGAAATAATCGAATCGCAATTCATGTATAAGGAGTATCAAGGGTTTGTTAAAAAATCTCACTCTAGTTATTTGAAGGAAATTGAAAGCCTGATCGAACAGATTTCTAGGGGGGAAGAAAATTTGGAGGGAGATGCCATAAAATTGACTGAAGAGCTTATGAAGGTATCTTTAGAGGGTTTAAAGTATTTGACAACTTACAACTGGCAATTTAATAGAGCAATTGTTACGTTGGGTTTTATCAGTTGGATTGTCTACTCTTTTTCTATATTTTTGCATTTGTTCATTTTGAACAGAGAATATCAATTAAAAACCTCAGCATTGAACTATTTTATTTCGAGTATCTTTTTTACAGGGCTTAACTATGTTCTTTACTATCAAAGGGCTTCCTTCAATTTTTTCATATACCTGTTATTTCCAATCATCTTTTGGTCGCAAATTTTCACTAACAAATTAATACTCTCTGATGGTATAAAAGAATTTTTGAAGGACATGTCGGTCACTAAAAGAATGGTCATCGGTATACTTACAATTGCTGTATATGAAAGTATTGTCTACGCTTTCTTCGAACGCTGGATATTCACATTAATTTTCAACATCTTAGGGTTCTATCCTATGTTCTGTGGGTACAAGAAGTGGTCCAGAAATTTCTTGTGGATCATTACAAGCATCGCAATTTCTTCTTTCACCATGCTGGATGCAGTGAAAATCGAAAGTTTAACGCAGATAAATATTTCAGCTGGCTTGGTGCTATTAACTGCTATATCAGCTCTCATGAGTATTAACAAGATTCTAAATTCTTACACGAGAAGAATCATTTTTTGTCAACTCTTATTGGTTGCCTTGATGATATTGATTACAAACAAGTCAGTCATCTCCCTACAAGAAAGAACAGGTCTACCGAAGGATGCTCAAATCGGCGGTTGGGTTGTTCTGGTGGTTTCCGTATTCTTAATGCCATTTTTGCATTATATCAAACCAAATAATAATTACAAAGTGAGAATGTTGGTAATTTATCTCACATTAGCTCCAGCCTTCATTATTTTGACCATATCTTTCGAAACTTTCTTTTACACCGTATTTTCGGCCTACCTCGCCCAATGGATTGACATTGAGACGACTTTGAAGGCGGGAAGAAAAAATTCTGACTATGGGCAATTAATAAGGGTCACAGTAATTGGCTTTTTCCTGTTGCAAACAGCCTTCTTTGGAACGGGGAATGTTTCATCTATATCCTCTTTCTCCTTAGACTCTGTGTACAGATTGATGCCCATCTTTGATCCCTTCCCAATGGGTGCTCTTCTCGTGGTCAAGTTGATTATCCCGTACGTCTTACTATCTACTGGCCTAGGAATTCTCAACCTTAAACTAAACATCAAAGACTACACGATTTCAACCCTTATCATTTCCACCAGCGATATACTTTCCTTAAATTTCTTCTATCTCTTGAAAACAGAGGGAAGTTGGTTAGACATTGGGATTACAATTTCAAACTATTGTCTTGCTATAATTTCTTCTCTTTTTATGCTCATCGTAGAGGTTGTTGCCCACATAATATTAAAAAATGTAACACTTGCTGAGTACGTAAAAGATGAGAAGAAAAGGAATTAAGAATACACGACCAGTATATAGTTTAGCTGACGCTTCGATTAAGTAAAAGGATTTGTTTGTTTACTCTGGATTTTCACCATGAATGTAGATTTCGATGCTGCTTTGCAGCCAAGAATTGCCGACCAGATTATGTAGAATCCGGGAGGATAAAAAAATAAAAAATTAGACAACCTTAATATTTAAGTGGAGCCAAATATTATGTATATTAGAGACGATATAAGTTGCATTATCCGTTCGAACAAACTGAGGGTCATTTTCAGTTCTTTTTGAAAACCATAAAATAAGAAGTAGCATATTTCTGGCAAGAACAACATATATCATTGTGTAAGTGGGTCTATAAGAAGATGGAAAGCGGAGCCAATGCACCTGGTTTCGGTGAGACAGGTAATACAAGCGATGACATCCACCAACGGTATCTAGATACACAGGCAGATCCAGCAAAATTGGCCAGAGAGTATCAAGAGGAGGGATTAGAGTATGTAACCGAAAATATGGGTATTTCTATCTTGGAAGGGGTGCTAGTTGATGAACCTGCAGGTATTGAATCTGACGAGGTAAGATGGATAAGGGAGATGAAGCTTAAACACAAAGAATTAGGATGGTGGTCGCGGCCTTCAATTCTCTATATTTGTCTTGTATTGCTGACAATTGCGATTACAGATGCTTTAATATTACCATCTGTAACGGTTCTCTCGATGCAGAGGATATGCGAGTCTCTTGCGTCTGAAAACAATTCATGGACAGAAGATAACTCTCCAATTTGTGATGCAGCTAGGGTTCAGCAAATTGTCTCTAATTTGGCCTCAATTTCTTTGATTCTTAATGGTATTGTTGGAACTTTAATGGCAGGTAAATTAGGAGAATTATCTGATAGGGTAGGACGGGTGCCAATTTTTGTATACACAGGAGTGTTGAGGACTTTAAGTGCCCTAGTTTTGTACTACGTGTTTTTCAGTAAAGGGCCGTTTTCTTACAAGCTATACATCCTTGGTCAATGTTTACCTTCCTTTAGTGGGTCCGTCATCGGGTTAATTGCAAATGGAAACAGTTACCTTGCAGATATTGTTGAGCCTAGTATGAGGTCAATCGGGATTAGTTTTGTTATGAGCACGATTTATGGTGCGGCTGGTATTGGTCCCTTCTTGAGTTCAATTCTAATCAATGCATCTAATGGCAATAATGCAGCACCTTTGTCTGCAGCTTTAGTGTTTTCTATCTCATTCACGTTGATATGCACATTCTTTATGGCGGAGTCCAGACATGATGAGGCTAAAAAGCTCTCACGTAATAAATTTATGAGAAGAAGAGAAAGTATGGAAAGTATTATTTCACAACAATCCGAATCTTCGGCCACTTCTCGTCGATCGGTGGCTTTTATGACTAAATATACTATGTGGCATCTATTTGACGTATTTTCTCCGATCAAAAGATTATGGCTAAAACCAACTGCCACTGGCTCGTTGGTTCCTCGCTACATGGTTCTCTTACTAATCTCAACCGATGTGCTTTTCGTGATTTGCTCCGCTGGTATACTACCTCCACTAGTATTGGCATTCACATACACCCTGAAATGGGATTCTAAAAAGCTTGGATATTTTGTATCGACTATAGGAATAGGTCGTGCAGTTGTTTTGTTGATTGTTGCACCGTTAGCTCTTCATTCCCTAAAAAAAAGGTTCAAGGTTTTGGAAAACTCACTTGACAAAACCGATCTCGTGATTCTCCGAGTGTCAATACTTGCTATTCTGATATCCATTATTTTACTTTTACTTCTTAACGGCGAAAAATCTGTTTATTCGTTTGCTATTTTCCAGGTCATGGGCGCAATGTTTTCACCTACAGTTCAGGCTTCAATTATTAAATACGGCTCGAAGAAGCATACAGGAGAATATTTTGGTGCCATTGCATTAGTACGGAGCTTGACGTTATTAATTTCACCGCCTATTTTTTTGAGCATATACGCGAAAACAGTTAGTTTCCAACCATTTTTCTTCCTCTATTTGCCCCTCATCTTTGCTTTTATTGCAAACCTCTTTTCGGCTTGTTTGAAGATCGTTACTGACCCTGTGCTACTAAGACGTGAATCGGAAGCGTCTTTATTGCTCCCCTCAAGTATATCTAAGCCTACAATGCCTCCAAAGCCGATCAATCCACCATGTTCTAGACGTGATTCTGCTGCACGATCGCTCAGGGGTCCCATGAGTTCTGGCCAAAGATGAAATAGTGTACGTATTTGTGATTAACTCCTAATTAAGAATTTATTACAATCATTGCTTTGTGTATTTTATTCTCAGAACACTCATTCCAACCTTTTGCATTGATAACTAACTGATGGCTGTCTCATTACGGAAACATATTTTTTGCTTACATTCACGAGATCAAAGCACCATCTCCACTGAAAGTAGAATGTCGTCCTTGTTCTCGAACATGTCTCACATATGAACTACGGCACGGCACATGCTTCCCGTGTTTCTTTGGCCTTCTGCGTGTTTTTAGGTTTGGATAAGCCGCCTACATAATTTTCAGGGCAAAATTATGCCAAAAAAAAAAAGGCTTTCCACCATCCCAGCATGTATAGAGACGTGCCATAGGATTTTCAAAAAGAAATGTCTTCACGGAAGTACTCATATTCGCTACGGTCGCTGCGCCCTCGGTTCCATCTTTTGCAACACCAAAATGCTTGTCACCATCGCAGCAGTGACATCACATTAATTCCCGAATGATTCTGGAACTTTAAGTTGAGATGTAGGCATGACGCAAACCCACCAGTCTGCAAAAAAAAAAATTTCTACTTGTAACGGCTCGCGCTTTCAAGGCTTGCTTGTTCGTGTCAGGTGCGTTTAAAATCAAGAATGCTGTAACAAAAAAAAGGTCGTACGCCTGTACTACTTTTGTTCTTCGTTGAGAAGGCAATGCCGTAAAAAGTCGAATTTGCGTACATGTAAATACAATACCTTCTTAAATTGAACCACATTCAAAAAATTGTGGAATATGGAGCGCTACTTCGGCAGATTTTTCAGCCCAGAGGAAAGATCCGAATTTTTGCACTGGAGTTGATTGAGAAATTGCAATGCACATAGCTAGTAATTTTTATTTTTATTTTTATTTTTTTGCACTATGATTTGCATGGCATCGATTAGCGTTAAATCGGTATTCTCGATCTCAAGATGGCAAGCAACCTGGATCGTTTTTAGTTTTATGCATATACTCAAGAAGTGTTGTCAATCTAGAAAGAAAAGGTATACAACTCGACAGCAAATGTTTGACATCTGTAACATGTAGTTATCGAAATAGAGCATTGAAATAGTACAGACTAGAAGCCAAGCTTAAACTTTACGGCATTAATTTTTTTTAGGCAGTTATACAGGTTAAAGTGACTTGATGATCCAGCTGTGTGCCTACTGCAAAGATTCCAGAAGTTTTTTGCCCTGGAGTTCTTGTGTATTAAAAAGATTCCTGCCAGCGCGGTATCCGTCTCAGTTACTCAGAGTTCGGTTCTTAAGACGACCCTGCTTCCTACCTTACGAGTAAACTGCACACGTATCTAACTGGCAAGTTAATTTCGGATTTGCAGTGATGCCATACTGACTTCAAAACTTTCTTTTTGCTTCTCCCGTCGTTTTCTTCTATTTTTTTTTTTTGTTTTTGGTTCCTGAATATTGTTAGCCTGAGCCTCCCGGACGACGTTTTTATTTCTACTAAGTTCATCTTTCAGCAAAAATTTGTATTGAGCGCATGACAAAGGGCTTGCTCAGCTCAGACAAAACCGATTTGAGATTAGTTGAAGGAACGGGTTTAGTTTTCTGTAAAAGAAATCGTTAAAGATAACAACTTGTCCCCTCTTTATTACCGGTAGTCGGTTCGGTGAGTACAGAAGTATTGAAAACATAGAAAGAGGTTAAGGAAAAGAGCTACATCTTTGCTTAATAGCATAAGATTAAGATTTAGGAAGTTTGAAAACCACGATTTTTGTATGTCAATCAAAGTAGAAGGACTCCAGCAGGAAAATATGTCATCATATAATACAGATTCGATTTCGCACGATCATAGCAGAGGTAATAACATAGAGTTACCAGTTGTTGCTGCAGTACCAACAGTTAATTCGGCAATGCAAAACGATTCAGAGTCACTTCGCGAGGTCCTGAGTGGGAATGCGGAAAACCAGCAAGCTGAAAATCAAGTTGCGAAGACACAGGACTCTCAGTTGAAGTCAGAGGGAAGGAACGGAGCTTTACCTCATCGGTCAAGTCCAGATGCGCTGGAAAATGACATGAAATCCAGAGTTACATCAGGGAAATACACTTTGTACGACTTTCAAATTCTGAGAACCTTAGGAACGGGATCGTTTGGAAGAGTTCACTTGGTTAGATCGAATCATAATGGCAGATTTTATGCTATGAAAGTTCTTAAAAAAAATACAGTTGTTAAGCTCAAGCAAGTAGAACACACCAATGACGAAAGGCGGATGCTAAGCATTGTATCTCATCCATTTATCATCAGAATGTGGGGGACTTTCCAGGATTCACAACAATTATTCATGATCATGGACTACATAGAGGGTGGTGAACTTTTCTCATTATTGAGGAAATCGCAAAGGTTTCCTAATCCAGTGGCAAAGTTTTATGCCGCTGAGGTTTGTTTGGCATTAGAATATTTGCATTCAAAAGGAATAATTTATCGAGACTTGAAACCAGAAAACATCTTGCTAGATAAAAATGGTCACATTAAGTTGACAGATTTTGGCTTCGCTAAATATGTCCCAGACGTTACTTACACTCTTTGTGGTACGCCAGACTACATTGCTCCCGAAGTTGTAAGTACAAAACCCTACAACAAGTCGGTTGATTGGTGGAGTTTTGGTGTTCTTATCTACGAAATGTTGGCAGGTTACACACCTTTCTACGATTCGAATACAATCAAAACTTATGAAAACATTTTGAACGCACCAGTCAAGTTCCCTCCATTCTTCCATCCAGATGCGTTAGATCTTCTCTCCAGGCTAATAACAAGGGATCTAAGTCAAAGATTAGGAAATTTACAAAATGGTAGTGACGACGTCAAGAATCACCGTTGGTTTAGCGAAGTAGTTTGGGAGAAGCTACTCTGCAGAAATATCGAGACGCCATACGAGCCACCTATCCATGCAGGACAAGGTGATACCTCTCAGTATGATAGATATCCAGAAGAAGATGTTAATTATGGTGTGCAGGGAGAGGATCCATACAGATACATATTTGAAGACTTTTAGTCTTCGTCTGAAATTAGTCGATGAATAGCATATATTCGCATTGGGTACATTCCAGGACACATTGACACCATAAAAGACAATGAATAAATGTATCCAATCAGTCCAAACTTCGAAAAGAGAAACAAAAGAAAAAAAAAGTAAAACCTAAGGGAATAGCAGTGCATGTACTAATGATCGTTCCTCGCTCCTCACGTACTCACTTTGCACTCGGCATTTTTCCAATAAGCGGGACGTAATTTTCAAAGCAATGGAATAAAATCTTATTTTCGTTTGAATCCCATAGTTTAGTTTACAGTCTACAAGTGTAATTTCATATTAATATAATGTTCAATGCAGTGGTAATTTGAACCTTGATACCTGTGCACGTGACATTTTCTTTATATTTTTTTTTGGACAATGCCAGTAGGTGAAAAAGTGAAAGAAAAAAAAGCTACCTACTAAATCTTGAACACAAAGGACATGAGTGCATTTGGTGTGGTTTTTAAACTGGAGATACACCCCAAAGATCGACCATTTCAACAGATTAAGCATGTCCAGAGTTGTGAAACAATTGAAATACATAAATAAAATCAGTTCTACTACAATAAAGCCTCAAGTGGTTCTAGATTCCACCAAATATAATGGCCTAAACTTGACTTTCCAAGTTCAAAACTTCAATGGCCACATGGGAGCCAGAAAATTCTGGCATGAGTATTTACCAACATTACAATTCTATAATCCTTCGTTGCCTATTAACGTGAGCAGGATCAAAAACGAAGACAAGAAAGTCACTGTACCATGTCTACTAGAAGTGCTAGCTGCTGATGGTACCGTAGCAGAAAAAATATCAATGAAAGACAAGGCAAGCTCTGAAATTATGGATGAGTTCCTATCTAAGGTAGAGCATACTAGGGTACCTGAAGAGGAAGTTGTCAAAGTTTAAATAGTTGCTATACCTTCCCATCTTGTATATATCCCATCTAATCTTATAAAATTGGTATTTCCTGAATAGCTTCATCCTTGGTCTGCGTTACCCGCTTCAAGAACTTTCAATTTTCCTTTAGGCCGCAATGGAAAAAACGGCTATGACAGTTGAGGACGAAAAACCTAAACCAAGTCAAGATGAATAGATGATCAAGGTATAAATGTAAAGAAATCTACTGGCGCTGTTACTTCTCACTCCTCTCCACCCCACAAAGAAACAAATATCCAGTTAAGGCAATTTAGGGTGATTCTTATTTATAAGTGGAATTTATCACCAAAAAATAGCATCAAGTTGAGAAGGATCTGGAGAAGGAAAAGAAAGGCAGGGTGAACCATAAAATTGGATTTGATTTTGGAAAGAACGATCAATAAACTTGTTTTTAATACACTAGAAATTAATAACTTTTGTTTTTCTATTGTAGTATGGAATCCCATGGGGCTTTTTATAGGCATTTACGAACTTTCAAAAAGTTCTTGGTAATTTACAGGTTTAGCCTCTTCAGACAGTATGTGCTGGTGCCAATTGGGATATTATCGTTTATGATGGTGCTATATGGTGTAAATCAATTGATCAAAAATGTGATTGCTATTGATTTTCCGGCCTCAGTTGCCGTAATGTTGGTTAATTTTGTGTGGTTGTGCATTTTGTCAGCATTCAATAAAAAATGGGCAGATGTATATATTTCAATAATTGACATTCCACTAAGTTGGGCCTTGAGATGGATGAACTTATTCTTTACCCCAGCTTTTGTTACATTGCCATTGAGTCCTTGGATATCGTTCAAGGAAGCCATACTAATTGCTGCAGTTTTCATCATTGGTTATATCACTAGTGCTCTTGTGTTAGCGTATATAACCATAGCTGTCCAAAAAGCCACTGGAATACGTCGACTTCGAAGTCTGTTTACTAGACAGGATGAACTAGACAATGGTATGGGTGAAGGATCAAAATTTGCAAAAAATATCCCTCTTGCCAAAGCGAAATCGAATTCCAGCGATTTAAGCCGGGTTAATGAGAATAGCAGCGATGATGAGATTGAACACTTCAATGATATTTTTGCTGAAGAAAACCAGGAAGACTTTCAGTTAGTAAATGTAGCTACAAATACTGGTGTTCCTCTTTCGGCGATAAATTCGCAAGCATTAAACCGGTCTGAAAGTGTGACGTCTCATGACGTTGATAGTAGGATCCAAATCGTAAATATTCCAAAGAATATGGAGTTTTCCGACCATGAAGTCCCCAAGGCATCTCGTAAGAGAAATCTAACATTAGAATCGTTGCCTGTTGCGGCCTCAAATACGCGCGAAACGGATTCTGTACTTAATGATACGGATTTCACCCCTGTCGTTTGCCAAAGGGCTATGACACGTCAGTTTTCGAGGCAGGTTGATCATTATTTCACGATTAATATGTGGAATAACCACCTGCATCATGTGCTTTATGGGATAGCTTTATTCGCCACTATATTTACATATTATTTTTCATGGTATATCATGCCTTTCCAGTTGTTCTTGGCAATTTGCATGTTCATGATAATTACCGATGCTCCACTAGTACCAAACCCAAAATACCGCAAGTTGTTACACCCAGTTATATGTTCTGTTGCTTTGTTCTGGTTGGTCAGTTTAATTTCAGCTCTCATAAAATATCAAGAGATAAAGTATTTCATTTATGATATTAAGGATTACAAAACGGGCAGGAACTATCTGAGCCTCTTTAACACAAACGAATATGGAAGCAAAGAATGGCCAGGTGCTGGTGACGTTTTCACCTCATGCATGGACGTATCGATTGTAGGATTATCTATGCCAATGTTCACCTATAGGAAGGACTTAAGAAAGCACTTTTTCGTGATGATCCCACCAATTCTCCTCCTTTGTGCGGCATCCTTGATGTTGTACCCTATCATTTGCCACGCAATCGGAATTAGTACCTATAATTCCATTGGTTTTGTTGGACGAAGCATCACCTTGGCTCTTGGGACCCCGACTGTTCAAAATTTGAATGGATCCGTAACAATAATGGCTGTCACAACCGTTTTGAGTGGTGTCATAGGAGCTTTAAGCGGTGGCCCAATGTTAGATCTAATGAAAGTCCCTGAAAATGATTATGTTACAAGAGGGCTTACGCTTGGATGCAATTGCGGTGCAATTGCAACTGCTTATCTTCTCAGCGTGGACAGACGAGCTGCTGCAATCAGTTCCCTTTCATTCGTGCTCTTTGGAACATTCATGGTCATATTAAGTTCCATAGGAAGCATCCAAAGTTTCGTGAACCAGTTGGCCTCTATGTGATCCTTATATCTGTAGTCATTTACATCAACTCCGTAAAACCATATGTATAAGAGAATACCATCTCACCATTCCGTCCCATTTCATTCAATTCTGATGTACATCCGTACACCACATAAAATAGAATATTTGCCATTTTTTCCCCTGTCCTCATTTAAGTAATGACTTTGTCAGAATAATTTACCTTACTCTACGATGATTAGAAAACGAACTCCATCAAATACCAGGAATCGCAGCGCATCCAAAGCTTATTGGCGTTGTAAAAACCAGAATAGGGTAAGAAAATGGCTACAGCAGATAGTGATATCTATGAATCAGGATCCTCAAGAGAAACTTCTCCCAAGCGATCTCTTTCAATTTCCAAATCGCTAAAGGGATTGTTTAAAACATCGAATGGTGCAAATGCAGCAAATACTCAGGTCACAAATGATGTACCGCTACTAAGCACTAAAGAGAAACATGATGGGTTAAAAAGCATGGCATCTAGTAAGGAGAAAGAGCTACTTTCTTGTCGTGGAGGAGCTACGAAAGGACAGAATATATCCCCTCCTAAACACTCGGGTATAACAGGACTTGGGAAGCTTTCGATGCCATCAAGACGTCATGGTGGTCTAGACACTTATGGCTCTCAAGAATCCATAATAAGTGATGAGGAGAGGACTTCTGCGGGTAGTGGTAAAGAAGGGTCGTCTTATGTTCCATTATCTACATCGCCCATTGACAGGGATTCTATGGTACGAAACCAATGCTTGAGCTATAACTCACAACTAGAAAATGATGGTAGGATTGACGTAGAACTCTCGAAGAATCCAAAAGAAACAGAAGCCTCCGTGAGAAGATCCAGGTCTATTCAAAGTCATCGAAACAATTCGTTTGCGTTTAGACCGAGAGCAGCCTCAAATCCTGCCCAAAGGTCAAGTAATGCTCAGAGGGAAAATAGAGAGAGGGCGAACACTGCAAGTATTGATATCCTGTTGAGCCATGAAAATGAGTCTAGATGTGTGATTAAGACGGAAAGATTTGCTGTATATGAAGATGGACATCACATACACAATTTGAGGGTTGTTCCTCTTGTTAATGACATTGATCATTTACTTGCCAAGCATAAAACTAGTTTCTCTCTTTCTGGATTTTTCAAGCCTAATCGTTCTAGCGTGGATGAGAATGAAAATTTGGGAACTGCATTATCTTTACTACCTGAAAATAGACAGAATTTCCACAAGAGGCTAAGTCAAATTATAGATGAGGAAGATCCAAGAGATAATGAAGCAGCCGATGAAAATTCCTCAGGGTCTGAAAGTACAGATGTAGATTCTTCGGAGGAATCTAACTCAGACCTGGGATCGGGGTCGGAGACGCAAACAAGCAATGGTGTATCTAAGCAAAGTTCTGTGCCAAAAATGGTCAACAAAGACTCTGTTATTGGAACTGCAGAGCTGAAGCTAATAAACCAGCTTTCTGAGAAAATAGAACATGGTTTTTCGCCCACTGTGGAGGTATGTTCAACTTCAGATTCTACAATAACGAAGAAACAACATTTTTGTGAGAAATACGGCAATTCAATCGGTGTGTTGGGTCAAGGAGCTTATGGTGTCGTGAAGTTATGTTACAAACCAGCAACAAGTACAGAGTTGGTGACAAAAGCCAAGACGTATCTTCAAGATGGAAAGTTTTTTTATGCGGTAAAAGAACTGAAAGCAAGGCCAGACGAGTCCACAGAAAAATTCAATACCAGATTGACATCTGAATTCGTTATTGGTCTTTCGTTGAGTGGCGGAAATAAATCAAAACCACCACAAAGTAGAGGGCATCCAAATATCTTAAACGTATTTGATTTGATGCAAACCAGTACTGCATTTTATGAGGTCATGGAATTTTGTCCATCTGGTGATCTCTACAGTTTAATGACTAGAACTTCCAAATCTGGCAATTACTTACACCCCCTAGAAGCAGATTGTTTTATGAAGCAGTTATTGAATGCAGTCAAATATATGCATCAACATGGGGTTGCTCATTGCGATCTAAAGCCGGAGAACTTGCTATTCCTACCCACTGGTGTTCTAAAAGTATGCGACTTCGGCACTAGTTCGGTTTTCCAGACTGCGTGGGAGAAAAAAGTGCATTTCCAAACCGGTGCTGCTGGATCAGAGCCATATGTCGCACCAGAAGAGTTTATTCCCAAGAACCAGTATGACCCTAGGTTAGTTGATTGCTGGAGTTGTGGAATTATTTATTGTGTGATGATTCTGGGCCATTATCTTTGGAAAAGTGCTATCAAGGGTAAAGATGCAGTTTATGATGCTTTCCTTGAAGATATGGAAAAACATGAAGAATACTATGTTTTCGAAGAAATGCGGCACGTATCCTCTGAGATTAACAGATGTAGAAGGGCAGCTCTTTATCACATTTTCCAAGTCGAGCCTACGAGAAGGATATCCGTTGATAAACTTTTAAATTCAGCATGGATGAAGAAGACAAAATGCTGTATTGAGTATGACCGTAAGAAAACTTGAAACTTTAGTTTCGGACGGATAAAATATTATATACGTTCTCCATTATATTTTAGATGATTATGTACACGATATAGTTTCTTTTTGTAATTTCCATTACAAGACCTTACTTGCCAGCGAACAAATTTTGTTGTAACCTTTCTCTCTCAACTCTCTACCGACTACACCATCATTACCCATGATTCTCGAGCCTAGAGGTTCACCATTATTCTTGTTAATTAGAACGCACGCGTTGTCACCAAATGCAACAAAAGAACCATCAGGGCGGGTCATATTTTTTTGTTTAGTACGTACAATAACTGCATGTACAATATCACCCTTTTTTACTCTGTTATTGTTGGATTGCCCAGTAATAGTTTGCGTTAATGGTTTAGCCTTTTTCACAACGCATACAATCTTATCACCAATTCTGCCAGGAGACTTGGGGGAGCCTTTCCCGAGAACCTTAATACATTCTGCTAGTTGAGCACCTGAGTTATCAATAACCTTGAGGAAAGACTTCAAATAGATCATTTTGAACTGTTATCTTGCTCTTGACTCTGCCCTGTGCGAATGATTTTACTCTTGTATAATGCTCAAGGTGTGGAATACTTTCTAAATTTTTTTTTAATATTTGATTCAAGCCACGTGATTAGAAATAAAAATCGCATATCAATATTATCATCGTTCATTTCTTCGGCTTAAAACTTCGATGCACTTAGAGGTGGAAATAAAAACTATATAATTTTGTTAAATGATAAGTATCAGGGAAAATGCCTCGATATCAGCATGGGGCTTAAAAATGACTTTGCAGTGCGACTTTAACCATATCGAGCTCCCATCTTTTAGTCATGTCTTTCGTTAAGCATCCCCGAATTGCATTGTAAAGACCATGGAAATATATATTTTTACCTGGGCTAAGGTTATCGCTCATGTTACAGCTGCAGACATTTTTTAAGGTATCCAGGTCGTATTTACCAGATGTAATAATTGCTCGTAACCTTGGTTCGTAGTCATGTTTGAATGGTAATTTACCAGTTACCATCGTGTACATCAAGACGCCAAATGCCCATATATCTGCGCCAGGTCCAAATGGAGGAGGACGAGGCTCAAGCAATTCCGGAGCCGCATATGGAAGTGAACCTATTCTACTGGCCTCATCGTTTAAATGATCAAGTGACTCTGGTTTTAATTTTAAATTTGAATCATTTTTGGGAGTTGTAACGCTCGTCAACGAAGGTCCATAGTTTTTTGGAAGAGAAGTAATTCCTAAAGGCGTATCATCGTGAACTAAGTTCTTGCTCGATATCATCTGCTTTAACCGTGAATGTGGTTGAAAGGAGGTATTACTGCTGGAAGAAGACGACCTTGGTATCGACGGTCTTCTGTTCACATTTATGACTGAGCCATCGAGTGCCGACTTGAACTCAATGTTCTCATTCATTGAATGATCTTTAAAATGTCCATAATAGTGACTCATTCCAAAATCACATAGAATAACTTTCCAACTTTGGTAGTTTTCCGCAAACTTTTCCAAAAGGCAATTTTCTAATTTGATATCTCCGTGTATTATATAGTTTGAATGCATGTATTGCATTGCATCGACCAACTGTAACGCCAAAGCAGCTGTACTTAAGCATCGCTCTCTTAAATCAATCTTCGAGTGACTAGAACTATCCCAAGACGTTACCAAATCATATAAAGTCCCGTGGTCAATTTTGTCCGTCAAACAGTAGGCAATGGAATCTTCATCGACCTTCCAAGAGTTTAGCGGAAGAATATTTGGATGTGAGAGTTTAGACCAAATGGAAATTTCTCTTAAGACCTGCTTTTTCACTTTCTCATTGTGCTTAAACTTAATGATCTTCATAGCCTTGCAAGCAGCAGTGGAAGTGCTGTCTTCGGGGGTAGAGGTACACTCCCTAATCATTCCCCATGCTCCAAAGCCAATAACATTTCCCAACCGATGTCCCAATACTAGCGCACCCTTATCGTTAGAAATATTTGAACTGGGTGTGAACGAATTTAGGAACTTTGAAGCGACCGATCCATGTCTAGATCTTGCACTACGAATGGAGTTACTGCGGCTCAATTTATCCCTTTTCAACAAATTCATAATGGTTTTATAGTCATACTCTGGATTTATTTCTTGAAGTATTCTTTTTCGCTGTGAAAAAGGTAAATTTATAAAATCTGATGGAATTGATTTCAAAATCTTGTCCACATCATGTTGAAAAGTATCGATGTGATGCGTAGAAGCCACATTAAGAGAAGACGGCGAAAACAGCGTAGAAGTGCTCGGTGCCCTAGATGCAGCACCTTTCTCATCTCTTCTTTTTGGCAAAGGAATTGGCTCAACTTGTGCATGTAGATCATCCAGTTTCAAAAGTGATTCCTTCGAGCTCCTACCAAAATAATCCGAATCCCATGTATTGAACCTTGACAACAGCGGTGTATTATTATCTGAATTCTGCCATTGTGTAACTACATCTGCAAAATCAAAATCTGGGATATATTCGTCCTGCATCCCATTTATCAATGATCCGTCAGGCACACGATTCCGCTTCATCCAACCTATTGTTGAAGGCGATTCGCCAGACGAAAATCTTCGTTTGGCTGCCTGAACACTTCTCGGCTGCCTATAATTATTATCATTAATACCATTCCCGACATTTATTGGAATTGGTTTCTGAGTAACCTGAATCGTCGATTCTGAACTATCATTCGAATAATGCACAGGCCTGTATTTTAGGTCATCGTACATCCTCGCACCAGTGATATCATTGAAATTTGCCCTTTCGTTTTCAGAATAGACACGTACCAATCTGGAGTTATTATTGTTATTATTAATTTTATTATAATTGGTATCATCATCATTATTCTCATCATTATTATAACTACTATTATTACTATCGTTGCCATTATCTTCTCCAATATTCTCGCTTCGTAACACCCTTCTGGGCATGAAAGAAAGTTGATCGCTATCGTCATTATCACTAAGACTGGACCTACTGTTACCGTTCATACGTCGAAATTTTGTAAGAGGTGAGCAATATGTATCATTTTTGTGTCGAAGTTCAGATCTAACTTCTTCCTTCTCTCTTTGAACCAGAGACTGAAGCGATCCGACTGATACCACCTCACTTGGAAAATCACGTTCGTACAAAGTCGGTGTATTAGACCGTTTCAGAGAGGGTGATATATTGTACTCCATAGAAATCCCAACAGATAGAACGTGACCTCTATTCCAGTCCAAATGCGTGCACTGTATCTGCTTTTGATGCTAATTTCCGACAACAATTGATCGCTTAACACATTATATGTCAATTACAATTATCGAAACCCTTGAAAAAGCTAGATCTTTCTATCATGCACGTGACATTTTTCAATTGAATTGCTCCAAATGAAATGATCCTCAACAATAATGCCCTAATGAAAGGAATCGACAGGGTTCAGACGCTTTGCTCGGTAAAATATTCCATACTGCGCTTATTTCAGGGTTCTGCATCACATACTGGCGGGGCCTCCATCATGTTTACTCGTAATTAATTATAACGTAATTTATTTCATATAATTCATCGAATATATAGAGCGGTAGTCGTTTCTATAGAATAAATACAAATATATACTATTCAACAACGAACAACCTTGTCATTTGAGGATAATAAATACGGTGATAACATTTTGTTTTTACCTTGACAATATATTTTTCTTAATCTCAGTAGCTTTAACGAGATTGCCGACATTCACGGAAACAACGAGAGATTGTCCTCTCAATGGCCCGTATCATGCATCTTCTGAAACAAAAAGGATCTTAGAATCACATTAAAGAGCGTTTATAACTAAACGTTAACTCTTTCCAATTCTTCTCTACCAGCCTTAGTGTACAAGTATTCGTTGTAGTCTCTACCGTTAACCCACCAAGCCCAGTAAATAGCTGCAGGAAGGATAACAAATAAAGCTTGAGACTTGACTCTTCTAAATGTGTTGAAAACGGCATTGTTGAAAATGTTGTTCAATGGCTTTTGAGCGTATGGAGAAACAGAGTAAGAGGTGATACCCTTTTGAACTGGGGAGCCTAAGCTACCCCACCAACCCATATAAGTTTTAGCACCTGGACCACCCATTTTTACTTATAATTGATTTCACTTTTTGGAGTTAGTCGTTTCAGTTATCCACCTGTAATGCGCGCTATTGTATAGTTATATAATATTTAGTTGGCAAATTTCAATTTTTTTTAAGTTGAGCGAAAAATCCGTCTACAGAGCAGCTGGCCTTTCGATTGGTTCGTTTGAAGTGAGAGCACACGGAGTAGATATAGAGAGGCGATGTAGTGTCGAAACTTGGTATTCATATAGTTTAGTGGTGAATTGACACAGGCATGTAAGAATTGGCAAATAAAATAATGGTACTATTTTCGAAATCTATCTATTGTTTAACTAAGCCACATGCTTTATTCGAAGCTAGATTGCAGAATTGTCCCATACAATTCAGCAAAACAGTGGATTGTAAAAAGGACGGTGCAAATGGGACAGACAGGTCGTAATTCAAGCAATTTATTTCTTTCTTTTGTAGATCTTTTCTAAGAAGGCTGTCAAGACTTCAGGTTTGAAGCCACGGGATTCGTCTGTTTCCGCGATCTTTGCTCTTAGTTCGGTTGCAACTTTTTCTTCGTATTGATGGTATACTTGGTCGATGTTCAAATCGTTGAAGATTTTTCTGCACACCGCTTCGCAAGTAGCATCTTTTCTACCGTAGTTCTCATCCAAGAGTTGTCTTTGTTCAGGAGAAGCCAATTTCAGCGCAGTGTTAACCACCCAAGAACACTTGTTATCTTGAATGTCGGTACCAATCTTACCGATATCTTCTGGTTTACCAAAGCAGTCCAAATAGTCGTCCTGAATTTGGAAGTACTCACCCAATGGAATCAAGACATCCCTAGCCTGCTCTAAGTCCTTTTCGTCACTGACACCAGCAACGTACATGGCCAAAGCAACTGGCAAGTAGAAGGAATAGTACGCGGTCTTGAAAATGACAATGAATGAATGCTTAGCCAAAGAGAACTTTGAAAGATCCACGTTGTCTTCGGGGGCAGTGATCAAGTCCAACAATTGCCCTAACTCAGTCTGGAAGGTGACATCGTGGAACAATTCCAATAGATCAACATAGTAGGATTCTTTCTTGAAATGCTTCTTTAGTAAACAGTAGATGGCACCTTCCAACATGAACGCATCGTTGATCGCAATTTCACTGACACCTTCGACTCGGTACCAACATGGCTGGCCTCTTCTGGTGATAGACTTGTCCATCATGTCATCGGCCACCAAAAAGTAGGCTTGCAACAACTCAATGCACCATCCCAACAAAGAGACCTTCTTGTATTCTTCATCACTCAAATCGGCAACTGAGTTGAAACCCTTCAAAATTACGTAGGTGTCAACGACTGAGAGACCACGGTTCAATTTCCCACCAGGGGTGTTGTAATCCAATGATTTCTCATACCATTGAATAGCTTCTTCCGGCATACCATAGCCTTCCAAAATCTCTCTCAATTCCTGAACCAGACCTGGAAATTCTGCTACAAATTTAGCTCTACTTTGCTCCTTACTCATTTTAAAACTGTTTAGATGGCTTCAATGCCGTAGTACAATATATGCTTCTGGTACTGATAATAGAATTGTTTCAATAAACAGCTTTTGGCGATTGGCGTTACATTTCTCATACATTTACCAAACGAATATTAAACGAGCGGAACAAAGGTAGGGTAAT
Source organism: Kluyveromyces aestuarii (assembly GCA_003707555.2). Lineage (NCBI taxonomy): Eukaryota > Fungi > Ascomycota > Saccharomycetes > Saccharomycetales > Saccharomycetaceae > Kluyveromyces > Kluyveromyces aestuarii. Next base: position 23,901 of record PPJO02000023.1, read on the forward strand.
AAAAATAAGATTTATCAATAAGAAAAAACAAGGTTACTCATTCACTAATGAAGAAAGTGTCGATTTTTAATATACAGTTCTAGAAATCGCTAGTAGTTACCTAAGATGGCATTCCCATGCGATATGCCCTTAATATTCAAATTTATTTATTATTTTCTAGAGCGCTTAGATTTTCCTGGACGTGGGGCCTTACCCTTCATCTTCCTTTGGGAAAATTCTGGCATTTCGGCAGAAGATTTGCTGTCATTTTTCCTTTTGAAACGTTTCATACCACCCATGCCATATTTAGTGTTTTTGGCCTGTCTTTTAGAATTTGGCTTGTATTTCTTTTCTGCCTGTGTAGCATCCTCTACACCAACATCGAAATCTTCACCACCAATTTCGTTGTGTTTTCTCTTTTTCTTCAAATCCTTTATCTTTTCTAAAGTTTCTCTCTTGTCCTTTTGACGTTGTTGTAAAGTAGCCACTTGAACTTGTTTACCAAATTTCTTCAGTTGTCTTTGTTTTCTTGCGTCTTCACGTGCCTTCTTTTCGCTTGCTTCCTTGACCAATTTGGATTTGAGCCTATCCATATGTTCATCGCTTTTCACCATTTCTGCAAAGTAGTCCAATGGTCTGTTGAAAGGTACTTTCAATTTTTTGAGTTTTTCGCGAGCAACGTTAACTGCACCCAAGGATTGCTTATAGAATGCCAATTCCCTTTCAGTGTCGTCATAAATATCTTTTATGCTCTCATCAGTGAAAGATTGGGATGTTACCGATTGATGTTCTTGGAAAGAGTGTTTTGACCAGGCCAACTGGATACGTTCCAGGGCAGTATTCATGGCCTTGGCGTTATTGATGGTCAATTTCTGATGTGGTACGACATCTGCATCTTCATCGAATTCTACGTCTGATAATGGCACATCTTCTTCTTCTTCTTCTTCTTCTTCTTCTTCTTCTTCTTCTTCTTCTTCTTCACCATGTCCTTCAGCTTCGATTTCTCCTACTTCCTCTTCATCTTCCTCAGATTCAGAATCGCTCTTAGCTAGTATTTCCAAGTCCAATCCAGCCTCTTCATTCTCTTCAGCACTTCCTTCTTCATTGTCTTCCGCATCTTGCATCTGCTTCTTAGACAATTTCTTCAATTTTCTGCGTTCTTTTCTAGATAATGCCTCACTTTGGTATTCAGTTGGTTCGGATGGCTCCACAACTACTTCAGCTGCCTTGTTATCACTGGCTACAAGGTCATCCTTAGTTACTACAACAGGAAGTCCTGCCTCGTTTTCCAATTTTTCAGCGGTTTTATCCTTTTTATCCTTTTGCTTCTTCTCAAACTTTTCGACATCCTTCCGACGACTTAGTAGATCTTTTAGTTTAAATCCTTTACCCATGATTGGCTCGATACTTGGTTGGCTAACCGATTTTGTTTTACAAGATCATCACTTCCTCATCTCATCTCATCTCATCGAATTTTGTTCCATAAAAATTTTCAGGTTTAGGCTACAATAAAAAAGAAACGTGTATATTTCCCACAGAAGTGCCTATTCATTACAAACAATGTGATATATCTTTGGAATTAAACTATTTTCAACTATATCAAACCGTTTTGCCTTAATGTCTCATATGTCTCATGGTCTACAAAATTTTGGAGAGATGGCCCATCTTGTGTTAAATGGCCGCTTTGTGACAAACCTTTTCTTCTTCTGGTTTTCATCACGAAATCTCTGCTTAAACTGGAATTAGGTGCCGGTTTCAATTTAGGAATGAAAGCCTTTTCGTCCAGAACATCACCAGGAACACGCCTCCAAATCTTGTTCCAAAAATGGGATTGGCACATCCCAGCGCCATTAGTAGCCTGGCGAAGATCAGTCTCAAAACCAACCGTTTCGATAACTGGCAGTTGTGTCTTCATCTCTACCAAAGGCGTGCCTACTATCTTTTGGACGCCATAAATTCTACCACCTCTCCTCCTCTTTACTAGTGTTTCGACTACACTCTGCAGTATACCATGAACTAGTATATGAACTTCATAAATTGGTTCCATTAATATCGGATTTGCCGTCATCATGGCAATATAACAAGCTTTTCGGGTCATTGGTACCAGTTGGGAGGGTACTATATCTTTATCCGCATCAAATTTTATACGAAAGTCGAGGAGTTTAAACTGACACGCGTGTATGTTCTCTTCACACAAAGGTCCCTCTTTTACAGCCCATTCAAAACCTTGAATCATGTACTGCTTGTAATTTTTCAAAAGCTCTTTGTCAACTTCATCTGGTAGAGTGTCATCAATGAAAACATTACATTTAGACAACGCCCACACATTACGCGCAGATAAGGAGTCCCATCCGTAATCATCTCTTAATCTCTTTGAAAATTTCCTGATATTTTTGAGTTCGCTAGGATCTATCTTTCCATGGGTCACATCGTGGACAATATTTCTATTCAAAGGCTCAGCCATAACGCTAATCGACATTACTTCGTTTCCTGAATTAACTGGAATAGATGCGACAGATTCACCGGCACATGCCTCTGCCAATTGAATCATCGGCTGACTCACTTTTATCTCAATTCGGCAAAAATTTTTGCGCAATTCCTCCATCAAACAGTCCATTTGCAGCTCACCAGTGCCTACCAAGACATTTTCACCACTTTCTTCTACTTTAACAAGAAGCGATGGGTAGAAACAAGATGCTTCATGTAGACCTTTAAGAAGCAATGGTAATTCACTGGCCTTTTGTGGTTGTACGGCAATTTTTAAAACCGGTTCATTCAAATAGTCGATTTCTGAGAAAGAAAACATCTTTGATTGACACAAAAACGCGGACTTTGTGTACTTGTCTTCAAATCCCTTCATCAAAACCAATTGACCAATAGATGCATGGTTTATTTTAAAGGTGTAACTACCTCCTAGAAGTGCAAGATCGCCAATCCGGATCAGTGGTACCTCTTCTTCATTATGGTCGTATTCGTGTGCAGAAGACTCAGTAAAGATATAAAGTTCATCACCTGGATTCACGGAGCCGTTAATTACATGACATAGGGACCAAAACTCTCCATTTACATTCATATGTCTCACAACATGGACATGAACATCAGACACATTGGATGAGGAAGTCATAATTTGAGGTGAAAACTTTCCAAGTTGGTCAACTACTGTATTATACTTTGGAAAAATAGATCTGAAAACGTGATAGAGGAGGGGCTGAGGGTCCTTCGACAGTATATTTGAAGAAAGGGTCACTCCAAAATGCGTTTTTAACATTAAATCAAGTTCCGTAGGAGACTTCGACAAAGAATGTGTAAATATTTTGTAAATTGGTGCAAGAATAAATTGAACAAACGTTATTTTTTCAGTTAGATTATCAGACTGATAAAACATTCCATTGCGATAATTTACTTGACCCCATAGCCTATCGATGAACGAACTACTTTTATTTTTGAGTTGATGTGAATAGAAGTCAGTTACAAACGACTCGATAGAGAAAACAAAACCATATTTTGTACTTGAAAATAAAATGTTTCCAAGTTCCGGTGAGTATCTATCCTCAGTAAAGGTATTAATATTATCGACCAAATGTTGCAGTTTTAGATACGCATCAAGCGGCGGAAGTTTCATTTCTAGTATAAGCCTGTCGATCTTGTTAAAAACTACAATAAATTTGATCTTTTTTTCATATAGCTCTTTTATCAATTTAGAGCATATTGAAGTGACACCTTCCACAACATCTATTACCAATATTCCGTATTCACAAGTTGCTAAACTGATACCAACATCGTCCCAAAAGTTGACGTGCCCGGGCGTATCCAACATGGTAACCGCATATGTTCGTGACTTACTGGATTCGTAAGCAAATGTCATCCCATTCAATTTTAAACTTATACCTCTTTCTCTTTCCATATTTGAACAATCCATATATTTAAGTGGGCGCCAACCATCTCTGACTTTCTTGCCGCTCCCTGGAAGATTTCTGTGGGTATCCAAGGCAAAAAGATCCACAAAGGATGTTTTGCCTGAATGTAAAGGTCCATATATGCCAATGTTTAGTTGACGTTCTGGTATTTTCATCAACGATAATAAATATTCTCTATCAAATGAAACTTTAGGCAAATTTTTGGTCAAACCCCTAAACTCTACATTTCTATCAGCTGGAAGAATAGGATTTTCAGCCTCACGATCTTCTGTCTCTAGGAGAACATCAACTTCTTCTTCATATCCTACGTCTTCAGTTCTCACCAACTCCTGGTAAATTAAGTTTTCTTCCAACTCAGTATAGCTATTCACAGATCCATCAAAACCAATATCATCAGTAACTGGATTACCAAATTCATCGTACAAATCATCCATTATTGGACTGATGTAATGGTTATGTGATTCAATATATATCTATTCAGCCCGTTTTTCTTATTCGGCTTTCAGTTTCATTGTTATTGCTCATCACTTGCGAGAAAGATTAAAATTCAAGGTTGAAAGTTTTAATTCGATAATTGATAGTGACAGGACAAATATCGTAATGCGAGAAAAAATAAAAAAGGTGCAGCGACCCAATGGACTTTGAGTCATGCCCGAATACATTCGACTTTCTACAGTGAATGATTCTATCCATATTCCAGAGCGTTTACTCTCCATGCTAGATGAAGAAGACAATAACATTCCAGATGAAGTCAAGGAATTTTGTTATGAGCAGCAACTTGACAAGAATCTCTTGTCCAGAACATCAGTTATTGGTCTAGGGTTTGGACTAATGAGCCCTGTACTTGGAATGTCGACTACTATGAGCATAGGCCTTCTTAATGGAGGATCTCCGACTATAGTGTTTGGATATTGGATTTGTGGAATTATGACATGGATAAGTTCATTATCTTTGAGTGAAATTGTATCAAAATACCCAATTGAGTTACACGGCTCAACTGCAATGTTTTGTTCAGAAAAATCACGCCTTAGACTTTCATGGTATAGTGGTTGGCTCATGCTCTTTGGAAGTTGGACAATGAGCACAAGTATTACATTTGCGGGTGCGCAATTAATCATATCTCTGGTTACAATGACAAACGAATCCCTGATTCCTCCTAACTGGTATATGCTTTACACAGTTATTATGTTTTATGTTATAGTCACGTTGGTTGGGGTGATCAACTTGAAGTTTGCAAGGTCTATAGAAACGATCAATAAGGTGTGTGTTTACTGGATATTATACGCAATTATTTTCACTGATACACTATTGCTCCTTTTCCAACCAAATCACAGATCAATTAAGGAAGTTTTTACTAAATTCAACAATTCATTGTCCGGATATAGTTCAAAAGGGCTCTCGTTTTTGATAGGTGGGTTTCAGCAATCTAATTTTACCTTCCAAGGATTTGCGATGTTATCGGCCTTGACAGACGAGACTGAAAAACCTGAAAAAGATATTCCATACGGGATGACAAGGTCAGTTGTAATTTCGCTTTTGTCCGGAATTATCTTCTTGATACCGATGATGATGGTCCTTCCGGATGTTTCGGAAATCATGAACAATGAAGACATTATGCCTATTGTCTTAATATTCACCAAGTCTACAAAATCTATGCTAGTTTCGGTTTTTCTCGTACTATTAATTTTAGGCAATCTTATATTTTCTGGCATTGGCTCTATCACGACGTCTTCTAGAGCCGTTTATAGCTTGAGCCGTGATCATGCAATTCCACATTATGAACTGTGGACGTATGTCGATCCATCCTCTGAATCAAAAGTTCCGAAATATTCGGTCATGTTATCGATGTGCATTTCATATTTACTCGGACTTTTAGCGCTGTTTTCTACCGCTGCATTTAATTCTTTTGTTGGATGCGCAGTGCTATGTCTTTGTGGGGCCTCATGTATCCCAATTGTTCTTTCAATGTATCATAAGAGACGCTTAATTCGGGGGTCAGCTTTTAGGATCAAATACAGACTAGGGTTTCTCGTTAACTTTCTTACAGTGGTATGGCTACTATTTTCAATGGTAATAATGTGTCTTCCACAAAAGGTTCCCTTAACATTAAAAGGCATGAACTATTCCAGTGTTGTCTTTGTCATTATTTTAATCTCGATTAGCGTCCTGTATGAGAAATGGGGTATCAACCACTACACAGCTCCACTAATCAATGAGCAAGTTTTATCGTCTTGATAGTCGAGCAATAGTAAGGTAAAGCTGATCTACTTATTATATAAGAACCTTAGGAAAACAAATTAAAATAAGCAATTATGTAAATATTATATATATAATCCTTTTATAAGTCATATTAAAATATTCGACCAAAAATGTGACTTGAACAAAATCCTAATCATTTGAGAGCTGAAGAAGCTAATATTAGAAGAACACCCAAACAACAGAATTTCAAACAAGTGACACCAGCACTATGCTGGGCATGAATTTGAGATTCATCCTCTCCTTCATGATGATGATGGGTATCACTGAAAGCCACGGCTGTTTGAAACATCTGAATGGAAATAACAAAAAGAAAACCTGCTGTTAAACTCAGCAGGAAATCCATTTTTTCATCAAGGTCATCATCAGCACTACCAGACCCAAAATATTTATACCATTCCATCCCTAGAACCGCACCAAATGGTTGAGAACCGCCTCCAAGCACGGCGGCAATTAGCAATCCGTGCCACTTTGTTTTAAGAGCTGTAAACAACGGCAGGGTCATGGAAAACCCTTCAATAAAGTTGTGGATAGCTAAACTTAAAAATATACTAAATCCAATATCACCTTTACCATTTCCAATCTTGTCTTCATTGTTAGTATAGAAAATGATAAATCCTTCGGGGAATTTATGAAGACAGATCACTAGACATGTCTGTATACCGATTGAAAGTAGCTTTGAAAAAGGTGTTTCCATATTATGAGTATGATCCTCGTGATTGTGCATGCTTTGGATCGCAGATGAAACATCTACAGAACCATCTATTTTTTTCATGAACTGATCCCTATAAACTGCCAAATTCTCCAGGTCATAACCAATGTTCGTCTCCACGCACGTCATAGGAGGTTTACTTTCTGATAAGCACTTCGCTAGAGGCAAACTAGTTACGGTGGCAGTTCTAGCAATCGGTATACACTCACCAACACGACCATCAGATGGAGAGGATGCAGATCCCTTCACTGTGTAACATAGTAGCGGCTCCGCCTCATCGCTTGATACCGAGTATTTTTGTCCATTTTCTCCAGCCACACCAAAACCATCTCCGTGTTGATGACGTGGTTCCGACTCGAACTCTTCGTTCCTGATTGATCCATGGTTTCTATGATCATGCTCATCTTGATGGCTATGTAAAATGCCATGCCCTGTGTGTTTATGAGAGTATTCATCGGTCCCAAAATCGTCTCCTCCAGAATGCGAACAGTGAATCAAACTCTGACTCGTGTAAGAGTGCACAATGTAATTTAAAAGGAAACTGATACAACATCCAGACAAAAACCCTAAAAAGACAAGTTTACCATTTGATTTATCCGTTGAACCTAACATTTTCAACAAACTTGTACACAACATTGACCCTGCACTCAGTGACAACCCATAGTTCAACAGCTTCGAGTTAACAGAACTGGAACTTTTAAACAGTGCGGCGCAAATCGGAACCATAAATGTGCCCAAAATAGAGAGCATCGATGCAATAATTGTATAAAGAGCCCATCTCGGCCACTCGTGGAAATCTAATATTTCTTTCATTATTAATCAGTATAATAGTTTTTTAATGATTATTATCAACAATCTCTTCCACTCAACGCAAGTCAGCTAGGCTCAAATATCCTCTTTCAGCTTCTTCTCGCAAGATTCTGCCTCGAATTACTGCTTTATTTTGTAGTTATTGTAGACGGGTCGCGAAGCAACTGTCTTACTTTACCACCTCTCTGATCTTGAATCATACGCCGTCTCTTCTGCTTTTATAGTTCCGTGCGCCAAAACTCCTTCAGAAACGTGAGGAGCATTAAAGGTTACATATCAAATGGCACCTGATCAAAAAACTCCCCAATACGGTTAAAATCGGGTAACTTTGGGGGTTTCTGATATTTACGTCAGGTGATCCATGCATTTGATAACCTCTACCCTACTTGGAGTTTAAATGGCTCACTATGCGTTGTAAGAGGTGTTATGGCAATACGTTAACATTCAAGTACCATTCGGTGCCATGTATTCTTGTTTGCGTATCATTGAGGTTTTGGCACGTGATCCAACACATGCCGTTAAATATTGATGTGGAATCCGTCCGCGGAATTTTCTAAGGATTTTCGCAAAGGTTAGAAAGAGTCCAAATATAGCAAGTTCTAATGCGTCAGTACTCAGAAGGAACTCTTCATGTCGATCTTAAGTGTGAAGAACAAGACAGAAGAAAGAAAGCAGAGGGAGGAAGAGAAGAGCTAGTTTTTGCATAATATTAGAAGGAGTTTTGGAGGCCTAGTCGTTTGAATAGGTGTAAATTTAGCATTAGAAAGTAGGGGCAGAGCGGGCCAGCATTCAGAATCAAGTCAAAGAAACATGCTGGGACGGCTGTTGCGGACCACATCGATAACTGAGCTCGTTTCGCTGGGTGGAAATAGTGGCAGCACGGTGGAAGATACGCTTCAGAATGAACCTCTCTATATCACTGACGATCTGAAGACGATGATGTTTGGAACGAGGGACAAATGCATGTACGAGCATTTAGGAACTAACAAGCCTCAGCATGGATTTCGCTTGATCATTGCGCAAGAATTGGGGAATATGACAAGTAGGTATAACTACCAGATCGTTGTTGACTCGTCTTCAGGGAATTTTCATGTTGGAAGTCACGTACCATTAAATGAGTTGAAGGACTATATATTTGGTTCGCCGATAAGAATTAATGATAATGCGGCGTCTAGTGACAAGGTTAAAGTTGTAAAAAGTGCAGGGTTTGTACTATTTACAAGGGTTTTTTATGGTGGCGGAACAGCAGGATTGAGAATAGCAATTGCGTGTTGTATACCAGAGGATTTACTACCTGTTTTAACGGAATGCTGGTCTACTGTTTCGTCTTGTCTAGATTATTGTGAACAAAATTTGTTGCTCTGGATGCATAGGAATGATGCACGTTTTTTACCAAAAGATTGGAAAGTACGAAACTGTACCGAGGTGGCTTCGGTATTACAATGTTTCCAGCATAAAATTATGCCTTTATTATCGGCATATTCCGATTCCCCACGCCTGTTTTTGTATCCATTAGACTTCCCGGATTATGTTCAGATGTGGACAAAACAAGTTGTAAATTGGATCGAATTGAAGGATGGATCAAGGATGAAATTTCTACCGATATTGCTGGCCAAATTGAGGTATGATTTCCAGGAAATTCTAACAAATTCTGAGCCAGCCCGCGTCGTTATTTTATCAGGAAACATGAATGTTGCAAATATGCTTATTTTCATTCTAGCTGCTCTTTTGAAGCCGCGCTACAATGGTAAATTGAGGAGATGCGCTACAATGTATGATTCTTCCAGAAAACCAAAGGAAAGACACAACCCTGATCTATCACTTGATGTAAAAACCCCCAGTAGCTTAACGGAAACACAGAAGGGTTGGGAAATTCCAAGAACTAAGCGAAATCCTACTTTCAGTGTGACTAGCGTTTCATCGAATGAAACTGGCGCCCACAATTTCATACAACCCTCCTCTCTCAAAAGCGGTACTTCTTCCATCCAGTACCTTTCCTCCTCATTGAATAGCACATACGGAAGCTATGGATCCTGGTTCAAAAAAGTTGCACAGAGTCCTTCATCAAGGTCGAATGACTCCTCTCAAGATGGGTCCGTTACTCTTCATGGAAATAGTAGTAACACATCTTTGCATCAGAGTCTGATCGGGAATTCAAGTAACTTGGAGCGTATCACACCTCAACCGTCACCCTCAATACTAGAATATGATGAATATCCATGGCACAGCGCTTCCCCAGCCGGAAGGGAATCACCAAGGATAGAGAAACGCACTTCAACGCCTTCTACCCACAATAATGATCGGAAGTTCCATTCTGGAATTTTTGATGTTGATATGAAAAGGACGATCAATCGACTAATTGATGACGAGTCTCTATCGGAATCCTTCTCAAAACTTGTGAGGAAAGACCCATCATTTACTGTGCAAAGCCCAACAAAAAAACAGGGCAGCATAGCGAATGTACATATTTCTTTGGTAGATTTGCCTCAGTTTCCGGAAGAAGTATTAAGACGCTACACCTCGTTCATTCCCCACTACAACCAATATTTCCAATTACAAGCCTGCCAAATATCACAAGACTCGGAAGCAAAGGTGATACAATCGATGAAGCGCGATCTTTCCTCCTCTGAATATAATACAACCACAACGTTGTTGGTTTCCTTGCGCTCTAGGGAAATCAGGCAAGTAACACTTTCAAAGGATTCGGATAAATTGATACAAAGAACTAAAAAAATATATCAAAATGGCAGAATTGGGCCAGTATCTAATGATTTGCTGGAAAAAATCAGGAAACTAGATTTAATGCTTAAAAAGCTGATTGATACTAATGATTCGGATCAAAGAACCGCCATTTTCTCCGAAATACTCATGTAAGCTTAATTCATCAGGTTACTTTATTAAGTCATTTAATACGTAATTTTTTTTTTGATTTTCAAAGTCCATCAAGTTTACATCTAACAAATATCAAAAAGGTTTAAGAAGCAAATCAGTCTTTCAAACTCATCATTCCACATTTCCCACTGTACATTTAATATACGAAGTAATAAATCTCCTTGAAGCCATTCATAGTTGTCAAATACTGGTAATACTACCGCCCGCACAGGTACTATGATGACAGAAAGTTTCGAGGTTGGCACCAGGGCACGTCAGCTCTTTCTAGATGAGCCAGACGTGACAGAGAAGGCAAAAAAAACCTTCACTGAAATGATTGCATGTACATATGTACCAAAATATCTGGGTAACTCTAAACATGAGTTTATGGAATGTGATTGTTACGAACAATATAAAGATGGTAAGAATTTAGCCTGCGGAGAAAATTCCGATTGTATTAATAGATTAACTTTAATCGAATGTGTGAATGGGCTCTGTAGCCATTCTTGTGGTACGGATTGCCAAAATCAACGTTTCCAAAAGAGACAATATGCCGATGTCTCAGTATTTCAGACCAAAAAGAAAGGTTATGGCGTTCGAGCGGATGCAGACATTGAACCTCACCAGTTCATTTACGAATACATTGGTGAAGTAATACCAGAAGTTGAATTTCGTGAAAGAATGGTTAAGTATGACGAAATGGGCTTCAAACATTTTTATTTCATGATGCTACAGACTGGAGAATTCATCGATGCCTCAATGAAGGGTTGTATTGCCAGATTTTGTAACCACTCTTGTAATCCAAATGCATATGTAAATAAATGGGTGGTAAACGGAAAGCTCAAGATGGGAATATTTTCCAACAGACATATAAAGAAAGGGGAAGAAGTAACTTTCGATTACAATGTCGATCGATATGGAGCAACAGCTCAGCCGTGTTACTGCGAAGAACCCAATTGTATCGGCTTTCTTGGTGGTAAGACACAGACAGACGCTGCGTCATTGTTACCTCAGAACTTTGCTGATGCATTGGGCATAAGGCCATCAATGGAGAAAAAATGGATGAATATGATGAAATCTAAAGGTGAAAAAATTATTAAGAGCGATACGAATAACGTCAATGTCGAATTTGTGAATTCCCTTGAGCTACAACCGTGTACTAAAACAGAGGACGTGAATAGAGTCATGAGTGTGCTAATCCAAACTGATGATCATTTTATTGCAGAGAAATTACTAGAGAGAATAGTACTGACTTTTGACGAGGCCTTGCATTATCAGTTTATCAAACTCCACGGATATACAGTTTTCAGCAAGTTATTGTCAATGTTCGATTCAGACTCAGAAATACCTTTTAAAATCCTTAACTTCTTAAAATCTTTGCCAAGAACGACGAAGAATGGAATTATTAATTCAGGAATTGAAAAAAAGGTAGAACAACTGAAGGCGAATCAAGCTTTGTCGGAAATTTGCGAGGAGTTGCTGGAAAAATGGTCAAAATATGATACGTATAAAAGCATCACAAAAAGAGATATTAGTGAAAATGGCAAAATGTTAGACTTGAGGAGAATTCGTTTACCAATGGGCTGGGAGTTGATCCATGAGAATGGTAAACCTATATACTACAATGCCCAGACCCAAAAAAAGCAATCACAACCTCCTACAGACACAATATCTACTTCACAATCATCTAACGGCCAATCTAGCTCAAGAACCAAGTCTAGATCTTCGACACCATTGACTGGAAGTAGATATAGTGGTTCCAACAACTATCTTCCCCCCTCTACTTATAATCAAATGCAGCAAAAACGACAACTCAGTCCAGAAGAATATGAAAAAAGAAAGAAATCTAGGATCGAGTGGGAAAAGAAAGAATTAGAACAGCGAAAGCTCAAAGAGCAGGAAGCCTTAAAAGCAAAATTGGAACTTGAAACTCAAAAAAAGAGTGAATTAGAAAGGATAATTGAAGAGGCCAATAAGCAAAAGGAATTAGAAAGAGAAGAAAAGATTCTTCGACAAAAAGAAGAGGAGGAGAAAAAGAAGCAAAAGAAGCAAAAGAGTATATCCAATCATTTAGAAACAAAATGGACTAAATTTTTTGCCCAGCATGTCCCCAATCTCATTAAACAATACCAAAATGATGTGGGTAAAGATCTGATAAGGGAAAGCGCCAGAAACATAGTCAAGTCTTTGACAAGTAAAGAATTGAAGAAGGATAGCACAAGAATACCGCCCTCAGAACTTACAAAAGATAAAAGAGCCAAGGTTAAAGCCTTTTCAACACAATACATGGAAAGTTTAATCTCAAAAATGAAGAAGAAAGAGGCCCGTGGAGAATAATCTTATAGAACACTCTTGTAGCATCTTTGGAACATGAATCAATTTTTACAAAAGGTTTCCTGGAAAAAAAACAAAGGCTGATAGATCGTCTATACATGATATCGGGTATTATATTACGTGAAGTCTTTGTAATTACCGCTTTAGGTAATTTAGCTACTTCTCTCAAAGTTTTGGTTCACGAAGATAAAAGTGAAGCAGTAACATTATAATATATGAAGTATTTAAAATGCATATTTGTTAGTCCAAGTGGATGTCACTACTAGTACGTATTCAACACTTGAATCAAATTTATTATCTACACAAATTTTTACCCAAATTTTGAGGATACTTTTAGAATTGAAATATCGTCGCTTTATTTCCCAAATATATATATCTGAAATGAATTCCACTATTTGTGAAAATCTCTCAGAAAGGCACACATGTAATTGTGCTATGTGTGTCAGTTTCCACGGTTATCGTTATTACATGATCAGGTGTTTTGTTTTAGGGTTTGTCATACCCGTATTTTGGATTGTAAATGTCATGTTATACATACACCTGAGATTTTTCAATTCGACGGCTCCAGTGCTATGTCTCCCGGAAAATGAAATCTTATTGACCGAGTTTGAGCTACAGTCGTGGAGGGAGAAGAATGTTTTTGCCTCTGAACCATCAAGTTCATGTGATCAGGACAAAAAGGAACATTTCAAAAAATCATTGGATAAGAACCTCAATACAAAAAACCTTTGCTTTGGAATCAATGCTAATTTTATTTCCAGCTTAGACAAAGACTCTATACAAAACAGCTCATGTTCTAGCATGGTTAAGGACGTCTCTGCGCAATCTGGGATAGAACTATCAAATTCATCATTTTCCGCTTCTGATATATTAGAAGGACTTGTGCCTGAGATGATAAGCCTGGTACTTGTAAGACATCAGAACAAGGACCAAAATCTCAGAAATTGGGCTTTGCGAAGCCTTTCTTGTATTGTCGGCTATGCCCTCGTAATCGTTTTTACCTTTTTAGCCATAGTTGCTCAAAAAACCAAGCCTACGTAAGACAGGAAATTTTTCTCAGAAAAGTACGCAGATAGCTTCGCATGCTCGAACGTGAATGCTTCTGCGCAGAGCCCTCTCTGTCGTAATAAAGGGCAGTGCGAAGAAACGAAGAAAGATATAAAATATTGAGAGGTATCACGGCAATTATTTTACAACTAGATGGTTTAACTTTTCATGGCGGTAGGCATGGATACAAATCTTATCTGATCTCACTTTTAATATTCTGAAAGATCGTAACTGTGATGCGAGAATTATTATTTCTGTCGGTGTTGTGTGGAATTTTCACTTCCTTGCTTGGCTTGCATGCTGGTTTGGTAAGTGGTGCAGTTCCCCAAAGCCAAAGCCAAAGCCAAAGTCAGTCATCCTACAATTTGATCGAATTCGATAATGTTGGGTTCTATGGAACTTTCACACCAGTTAAAAAACTTTCTGATGTTGAAGAGGATAGCTGTACATGTGAGGTCGGTGACGCAACATGGTTCGGAGGAGATAATGCACCTTTGGATGAACCAGTATCGGTACACTTTCGTGGTCCGCTATCTCTTTCGAAGTTTGCCTATTATTATCCCGCAACAATTCCAACTAGCGGATCGGTGAGCAATTGGACTAGAATGGCATACTATGATGCATCTGAACAAACTAGCGAAAACGTCACATTTTTGACCGGCGCTGGAACCACTTCCCCATGCTTAGGAAATGCACTAACTTATGCCAGCTCTAATGGTACCGGAGAAGCTGATTCTGCCACCGTTTTGGAGGACGACAACTTTATTTATTCAGATGATGAATTTGTGATCTTTTCTAACATTTCATGTCCATCTTCTGGGTACGATAAAAGCTGCGGTGTTTATCGTAGTGGCATTCCTGCCTACGAGGGATTTGCAGGCACTTATAAAATGTTTCTCTTCGAATTTACTATGCCTACAGAGACTAAGGAAAATAATACAAGCTACGACTATTATGATTTGCCTGCTATCTGGTTACTTAACGCTCGTATTCCAAGAACTTCCCAATATCCATCAAATGAAAACTGTTCTTGTTGGGCAAGCGGTTGTGGTGAATTTGATATCTTCGAATCAATGAATGCCACCCAGAAGAATCATCTGTTTTCAACTTTCCACAGTTATCAAGGTATTGAAGACATATCAACAGGTATCCAAGCTAGTGCATATATTGAAAGAGATACCGAGGGGACAATGATGGGTGGTGTTGTATTTGATTATGGTGGTGAAACTACTGTCTTCCTTTCAAATAGCACATCTTTCAGTGATGTAATCGAGTCCAGTGACCTCGAAAGTATAATTTCAGGAATTTCAGCTAGCGAAGAATATACGACAACGTTAGCTACTGTCTCCGCCACCGCTTCCACAACATCCAAATCGTCTGGTTCTTCTTTCCACAAAAAGCCTGGGTTTTTCAACAGCATTATCTACGCTACGATGGTAGTTCTTAACTTGCTTTTATAGACTTTTAGCACAGCATCTTTTTCATTCAAAAAGCACTTAATTATTAGACTGCTACATTCCTCAATAAACTCCAGAGGCGTTTCACTCGTAACTGTACGAGAAGGCATTGTTATCTACTCCAAATAACATATTAAATTGTTCTATCATATTTATCATGACGTGTTGATGTACTTTTTAACATCTCATTAAATCCTCGAACAGGAAATTTTCCCTTATTTTTTTATTTTTAAATTGGGCATAACCTGGCTTTCGAAGTATAAATCAAAAATTACAGGCACTCAGCTGTAAAATGGCATCAACATTGATGTTCGAAAGGGGAAACAGGTTGAATGTAATTTCTCAGATGAGTGTGCAGCAATTAAGAGGGGACTAAAATGAAACGACAATAAACCGTAATGTAACGGTTTCAGTCCACCGCAAAAGGCTGATTTAATAAAAGGGATGGTACATTTCATTGGTGAACTTTCCGGAAAAGAGGCGTTCGTTGGGATATACACAGAATCAGAGTCATCAAGCGAAAGTGAAAAAAGTATTTAAAAGTAGACTTAAATGTTACATTCCCTTTCTGGAGCTCGTACTGGCCTATCTCTTTTGGTCTCTATTTCGCAGAGGGAAGAATTAACAACCTTATCCATAAAAAAAATAGAAATATTAATGGGATACTCTCAAGCCATTATCGGTCTATCGGTCATTGCTGTCTGTGTACTAATTCCTCCTCTCGCTTGGCATACTAAAACGAGAAATGTACCCGCAATAATCCTTATAACTTGGCTTCTACTGATGAATATAAAACAAATCGTTGATGCTGCAATATGGGGAGGAGATGATTATGCCAGCAAGTGGAATGGTTATGGATGGTGCGATGTTATTACAAAGATTCAGGTTGGTGCAAATGTAGGCATTTCCTGCGCTGTGGCCAATATCGCCTTCAATCTACATCGAATTATAAAGGCAGACAAAGAAATTCCTGATAATAGGTCTTGGAAAAAAATTCGCATAGACTTGGCTATAAGTCTCATTTGCCCAATCTTAATAATGGTACTCATATACCTGGTTCAGGTCTTCAGGTATGGAATCTTTAGATATAATGGTTGTCAGAGCGTGCTATCGCCTACATGGCTGACAACCGTGCTATACACTATATGGATGCTTATTTGGTCAACAATTGGGTTCATATATGCCTCTTTGCTGCTATATGTTTTCTATCGCAAAAGAAAAGATGTGAAGGATATTCTTCACTGTACAAACTCTGGATTGAACATATCCAGGTTTTCGAGATTATTGATTTTCTGCATGTTGATAATCCTAGTTATGTTCCCGTTCTCCATCTATTCCTTTGTGACAGATTTAAAGAATGTCAGTTATTCTTATCGTCATTATAGTTTTGCAGAGACACATCGAAAGTCTCTGTGGGGACTGATTCTACATTTTGATCCGGGTGTACCATTGTACAGTGTCTGGCTTTATATTCTGATGTCTTATTTGGTGTTTTTAATATTCGGTTTGGGATCTGATGCATTATATATGTATGCTGGATTTATTAGAAATATTGGATGTGGTGTATTCTTGGACAAGATCAGTGAATGGAGAAGTAAGATCTACCAATCGAAGATCAGCAAAATCGCAGATAAAATACTACCTGGAACTCTATCTTCAGATGAAAAATCATATCAATTATACGGCGAAAATGTATCAGATGGATCATCTTCAGCAAACACATATTCGGATAAAACAAATTCGCCCACTTCTACTAACTATTTCGAAATTGACTATACACTACCGTATGATAGCGCGAAAAGCGATAAGCGTCAGCACAGAGGGTTCGATCCCAAACTTTCAGTTCTTTTCAAGTCACTGTCAGTGGATTCTGAAGAGTCATCTTCTGAAACCAACCAAGGTTCTTCGCCGGGACAAGATTCTGCGCAATTTGAATATCATTATCGTCTAGATCATCATTGATTAAATAATGTTTATTCTCTTATACTATAATTTCCTTTGACCACATTCGAAAAATCACAGTTTTGTAGCGAACAAATCCTTCTTTGAATAGGAGACAAGAAAGGAACCATCACTCGAGTATTTTCGGTCATGTATTATTTTTTTAATTAATAAAATATCAGTATGTTAAAGAGTAAATATAAGTGGGCCGTGAAGACAGATCTAACTGTAAACCATAAGGACGCAAAATCCAATCAAATCATAGGGCACTTTAAGGCTCACCTGCAGCATATTCGTTAATATTCAAGATGTATTCGTAAACGAAAGCTATCGTTGATAGGTGGTTAGGGATTGAAATGTGCTCATTAACGGAATGAACGATGCCCATGATTTCAGGTTTGACAACTATTGGGAAAAATCTGTAAATATTCTTTGTTAATGGCCAGTAGTATTTCGTGTCAGTATTTCCGGAAGACATGGAAGTTGTGACGAAGAGGTCTTTCCCTTTATCAGCCAAAATGTGGTTACCGAAAACATCTTGAATTGTTGCCGAGAACAGCTCCCAAACAGGGGAACCCTTGGTAGGGGAGTGAGGAGCAGGTTCCAAGTCTTTAGAAGTCTTGAGTTCAATGAAACCCGCATCAGTTGTAGGAATAATAACTTCATCATTGACAGTAATACCTAGATTGAATTTGGTAGCAATCTCGCGAACGTGAATTAAATCTTTCTCCACAGTCTCCTTTACGGATGAAAAGATATCAATTCTATGATTAATCAAGAACGAAGTGACCTCTGGAAGTGCATTGGACTTAATACCACCGTGGATGATGTCTGCACTTTGAGAAGTTCTCATCAATTCTCTCATAGATTTCACTTTGTCTAACCATTGCAACAAAATTTGCTTTTGTTCCTCTGAAGTAGGCGCTTCTAAGATGGCCTTCTTTGCAATAGGAGGAATTTCATCATTATACTTACCGTAGCAGGATAAGAAGTCGTAAAATGGGTTCTCCTCCGAAAATACGTATGGGTAGGGATTAGACTCTATTAAGGCAATCAATTCGGATGCAATGCCAATCGTGGTATGATCTGGAGGCATAGAAGAGTGACCACCATGACCATGTACAATAAAATCAATGTCAACATAGCCCTTTTCTGCAGTCACTGGACCAGCAACGTACGCATCATGAGAGAGTGGTAAAATGGGGTTACCTTCATCGACTAAAGCATAGAAGCCTTCATCCCCATAGCGATCGTGCAAGAATGGAGACAAGTGACTTGCACCTAACAGACCAGAGCTCTCCTCGTCAAATCCAAAGGACAAAACAACCCCTCTTTCGGGCTTGTATCCTTCAGACAACAATTTTTCAATTGCTTGCAACTCACCAATTAACATGTTCTTACAATCAATTGAACCTCTACCCCAAATATCATCTGTCTTTTCATCGTAGTAACCACTGAATGGGGGGTAAGTCCAAGATCCCCATGTCTCTCTGTTCACTGGGACAACGTCTTGGTGCGCTGTGAACAAAACGGGCTTCAAAGAAGGATTGGTACCAACCCAAGTAAACACTAATCCAATTCCATTAACCAACTCCTTAGTCAAATGTTTATGTACCAACGGGAATTTTTCCTCCAAATAATCATGGAATTTGAAGAATTCCGCATAATATTCGGGGTTCTCCGATGGGAATGGATTTGTATCCTGAATCTCCGTGGGGATTTGAATTGCACCCGAAAGGACATCTATCACTTGTTTTTTAAATTCTGCATCTTTCAAGATAAAATCAACCGAATTACTTTGACTTGGTCCGATTGCTTTGGTCCTTGCACAAACAGAGTCTACATTAATTGACAAAGAATAGTCTTCCTTTCCGGTCAAAATCTTGTCCATTCCAAAATCGCTAGACTTGTATAAATAACCTACTGCCGCAATAGCAGCTACAGTCAGCATTTTACCTAAACTGGTTTTGCCCTTAACTGGAACATCGGCTGTTTCCTTCATCCTTAAATCAATATGTCTGAACTTTACTTGATCCCTTGGTTCAATGACAACTATTAGGGAATTTTGTTAAATCGCTTCCACCATCTAACATCCTGCACACGCTTGCATATATATATAGATATATATATCTTTATATATTTATATTTATATTTATTCCGAAATGTACGCATATCACTTTTTTTCCTGATCTTAAACTAATCTGTAAATGGCTGCATTAATACTCACCCACAAGAAGCCTCTACTGATTATAAAGGGGAGACGACGGAGTTCTTGCAAATTGCAATTTCAATTTTTTGTATTTGCTGCAATGAATGTGTCTGCATTCATGATTCTCGAAAATTGTACATTAATTTGTAGGGGGTCGGGCTCGGGTTCTAATCTACAAAAATGGAAATTATATGCCGAGGGAGGAGAGTCACTTTATTATAAGGGTGTTGAAGCTGCGGACTCGTAGGAAAATAATGTAGATTCATAATACCAGCCTATACTAATGACGATGAAGGAATGGTTATCAGGAAACTTTCATTAATATGCCGAGGACATACTTCGTAGTGTTGGGCCGTAAACCGCCAGTGTCACGTGCAGGAGCATAAGGATCGTTCTTAGTAGTATAGGTATAGGAGAGATCGATGGTGACATACGTATTAATAGCTGGGTGTACACACTTGTATTTCAACTAGAGACGGTGAATTACGAATACAAGGTAATGTGTATTTCAATATATTTCTGAAATCTTTTTACTATGTTTGAAGAGTAATATCCGCTCAATGCACATGTGTTGGTATTATGGTGAAAGTTGTACCTGCGCCCATGCCCTGAAAGTACACGTTACGAGGGTAAGTAAGGCGGGGTTCCTGTTGCTGTATACCATCCTCACTGACAGTATAGGTGAATATGAAGAATGGTTTCTCGAGACTTGTGCATTGGTTTTCGTATTTTTCTCACTCGTAAATTGGTCCTATTCATTTGCTGTTGAAGACAACACCAATCAATCTGTTGCCATCCTCCATAAGGGATCGATATACTACTCTGTTCATTTGCTATCCATTAAACTGTATTTTGTTCCGATTTTTACTCTTTCCCTATGCTGATTGGTGGTTCTATGGTACGTTCATTAACTTGTTACGGGTACGAGGTTCCCGAGTCATCGTATGCTATAAATCACATATAAAGGCCATAGTAGCCGGACTGATGCGTAGCCGTGTATTATTTCTTGTCTCCTACATCTTCTATTGTATATGACTGGGGATCTTAAATAATGTGCTGCCTCGAGACGTAATGAACGAGGCATTCACCATTTCAGCGGATGCTATCGACGAAATGCATTTGAAGGTGGGGTGTACTGGGTGGCGTATGGAGGTATTAATGACCAATGTTTCGATGCCAAGAACAGTGCTCATCAGCCATTGAAATAAATCTAGCCCGAATGCTTGTCACCCTATATTCTGTCGCTTCGATGAACACAAAATGAGATACTATGGTTTCCAGTCACTGTGCCAGTTCATCCTTGTATAATAAGCTACGTTGAGCAAATAATCATACTAATCCAACAGACGAGTGTGTAAAGTCTGTAGACCCAATCGAAGCTGTATCAGACCCACGAATTACTATCCTTCTTCTGAACGCTGGCACCATTATTTATAGGATGTGTGCTCATCAAGTTTTCCAATGAGCTGTTTCCGCTGCCCACTGTTACGCTTGAGCATTATCATTTATGTGGCATTAAACTTGTCGTTCATGTCCAACAATGGACCCCCCAAGAAGTGCGATACACTTGTTTGTGGGGAAGGAACCATTACTCAACACCTTCCGTAGTGTTGACCGGGTCATTCTCCGACGCACGCTTGCTAAGACTGCCAGTCGAGGTGCCTGCGGTGTATCCGGCCAGCGCCATGCCAGCAGCCGATGACATAGCTAATCCAGTTATGGATGCATAACACGCTCCTTTGTTACCACTATTGCAAGTTTTAGTGATGGCTTTAGACCAAGCAGATACGATGGCTATGGCAATTGCCGCATCTTTACTTTCGTTAAGAATATTCCATGTATCACGTTTGGTCAATCCTGGACTGGTTTCTATAGTTTGCAACTCGCCATCAAAAACATTGGACTCAACAGATAGCTGCGGGGCGTTGCTAATATCGATGACAGCGGAAGCGGCGATCGCAGCAACAGATAATAAAGCAAGTTGGAAACTATGTGGAACTTTCATTGGCTTTTTTGGTAAGTAAATTTCTGCGCGAGACGTTCGTATCCTCGAAAAGCTTAGTTTAAACTTGGATACCCAATTCTTTCACACACGCTTTTTATGCTTATTTCTGGTAACTCGCCCTAACTTGGCTATCAAAACAAAAGTGCGATGGAAGGTGATAAACTCTGCAAATCCTTCGCATTAAACTAAGCTTCCGGTAAATGAGCGGTCAATTTCGTCCCTTGTTATTGTAACTCGGGGATATGTGCAGTAAGATTCCCTTTTTTGTCTTTGAAAGCACTTCGCCTTTTCTGACTCTGTCAATGGACAGGACTAATAATATTTGTTTGAAAACGCGTAAAATAAGGACTTTTTTAAAAATAAGAAAACGAAAAGAGTTCGTGATAAAAGAACTTTGCAATCGTAGATAGCGCACAAACCATAGGGATACCATCTCATCAGCCAAATCATGTCGAACCAAACACCGCGAATTAATGCCAGTGAAGTCAATAGTACACAACATTCAGTTTTCCGTATAATCGCAAAGGTAATTGATCAAGTGCAACCTACGGAGTTGGTGGTTCAGTCCCCCAGTGGCAACGGGGAATTGATTACGCTTCCACCTGTAAAGCTATCTCAGGGAAGTAATATCGATGTAGGATCTTGGTATGAGTTTGTTTGCAGAACTGTGGATACAGGTGATGTTGGATTAGTGGCTCTTGACTCAGTAAAATGTGAGTTGAAAGAGGGCGAGGAAATGAGTATAGCCGGAATTGTTGCGTTGCAGCAACTGAGTTCAAAGTTTCCAGATTTATACTGAAATGTTCTGGTAGGCGTTAAGCAGGGTTTTTGTTTACCTAGGTTTTCTCGTTTGAATACAATACATGGGAAATGTAGTTTAGTTGGTGTGAAAAAATGGAGGAAGAAATTAGGTGCTTGCTGAGAGATTAATCAGGCATGAAATGTATAGAAATATGGAAAGACTCAAGATTTTGGTCCTGTCATTCAGTAGGCACCAATGTTTGTCTTCCTTGTAAGATGGGTTTGTCGTTGCATTGGATGGTACCAGCCCCCATTGTCCTTTGGGAATGGTGCGGGTGTCGCATAATTATGATCAGAAGTAAGAATGTAGGACCATCCTGGGGTGATTGTTGTGACCTGATCTATCTTTTTCCTAGCTGTAGAATAATATGAGGCGGCGCTCGTTGGAAATTGTCTCCTCCAACTTGTGGCAGTGATCGTCGATCCAGCTAGCGGTTGCATTGGAGCAAACCTTGATTTCCCAGTTTGCAAATAGTAAGGAATCGAAAATGATTTGGAATCTATTGTTTTGTGAGCTGTGATGCCGTATTCTGGCTGTGGAGGAGACAACTCCGAAACTGTGAATGTGGTCGCGCCTCCCACGATGGAAGCTATTGTGAATCTTTCACTGTAATGAATCGTATATCCATAGTCTGATGCGTATGCATATATTTGAATAAAAAATTGTCCGTTTCCAACATCTCTTTGGGAAAAGTCTACTGTATACTTGAACTCTCCCTCATCACTTTCTATGATTGATGAACCTGGTACTTCCTCTGCTAATTTTTTGACTAATGATATTTCAGAGTTGGATCCGTATAATAAGTTAATGCTGTAGAATGTAACCTCATCCAAGGTAGGTGGATACCCATTTTCTTTCCACACCACTTCAATTTCTACCCTTCCGTTTGATTGTGGCACGTATTTATCACCAAACTCTGGTTTAGCGACACTGACATCACCAAGTACAAGCTGGATCATATATGCAAAAACAACTACCGATATTGTGGAACGCATGGATTTGTTCTTCCCTATAAGTTATATATAATTCTAAATGCTGGTATAGATTTCTCTTATTTTCATTTATTACTTGGGAAAACCTGGAGAATGACCTCGATTATATATTCTACTCGATTAGAAACTCTTTAACTGACGTGTGGACGCCGCTTAGTTATATTTTGCCCGCTTAGTTATATTTTGCCCGCTTTTACCTTCTAGGAAACTGACGTTGACATTCATTTCAAGAAACGGGCCCTGACACCGATGATTTATTGGTTAATTTTTTTTTTCAGGTGAAGATTAGTGATCACAAGTATGGCGTCTTTTGTTTTATGTTACCCGACTTAAACTGGAAGCTTTTTTTTTATTTTTCAAACAATACGTCTGAAATGTTTGAGATTGCAACTCCATTGACAACCAATCAATTCTCAAAACAAAACAATTGGTACAGACTGCCAACCATTGTAAACCCTCTTATTGAAGTTCTGAGGACGTATTTGAAATTTTTGAGAAATCGAAAACAAGTGCATTGTCAGTCATGTCGCAATTGGAAGGGAATGATCCAGTGAAAGAGATAGAAGGGGAGATTACCACTGAGAAAATTAAACCTAACCTCGCCGATATTGATAGTGCAGTAGAAGGAGAAAAGCTCAGCTTACACATTGGAGAAATTCCTGCTGAAGAAGGTGCGCCGCTTGAGGGCGAGGAAGTAAAACTCGGTATTGATGATGATATCGAAAGAGAGAGTGCAAATGCAGACGTTCAAACAGTACTCGTTCCAGAAAATGATAATGGCGGCAAGGTTTCGGAAACTGAGCCGATTTCTCTAGGTGCTGTAGAAATAGCAGAAGCTAAGGAGATGGATGATCAAGCTTCTGGAAACGCTGTTGACTTGAAGCCAGTTGAGGAATTCAGTGAGGAACTCAGCAAGGAAGGTAGCAAGGAAGGTAGCAAGGAGGCTGTTGAAGAAACTGTCAATTCAGTCGTAAGTGGGGACCAGGTTGAGGAAATCGAGGATGTGGGACAACCAGATATCACGTCTTCCCTATCTGATCCATCTAATCAAGAAGCTAGTGGGGATATTCGACTTTCTATGGAACCAACGGGCAATTCTGGGGAACATATTAGACTTGAGAATGATGAAGGTACGAACTTTGAACAACCCGTGATGGAGAAGGAAGAAGTTACGATCCAACTGTCAAGTAATCCCGAAGTTAGTTTAGACTATCAAGAAAATGCGCAAAACGATGACACATCCGAGTCACAGGTTGAGAAAGAGAAACATGAACAACTGAAAGATGAGACTGAATCTGATGAACATACAGAAAACAATGGGGCCGAATCGGAAACTTTAATAAAACCTGAAGAACCAGAACAAATAGGATCCGCAGCTGCAGAAGAGCGAGCACAAAATATATCTGCAAATGCAGAAGAATCAACACAGGATGTATCTTTAGCTGAAGAAGTAGTAAAAACTGATCAAGAACAGCATGTTCTCCCTTCAACAGAAAACAGAAATAATAATGAACATGATGAAAGCCTTATAATTCCTCAGTCACATGAAATAGTTATTCCTTCCTATTCTCGCTGGTTCAACTTGACCAAAATTCATGAGATTGAAATGAAGTCCTTACCCGAATTTTTCACCAATAGAATACCTTCAAAGACGCCCCAAGTCTACGTAAAATATCGTAATTTTATGGTGAATTCATATAGAATAAACCCCAACGAATATTTCACGGTCATTGCTGCTAGGAGAAATTTGTGCGGGGACGCAGGAGCTCTATTCAGAATTCATAAGTTCTTAACTAAGTGGGGATTAATTAATTACCAAGTTAACCCAATAAAAAAGCCAAGAATGATTGAACCTCCTTTCACTGGAGATTATGAGACAAGTCACGATGCTCCAAGAGGTCTATTCCCATTTCAGTCATATAAACCGCCAATGCAGGCTTCAGATGTGTCAAAATTGAAAAATCTGATGAGTGGCGTACATATCCCAAAAAGACAGCTAGAAGAGAGCCAATCCTCAGCCGCATCAAATACCATTCGAAATGATTTGGCCGAGAAGAAAGTGGAAGGAAATACCTCTGAAAATACTCCAGGCTCACCCTCTAACAAAGATTCCATCAATGAAAATACTGATGGGGGTCATATTTCTAAAAAACCAAGAATAGCTGAATGGGTGGATAAGGACTGGACCAAAGAAGAATTGGTTAAATTAATCGATGCAATTAAACAACATGGTACAGATTGGGTGAAGATTGCAGAGTCTGTAAGTTCTAAAACCCCGGAACAGTGCATTTTAAGGTTCTTACAACTACCGATTGAGGATGCGTTCCTTCGGGATGAAAAGGAAATGGGTGTATTGAAATTTGGATCTTACCTGCCATTTAACAAGTCGGATAATCCGGTTATGAGCACGATTGCTTTCCTCGTAGGGCTTGTAGATCCTGAAATAGTTCAGGAGTTGACCAAAAGAGCAATTAGTTTACATGACAGTAAGTCCGAAATACCTGATATGGACGTCAAAACTACAGTAAAAGATGGTACGGAAATTTCATTAGCTAGCATGGGATTACGATCCCATGTATTTGCAACAAACCAGGAACGTTTGATGAATAAAATAACTAACGAACTCATAAATGCTCAACTAAATAAAATTGACCTGAAACTTAAGACATTAGAAACAATGGAAAAGTCTCTGGAATTGGAGCGGAAAGGCATTCAGAAAAAGCAGGAGGACGTTTTTGTTCAAAGGCTCAGTCTTGCCAAGTATTCGACTACGTTGATGAACAAATTAGAGTCTTTAGTGACCCAGTTTCCTGAAAATTCTGCGATTCAAAATTCACTTGAGGAGATTAAGCAAATTATTGAAGATCCACCAAAAGCCAGCTTTACTACTCAAACAACGAAAAGTGATTCTAAGGATCCGGATAACGCGCTCAACCCAATTTCCATAGAAGCACCTCAATTGTACCGTTATTGGTCAGGATGAGCCTCTAATTCTAATTGTTTATATCGCCGTTTTGTTTATAAATTTTTGTTCTTACAATCTTTATTATGTAGAATATTGAAGGTAGCTGTGGACTTTTTTTTTTTAAAATGTGTTGGAAGAGAATAAGTTGCTGTACCCTTCAATTGATAATGAAGGGATGAAATTGTTGAAAACAAGACACCAGTATTCTCCTAAAGATGAATCTAACCTCCTACGAACATGCCTTGTCCCTTTGGAAGGATGCAGGTTTGACTGATTTGCAGAACTTACTCGACGCAAGCATCTCTAAAATCAAGGAATTGGAGTCCAAATCTCTCGACTCTAGAAAATTGTTGTCAACACAAACAAAGAGGGTCAAAAAACTACCGAATGAAGAGAAGATTTCTGAGTCCAGCACTCTCATTAAGCAATACCAGAAGGAAATTGATGCCTTGACTACAAGATCAACCTTTTCTGAAGAAGTGCTCATCAATTTATATGAGAAATTGATGGAGCAGCCTGATCCTAGTGTAATTCTCGAATCTATGATCGATGGGTTGAAAAAGAGTACCGCTAATTTAACGGACTTGAAGGCTGAGAATGAAAATCTTTCTGTTTCGTTAAGTAAATATGGGGATTACGAATCACTAAAAGCAAGACTGCATGATTTAGAGCAAAGTTCGGCAAAGACTTTAACGATGAGATTGAAAGCAAAGGAACAAGAGTTGAATTCTAAATGGGAAGAAAAACAACGCAATTGGGAGGGACGTGAACAAGAGCTTTCGAATCAGCTAGAAATTTTCAAAAATACTAATAGCGCATTGGAGAAAAAGATCGGAGCCAAATTGGAAGTAAGTGGTGATGATACTACTTCAGCCGTGGATAAGACCAACAGCAGTGTTCATTTGGAATTATTATCACAAGAATTAGAATCTGCACATGTGCGCATCATGAGTTTAGAAAATCGAAATGAAGAATTGAATGGGATGGTAGCCAAATTGTCAAGTGCAGAAGAACATGACTCAAACTTGAATGAGAAAGAACAAAAACTAAAACAGTTAGAAAGTGAAAATGCAAGGCTCATAGCTACCCTAGACGTAGAGCGGAAGACTTTGAAAAATAAGCTCATTGAATCATCCGAGGAGCTGAAGTCCACCCTAGCGGAAACTCAGGCATGCAAAACTGAATTGGAGACCCTTAGGCGCAAAATGAAAGGCTATTCTGATTATGATAAAATTAAGCAAGAATTAAATGCCATGAAAAAGATTGAATTTGGAGCTAGTGATGATATTGAAGATGAAGTTTCAGGTGATATTGAAGATGTAAACAACTCTTTTAGACAAGCTAATCAAAAGCTGCAAAACAACCTCACCAAAGTTAATATGGAGAAAAATAAGTATTTGAAAGAAGCCCAGGAGTTAAGAGAGAAGGTGAATTCTTTGGAGGGTAAATTGAATTCCCTAAGAGCTTTAAATGAGAAGCTAGAAACAGATATAGAAAGAATAGATGATGTCACAAACCAGTTTACTGATACCCAGTCAATGATGTCAGGGGTCACAAGACAAATGAACAATAGACATGCTACTGTGGATAGGTTGTCACCTACCAGCTCTATAATAGGGATTCCCGAAGAAAAAGAGATGGATAGTTTTACGAATAGCTCATCAATATTGCCTATCGTCACGAAACAGAGGGATAGATTTCGTACCAGAAATTTAGAATTAGAAACCCAATTGAAGAAAAGCGTTCAAGAACACAATAAACTGAAAGCAGAGCTAAATAAGATGAAGATCGATAATTCGAGTTTATACGAAAAGGTCAGAATTTTGAGTTCCTATACGAATAACAATATCACTGGCGTATCAACTGATTTGGAAACACCGTTTTCAGCAGAATATGAAGAAGCCTTACATCCGTTGGCTGAGTTTAAACAAAAAGAACTGTCCAGATATGAAAGAAAAAGAATGTCTCCTTTTGAAAGATTATTCTTAAGCTTGGCGAAGATTATTCTAGCAAATAAAACAACAAGAATGGTATTCATGTTGTACTGTGTTGGTCTTCATGGATTATTAATAATGATGATAATGTACATTACCAATATACCAGATTATGACGGGTCTCATTTGAGCACAGTTCAAAGCAAGATAATTAAAACTAACGATGGTGTTTAACTTATTTCACATATAATCGAAATGATAGTTGTTATATCTTACATAATGAGAAATAAAAGCCCGAATGTGAGACTTGAGGTTATTGCAGACGTTGAGATCGTTCTTATTAAGATATCTTATACAAAACAGATGGAAACATTGATTAAATTATTGTACTCTTTGGATTACTTATAATTTAAGCAGTGATTCTCTTTTGAGCAGCAAATCTACCTCTTTGTCTGGAAGACAATCTGACAACCTTCTTTTCGGAAGCCTTTTCGACAGCTTCTTCCTTTTCGGTCAAAACCAATTCGATGTGAGATGGGGAAGATTCGTACTTGTTGATTCTACCGTGAGCTCTGAAAGTTCTTCTTCTTTGCTTTGGAGCTTGGTTAACTTGGATGTGAGAAACGTACAACTTGGTAACGTCCAAACCCTTGGCCTGTAAAAATAGAAAATGTTAGTAAATTTGATTCATATTGGAAACTCACTGCATGAACAGTTAAAGATAGCAAATAATTGACCCAATGAGAAAGCAACTTCTAGAAATATCATCTCTCACTGCAAAGACACATGCCTGGAAGTATGCAACAATGCAAGTTACTTTATTAGTTATTAAGCGCACGCGCTAGGATAACAATCTCCATCTCACCATTAATCCCCCTATACCACGAGGAAAAGTTACACACACGTTGCCCTGCACATATTTGCTATAATTAATGATTGTCTCATGCCATAATCTTTTGTTTGTTTACAATGGTTTAACATACTTCAGCGTTAGATGCAGCATTTTGCAACAAACCTTGGACAAAGTTGACAGACTTAGCTGGCCATCTAGCCTTGGTGACACCGAACTCCTTACCTTGGGCAGTTCTACCGATGGAAGAGTTGAATCTTCTGAATGGAATAGCTCTTTGGTGGTCCAAAACTTGTTCTAAGTACTTTTGAGCTTTTTGTAATTCCCAACCGCTAATAGCTTGAGCAGTTTCTCTGGTGTTCTTGAAAGAAACACGCAAGTAAGAACCACGAGCAGAAGCAGATTTAGCTGGGTTAGTGGAAGTAGCACCGTATCTAGCCATTGGTATACTCTGTTTTGGGGGTTTGTCCTGGTCTGATAACAACGATAATGGTCCGTAATAAGTTAGTGATTGATGTACACTTCAAATTATCAACTACATTCAGTCCCAATCCTCCTGCCTGCGACCAGTCCACAATCTCACACTGACACCGCTTCCTCGCACGGACCGGCGTGCTGTGATTCCTCGGGCCTCATGCCTGTGGACCACTCATCGCACCAGCCAGGACGGCAACGGGGTGCGAACCTTGGTAGTCTGCCCACGGTGCCCCCTCGCATGAGAAACTACCCAGCACCACTCATGGTGGGCCACAAGGAACCGCCCCACCCTCCCTACGAAGTGAGTAACATCGTCACCTCCCTGCTTAGCGCGCGTTTACAGTAAGCCGATGGAAAATTTCATTTCGGGGGGCGATATGTTATTCCTGTTTCTGAAATATAAATTTTCAAAGAAAAGAAAAATCTCTAGAGAAAAATAAAAATAATATTAATTGGTGTATGGGTGGTATTGGACGTTATTTTGACAGTCCCGTCAAAATACAGATTGTAATGTCTTAAATTCGGGTAATAGAAACAATTAGCTTGTCTACTTTGATTACCCGGGATGAAGTCCAGATGGGTGGTTGATTTTCCCAAATAACCAGTAAAACAAATGGTGGGCTGCTCCTAGGGTACTAAGAAAGGATATCCAACGTTTTTAAAGAAAAGTTAAGATTAAGAAAGCCTAATCACTTCAGTGGCAACATCGCATAACGTTCATTTTTGGTTTCATATTCACTTTACTGTTTTGCTCTAATTGGTATTGTATACATCATTATTGGAAGCGTTGTTAAATAATGAATGGTGTGCTCCGGATAGTTGGGCTATTTCTGTTTCTATTTGAAGTGGTATCGTGCATTGAGTGTAGCAAACACAATGTGCTCAATAAATATAAAATATCAGAGCGATCTATACTGGGCTCAAAAAGTAGTGATACGCCTCCCAGCGTCAAGAGCGAAACGTGGTACATGAACTTGTGTGATGAGAACACAAATAAGGAAACCATACCTGACGAATGCAACGGCAAGGATATATTCTGTGGGGTTACAACAGTATCTTTGCCAGGTAAGGACACAGTTACTACGGAAATAATTGATTTCTTGCCCTCAGTCGCTTTTAGTGTGGAAGAACAGGACGCATTAAAGGTGAACTTGCGTGGAGCGTCGTGGGGCACGCATACATTAGATGCAGAAGTGTTGATAAAGTGTGATGAAAAACGTGCTGATGATATTGTTGAAACTTCTAGTTGGATGGGGTCCGAAATTCATCTAGAAATCATAGGACCATCAGGGTGTTTGAAAACGGACAATGGTCCTGGTAAACCTGATGATGATAGGCCTGATGAGGGTGCGGATGGTCCGCACCCCAAGGGTGGTGCTGGATTAGGTTCTTGGCTAGTTTGGTTGCTGATGTATTCTGTAATCTTTGCTTTGATATATCTTGTTGCAGTTTCTTATATGAATACTAGGGGTGGGTCTTTTGCTGACTTCCGTGACGAATTTTCAGAAAGAGTTACAGTTCTTGCCACTAACCTGCCTCAATTTGCCAGGGAAGTAGCTGGAAAGATTATCAACACGGGGTCTACTTCTCAAAGAGGAGGATACAGTGCAGTATAACATGCAATTTGAAACGCCCTTTTATCATTCTATAATGTTTCGTTCTTGGATTATGTAGGCATAATTTATATCTTGCAGTCACATTAAACCTATATATTTTATAAGCTAGATCAATATATTTGTATTCCATTCCGCATGGTCAGATTGTTCAATTGCCAACGACCCTTCTTAAACTCTCCACCGTATTGTCTACAGTGGTTTGCAAATAGTGCCTTTTTTGTTCCAAATTCTTCATTTGTTCCTTGAGCACACTTTCATCATGGGTTAAATCGTTTACGTATGAGCTTTTTGGCTGTTGTAGGAACATTCTACCACATGATCTCCATACTTTCTCATTGTCGTACCCGCCAAGCTCCTTAATGGTCACTTCGGCCAACTTCTTTTGCCTTTCTAGTTGGTCCAGTTGCGCAACAGTCATGTCCAATTGTGCTCTGCTACTACGCAAAGCGTTTGCCATTTCTCTAACAATATCCTGAGGTTGTGAGCTCATTATTTTAAGAAGATGATTTCTTAGGTGGTTACTTCTTTACAATTTTGTCCAGCTTGTAATATTAACGAAGTGGATATTGTTTCTTTCATGCTTCAACATAAATAAATATATTCATCTATATTTGACCAGAAAAAAAAACTACAACCAAAAATTGAAATTCACACATGCTAAATATTTAACTCATCTGACTTGTTACCTAGCAAGAAGCGGCTAACTAGTTTGGATCATGTTGAAATCTTCAGTCAGATTTTATCCTTTAGCTCATCGCACTGTTATTCAGTTCAGATCTTATGGTCAGGCGGCACCATTGGGTGCAGATCATTCCACAGAGAATAATTTGAAAACTGAGACCAACAGATTATCCAAGACGCTGTCCAAGTTCTGGGAAAAAGTAACGATAGAGGAGAATTCTGAGTCTATTGCTCTCCATCTTGACTCCATACCAATCCGTACACCATTAGGTAACTCACTGGAATTGCCTGCTTCCCGTAAGCTTCTCGCCCTAATGCTTCTTAATGAATGGAGTAATCTACCAAACTTGTCCATCAAACAACACTCCTTACCTTTAACTTCTTTGGTTTCACGTTGCATTGATTTAGAAGTGGCCAATAAGCCAGATGCGGACCCCGAGTTGATTTCTAAAATTGGAGGAGACAGGGAAAGGATCATAAAAGACCTTCTGCGTTACTTGGATACTGATACTTTACTCGTATTTTCACCAAGCGATGAATTCGAGGGTGCCCTAAGAAAGGCACAAGATGAGTTTTACTTACCTGTTATTTCCGCCGTTGAATCTTACTTGACGAAGTTCTCTAAAAGTGGGGAACCAGTTAAGTTACAAATATTGGATGCTGATATTCATGGTTTAAGAGGGAACGCACAAGCGGAAGCCACTAGGCAAGCTGCAGAAGCCTACTTAAACACGCTTTCAATGTGGGATCTTGCTGTATTCGAGAAAACTGTGCTAACGTGTAAATCATTTATCTGTGGTGTTTTACTATTATTGAACAAAGCAGAAAGCGGTGTTACAGCTCCTGGCTTGAAGTACTCGATGGAAGATATTGCCAGAGCTGCAACTCTAGAAACAATTTACCAAATCGAGAGATGGGGTGAAGTCGAGGATACACATGATGTTGATAAACGTGACATAAGAAGAAATATAAATGCCGCAGCTATTGTAGCTTTCAAGCATTAACTTAATAAATCAACAGAAACTTGTATATATATATATACTGAGATAGTATGGATTAACTATGATCTAACCTCCTAATCACCTCAAAAACTTCATCTGCGACGCTCTGCTTCTTGAATTCTATCAATCTTTCGCCAATTGTGATACCTGTCCTTCCAATTCTTTTCATTTTATCAAATGGTGAGTAAAATGACTCTGAATCTGCAAGTTCGAACTTACAACCTTTTACTAATCCTCGTAATTCATATGAAGAAATGTTCAATATTCCTACCTTATCAAGTTTCCAACCATAATTATCATCGTATTTGTGTAATCTTACTTTTATTTTTGCCAGAAGTAATAAAGATTTACTTTCCTCCACTTCACTTGATTCCAACTCAGAGACCGATAAAGAAAGAGATGTTGAGTTAGTACTAGACCTGCTAAATCTTTCACTAGACTTACTTGTACTCGTTATTGAGGAAGAATTCGACCTGATAGTCATCTGGGTTGAAGATGTCGGTAATTTGTGTGAGTCAGGATTTTTGGCCTTTAAACAGTGATTGAGGACATTCAACAAAACCTTTATCTGGGGGCACCGTACAGATAGCAAAGTTATATTTTGGGGTAATACTGAAGCTATGACATCCTGCGGCGTGAATCGTATTTGAATATCCTGGGCAGTAAACCGGGAAACCTTCAAATTATTCGTAATGGCTATGCAACATTTCGTATTGAGTAGCTCGTCTTGAACTAGTAACATCTGCACACCCTTATTGGAGTTTACGATTTTTAACTTCAACCAATTAGATGACACCAGCTTCCAAGAATCACCATACCAATGAGAAATTTTCACCGTTGATTCCAATAGGGTTAATGATGTATCTAGTTCTAAGTCAAGAGGAAGAGTTACAGCTGACGGAAGTTCTGGAGCAGATGACATACTTGATGTTGGTGTTGGTGTTAAAGTTGAGCTTGCTAAACCAACAGTAGGTACGCTGAAACTTGTATCAATGGTCAGACCTTTAGGGATAGAAGGTTTGGTAGGTTTTGTGCCCTTGTCCTTCTTGAATAAGCTTAACAGAGAAGAAGACTTTCTTTTCGTTAGCTGGGGTTTATAAAACTCTGTTGACAAACTGAATTCATCTTCAATGACCTTGTCTACAAGATGGCCGTCATTGCTTTTTGACTCAGATATACTCGAATGATCAGATATGATACTCTCATTATCACTGATTAGCCTTCCAATCACTGGGCTTATTTCTTTCGTAGATACTTCTGCCTGAACACTCTTTAGCAAAAGTTCGGAGGGTGGTGGGGATACCTCATTTCCTATATTCTCACTAAGCTCCATCTCGACAGAAGAGTACGAATCGAGCGCTTCCAAGTATGGATCAAAACGGTTGAAATTACTTAGGGGTTTAGTCTTTCGTAGTCCTGATGTCTTCAATTCTACTTGGGAATTCAAAGCTATACCCAATCCAATTGACTTGTCTTTATTCGCACATTTGGCAAATTCTTCACTTCCATCAGATGTAGTGAGTATATGTGCACTAGCCTTCAATTGTTGAGAGTTTGGGAGCTCTAAGTCTGCACAAAGTTCAATGAAAACAGACCTCCAATATACCCTCCATGTAAGTATATCAAAAGCAGTTATTTCCAAGACAACATTGTTTCCTGTTTTAGTACCCAATTTCATTAAGCTACCTCTTTCTTCGATGATCCTCAAATCTTTTCTTCTTATGTTGGGAAAAAGAAGAGTTCTTCCTATTTTACAAGTATGTGATATCTTTGACGAAGAAAGATCATCATAAGTTGCTAATTCCATCAAGAAATCATGTACGTGTCTCCCGGATACTAAAAGCGGACGTTGTGAATTTACTTTGAAAACTGCCACGGTGCCATCATTTAGATGAAATATTTCGACCAACATTTCATCATATTCGAACTTCGTGCAAGAAAGTTTGAATAACCCTCTTTTCAAAACATCACTGATGGAGAATAATGGAGGCGCAATCAAATCTAGGGAGTGTGATTGAAAATCTCTTACTTGATCAAAAAATAGAGTATCTTGATCCACTGAATTATAACTTTGTTGAAAATCGCGTTGGAATGAGTGGACAATAGAGTTCAGTTTTCCGTTATCGACAATAGCCGCAGCGGTGTATAAATATTCATATATTTTCGTGACACAACGTGTAAGCTCGATATTCAAACCGAAATGAATTGGGGTAGTAACATCTCTGAATAAAGTATTAATCAATCCTTTTAACAGTGCTGAGTAGTAATCCAAAATTTGGGGCTCTCGAAGAACATTGCTGTCTTCCTTGTTTTCTCTATGGCATAAATATAGGTGTTGTGATATTCTGAATAGCTCACCTAATACATCGTCAACGCCATTCTTTGGATCAAGTTTGGAGAGCGAATTTCCTCTAAATGATAAATACCTATTCAAGGACGGAAAAACTCGTTTGACAAGAGTATCTTCTAGTAGCTTTAACTGTAAGTCTGTACTCATACTGGATGAGAGCTCAAGCAATCTATTCCTTGTCAACACACTCTCGGAGTTCTAAGCCTCAATCACACACAGCCTTCTTCTCAAACGATTTATAAGCCTTTGACACAACTCTTTTCAACGATGTCAGAGTAAGTTAATTTTGAATTTGGGTTCCTTAATTACCTTTCGTACTGTTGGTCCATTGGTGATGGAGATATTTTTCACCGATGCTACAGTAGAAGTCACAGCTGGCATTCAAGGCCGAAAACATTTCGCGTTTTAGATGAAAAAGGTCGGATTTTCGCGAATTTGAAGGGAAAAAAGTTCCTGCACAGAATATATTTTGGCCTGTGCTCGTCAGACGCCTGCAGTAGTTTTTAATGGAAGAATCTCTATAAATGATATGTTATTAATTACTTCTAAGAATACACTTTATCCGGGTTTTTCTACTCAACAGTCAACTTGTCATAAAACATTTTCACATCGGCTTCGCAGGATTTCCTAGCCTCACAACCCGTGAACGTAACGACGAAGTCACCATCAACATAGTTTTGGACAATATTATTATTCTCTTCCGCATTCTGGGAGCTGGCTTTGTAGGTAGCAGAAATAACTCTTGGCTTGATAATTGCAGATTTTTTCAGTAATGAAGGATGCCATTGTAAAATGTGAGCTATAGCATGGCCCAGACTAGAAGACCAATGATAATTTCTGATCAAAGGATCATCTAAGTAGTCTAAGAATGCCTTACCGTATAGACTTGGGGTAACAATGAAACTGGTAACATCAATTTTACCCGATGGCGTTTTTGTTACCATGATCTTTGCGTCTCTGGGGTTGAAATGCTGATAGGACTTTACGTTTGTGCCTTTAATGATGGGTTCCGATCTCAACGTGCTTTCGTCTAATTTTACGGGGTCTAACACTGCCTGCTGTAGAGACATGTCAAAGTTCATAATAACGGCATTTTGATCGATAAACCAAAAATATTTTGCCTGAGGAAATGCGAACATTGCAGCCCTCATTACCAATGGTTTAATGAACTCATACGATTCTGCGACATTTTGGTTTTCTAGCATGGGGATGAATTCTTGAGCCCATCTTATATATAGACCGTAGTGATGACGCTGTGCATAATCCACCCTGTTCTGTACCGATCGAACCGCGTGTTCCATTGAGTAACGCTCAAAATCAACCAAGCTGACAAGCACAACCTCCGGAGAATCGGTATGTTTCCTGTAAACTAACTTTCCATGGTCAGAAAAGGATAGTTTTACAAATCTTTTTTGATCGGTCTTCATCAATTCCTTTCTTTCAGCTTCTGTTAAAATTGGTTCATTCGGTTTCACAATAAATTTAGTATGACCCTCTACATCAGTCTTGAGCGTGAATAAGCTTTCAATTCCTAAACCTCTTAAAATTGAATGGTGTTCTATACTTGGAAATATCAACGGTCTCGAAGACTGGATCTCATTTTCAAAAATACCGTGGACAGGAGGTATTACATTAGAGCTGGATCCAGGATTATACAAGAAATATTTTAGTTCGTATAGTAAGAAGAAAACCGCGAATATAGTCACCAATAATGGTAGTTTGTTTCCCCGGACAAACTTCAATTTCGCCTCCGATCTCCACGTTTGGAATTTCTTCGACCACTTCTTTGTATTCTTAGGAGTAAATGGCATCTTCTTAGAGATCAGCCAACACAAGGCGGCAAGCAAAAGCAGGGCGGAAAATTACAGATACTTGAAACTTAATGAAAGCGTTTTGTGGAAATAAATCCCCTCTTTGCTCTTTTCTCTCTGCCTACCTCTATTTGGTGTGTTTGGATCTGTGGAAACAATGGATACACTCAAATTTTTTAGAGTTTGCTAAACTTTATTAGGGGACTATAATGACAGGGTAAGCAACTAAGGAACCTGAAACTGATCAAGAATGTGTTTAAGAACATGAACTGGATATGGTATTTTCTAATGCCACCCCTTAATAAGATGGCTGTTTTACAAATTGTCAAGCTACACAGGAGAATAATATAATTTAGCCTTTTTCTCACTCTTTCTGTTGCTCTTGGGGATCAACATATGTACTGGAGTCGTCTCTCTTTTGTAGATAATGTATTATTATACTAACAAATGCGCTGGTAATTGAGGTACCCATAAGCGCATAGCAGCCATTCTTGAATTCAGGAGCCATTGATGCGGCATAAAATAAGAGGGACCACCATGCATTGACAGCCCCTGAGAACATATTCATCGACGCTAGCACAATTGCACGCTCCTGAATGTCGCCCCTACAGACTACATTACACCAAGCAAAGAACAAAGTTTGACCTGCATATGAAATTCCACTTAAATATTGTGCACCGAACATAAAAGATGGATTCAAAGGATTGGTTAATATGAGCAATGATACGATGAACATGGCAACACTTATGAAAATGGCAACATGCCAATGTTTCGCGAAGCTTCGATAACGACGAATGTATATGGAAGATCCCAATGTAGCTACGATACCGACAGCGTATATACCAATTGGGAAGTGATTTCTGTCTTCTAATGAATAATTTTGGTCCAAAAGCCATATGCTAAAAGTTGAATTCGATGCGAAAGAAATATTTTCACCACCCAAGACCCATACAAAAGAGAAGAGCCACCAATGCCATCTTCCGAAGCATTTTCGGAAAACTGACCAATTCAAACTATTAATTGTCTCATTATGTTTCCCAGTAAAAATCCAAGAAGATGTGTTGTTCAATTGCGATTCTTTTGGTTCTGGGAAAAATAAGAAACCATATAGTGCAACTGGCATCGTCATAAGGCCATCTACAATGAACAACCATCTCCATCCAGCCATATCTGATCTACCTTTTACCGCTTGGTAAATTGCAACTTGTAAGAAACCACTTGACATAGCCCCAAGCAACCCACTTGACGTAAATATCGCTGTTCTTATAGGTAATTGTGAAGCAGTATACCACGAACCTAAAATAAGGTGCGTCCCACTAAATGTGCAACTCTCGAACCAAGCTTGGAAAAATCTCAAAATATAGCATTGCCAAACAGAGTTCATTTTAAACATTGAAAGAGTTAAGATACCCCAAGAAAAAGTGCAAAAGGTTAGCCAAATCCGTGGTTTGATTCTAAGAAGAATTAAATTATGCGGTATCATACCTATCAGATATCCAACCGTGAAAACTGTATTTGCAATATTAAACTGGTTGGATTCGAAGTTTAAATCTTCTCTCATGCCTGAAACGTACGCATTACTGAAGCCAATTCTGTCAACGTAATTGATCCAGTATTGCAGGCAAACAAATGTAAGAACAGTGAGATCTACTCGAAGCATGTTCTTCATATTGCAACAGATTATTATGTACTAACGCGGTCTACTCAGACCAACAATTTTCGAAAGGCAGCAATACTTGCACCCTCTCTTATGTAGCTAGTTTACATCAACTTTTTTTTTTCTTATATCTCATCGGACCCATCCAACAAGTCGTTTATTTCTTGTTCTTGTTGGTGATTCAAGGTACACGCTTTTTTCACGTGGCCGATCTTTTCCGTTAAAAACTCGTTAATATCGTCCTGCAACCCCGTTAGATGCATGCGTAGTTTTGAAAGCTCTGTGTAGTGACCTTGCGAGTCCTTTTTTGGATCACTTGGTTTGTCTACATCCGTATGTCCCTGGTTTAAAACATAATCTGATGCTCCCGATGTCACACCCTCTGTTGTGTTATATCTTGGGTTCTTTGGATCTATCTTGAACTCCTCGGTACCATCAGGTCCACTATAAATCGCTTTGGGGAAATCCATACTACCTGTCGCCTTCTTGCTCTGTCGCCCTCTCTCTCTCTCTCTCTCTCTCTCTATGTCGACTGATGTAATATGCTTACTTACTGCCCTGCGTTTACTTTACTTCCTTTTGTCACTTTTTCGCTTTGTCGCACGTCCAAATTTCACCGTAGCAAAGTAGTTAGCCGAACGAGTGCAGATGCCAACCAACGGCTCGCTGTACTGACACTCAGGAATATATGGTATATTTATTACCATTACAAATGTATACATCTAAGAAAGATATTACAGTAATTGGTCGGCGACTGTGATCGCTAGAAAATCCTTCGATAGACATTTCACCACCTATCATTACAAGCCATACTAAAATAGGGAACAACAAAAAAAAATGAATTAAGTAATACTTAAACACGTAATAAAACAACTCACATCACAATCCAACTCATGCTCCTTCTTCTTCCGCGCCTTCTGCTGGCTTGGTATTTCTTAGCAAGTTGATGTCTTTCTGAACAAGCGATAGAGAGTAACCTTTGCTTCCATCTTCTCTTTCAAAAGTATAATTGGATGCGTCAGCCTCAACGTACACCAAAGCACCTTTTCTCACATATTGAGTCAAGAAGTTGATTTGAGAAGGATTGAAGACCGTCACATTGTACCAGTTGGTTGGACCGTCTCTTCTTGGTTGCGACGCAATCGAATACCTTAGGTAGTTCGTGTTATTAGAAGACGTGAACTCTTGATATTCTGAACCGATTCTACCGACAATTGTCATCTTTGAAAAATCTTGAGCACGAGATGTTGCTGAGAACGCACGGCGCTGAGCTAATCTGAACATATTGTGAAATTTGAAATCGTGTGGTTGTCAATTGCCTTTAACTTAATTGCGGTAAATCTACGTCGTGTTTATCCTGGACGCGCGACAAACCAAAAGGTTTTTATACCAGAAAATCAATGGCAGCAGAATAACTTTCCACCTTTCTAAATTTTCGCCATGCAAACACAGAAACCAGCACGTAACTTCCATGGGTTAGTCTACCATCCAATTGTTTTTGTAAACACGCCGAGGAAAAAAATATCAAAAAAAAAAAAAACAAAATGAAACTGAGGAATGTT
Organism: Kluyveromyces aestuarii; assembly: GCA_003707555.2. Lineage (NCBI taxonomy): Eukaryota > Fungi > Ascomycota > Saccharomycetes > Saccharomycetales > Saccharomycetaceae > Kluyveromyces > Kluyveromyces aestuarii. Next base: position 64,137 of record PPJO02000023.1, read on the forward strand.
AGGAAATGCTGTTTGCAGTCACATGTATTAAATGGGCTCTTGTTTGGCACGTGACACCTTATTAGGGGCCTGAAAAAGGAGGGGTATAATTGTCTTCCCCTCCCTTGCTGTCGCAATGGAATGGGAGGTGTTTGTATTTATTACCCGGTTTTACTTTGGAGTACGGGTACATTTCGCACTACGGGGCCACAGCAAATGGGTAGCAACGGGCTTGCAATGACGCGACAACGAAGGCAAATAAGACGGGATTCAAAGAGGGAAAACGGCGTGGTTACGACGGAGCGCTCAGTGCGAGATTGGGCGTAGTTAGGGTGGAAGACGAGTGGCAGAGAGAGGACGGATATTGAGATAAGAAATTTTGTTGGACTATGAGAATATATAGGCCAGAATCGAAGATACCGTATGTGGCATATATAGACAGATAGAGAGAGGGAGAGCACGATTAAAAGTCAAGGATATATCAGATTTTACAGATTTTAAAAATAAATAAGTCAAGATATATGGATAACATCACACGTAGTTGCCATATAAAGAATAAAGTTGCTTGATTAGGTGAGTTACTCGAGGTACAAAAGTATTGGCAAGTAGAAGGGGGAAAAAATTCGATGTCATACGGAGTACCAATAAGACGAGTTTGTCGTCAAGTAGTTCGCAGAAGTGGACGGAGTGAGAGCGTATTGTCAGAGGAAGAATGGCATGAGTATAATATTGATATTGGAGAATACCATGTGGTGAATGATCCGTTGGTATTGAGTTCAAGCGAAGATGAGATGGAGGTTGGGCAAGAGCACAACACGGAGGATTCTAACCGTCGAATAGAGAGGTGGATGAGTGGAACTGGTGATATGAGGGTGAAAACGCCAGAAATAGTTGAGTTCGGTTTTGAGGAAAGGGAGGAAGGGGTGGCGCCTTATCTTTCCGAGAAGCTTGAAAAATTGACACGATATCAGTTGCAGGTGGTGAGGCAATTGGTGGTGGAGATGTTCCCGATTTTACCTCGCCACGGACCTTCGGCAGGTGGTAGCATTGCTGTGACTAGTGGGTCGGATGGCGGCAAATACCGTCTACCCAGTGTGATTGTGTAGGATTTTTGTGCATTTTTGAAAAACGCAAGAGGAAGGAGTAGTTTAGGTGGCCCTGTAGTTGCTGGATATGGTAAGTGTGTTTAGTGGTAAAGCTGAGAGGTTTGCAGGAGACGTGCCGTATTCTACTTCGATCTCAGATAAAAGTTGAGAAGATGTGAAATCTATTGAGACATATGGCTTCCGGTTGGTGGTTTGGAGGAAAGTGGCGCTGTTTGTTTTGTTAGTCTTATATCTAAGAATTATAATTTCATCTTTTTCTAAGGCGAACAGGTCCCACTGAATGACTTCTTTTGTCTTATTGTATAACCCACTTGGTTTGGATAGAATGTCGAAGGCATCTTCTCCAATATTGATGTTAACTTTCAGTAGTGTGTAATGTACCGCCAATAAAGGTCTTAGATTGACCATACATATCGTCTCTTCCTCTTTGAATTGCCATACTGGGGTTATCAGAATGGGGCATTGGATCTGCGGCGGATTCGTGACTGTATACTTCAAAATTTTTACCGAACCGTTTTCTGTCATTTCTGGCGAATTCCTATTTAGTTTGAAAACAAAGGGTCCCTCCGAAATGCACGGTGAAAGTACCGCTGTGTTTACGTTATGTGGTTTTAAATTCTTGAACTTGATAAATATGTCTCCTTCATAGTTAAGTTTATCCTTGTTAATAGTTATATCTCCCATAAGGGAGACATCCTCTATATTATCGTTTGCAATCACGCAAGACAGAACTTCGATGGCTTCCCCTCGGAGTTCTGGAGCTTTAATATCTGCAGTAGCCAAATCACTTTTAGTGACATCTTCCACATGTGGTAGTGGAGGTAATACATCAGCTTTCTTGACCAAGTGTAAAAATTGTTTCACGCGAACAATTTCATCGTCTAGCAATGCCTTGTTTTCAACCTCATGACAATTAAGCAAAGAATTCAGATATTTTTCAACAATTTTAGACAGAGACATTTTGTCATTCTAAGTTACTTGATGTTCATAACAGGTCTGTCAATTTCTTATCGTGATAGATTTCAGGTTGCAGCATCACTTGAAGATGAAAAATGAAGCTGCTCACGTGTTTCGATGTCTTGTTCCGGTGATATGGTGTTTTCTTTATCATTCGTTACCCGGTAAATATATGTGTGTGTGTTTTTTTTTTTAATTTTTCTAACATGATTTATCAAACGAACATTATAATAATTCATACCAACTCTATCCTTTGAATTCACACATTATTTTGTTGCTTGCTACAAGACGAACCAAATTCTACGTTATTGTGGTCATTTATTCGAAAAATGATGCAAACTGTTATCAAACGTGCCTATCTGCAAAGGTTCTCAGCCTTACGCATGACTTTAGGCAAAAGATTCTCCAGTACCGGAGATGTGAAGACAAACACAATGACATGGCCCGAATTTTTCCAACTACGTAAGAAGGAAAGGATTTACAACACCGTTTCTTCTGGTATTTCTGCCCTAGCATTTGTCAATGGATCGTGGATATACCTCTCTACTTTAGAAATCGATCCTACCCAATCCATCTTTGGTTTTGATCCTATAATTGTGATTTCGGGAGCTATGATCACGTGTGGTGGTATCGGTTGGTTGTTGGGTCCAGTGTTGGGAACGACTATTTTTAAGGCTGCTTCAGGTGCTAAGCTTCCTCAATATCAGCAAAGACAATTGGATTTCTTGAGCAAAATTAAAAGAAACAGGGTGAACCCTCAATCTCAGTCTTTCAGCAATCCTGTGCCAGATTACTATGGAGAAAAGATCAATTCCATCCAACAATACAGGCAGTGGCTAAGAGATTGTCATGCTTACAAGAGAAAGGCTAGCGAATTCTTGTAATTGGGCCGGTACTCGTACGCTGCTCTTACAAAGGGTTTATATTCATATTCATCTAGACTAATCATGCACATAAAACTCAAGTTTGAATCTAAAAACATTATTTTAATTACAGCTCGCCCATTTACACTACAGCATCTGATATGCGATATCACCATTTTCAACATGAATAAGTTTGTCTATCCATATATAGCGTGCATGATCTCCTCAATGTCATACCTTGAGAATTTCACTGCCTCCACTTCACGCAGTTATTCCACTATGATAGTGTTGAGCAGTACTAAAAAAAAAAAAATAGATTCGTATATTAATCGAATCATATAAAGGTGTTTTGGATGCGGCGAGGTTCGAACTCGCGCCTGTTAACTTTAACAGACCTGCATATTCCGGGTAATACCACATTTTATCCCCTATGGCAACGGATTTTATGTCACTGCTGCCAGTTTGCTCGGCGGCTAAGCGAGTTCCCCTCATTTTTGGGGCCGACAGAGAGCACACATTTCCCCGTAAGAACAGATGAGTGACGATACCTGAAGCAGGCGCCTTAACCACTCGGCCACACACCCCATGAAGAACACTACAAGAGACGGCTAAATTTTCGCCACGAATGAGATTGTCTACAATCAAAACAAACATTTACAAAGTCGCTAATGGTGCAACTACTTACTAATATTTACAGTACCTACTAAATCTTTTAATAGTGCACTTAAAGGTTTTTTATGCCCAATTGTTAAGAGCAAAATTAGGTAATAATACTACTGAATGCGTTTATGAATAATTGTGTCGTTCCTTGAGTGTTGAAAAGAATTGCATAGTTACGCTATGTAATCTTCACCAACAGTAACCACGCAGGGTTGATCAATATTTCGTTTCGCTAAAAATTAAAATTAAAAAAAAATTTAAAAATCCTGAATTTTGCCCGTAATTCGTCCCTGATGACCGGAAGTAGGTTTGAAATACAGTATGTGCAGGTGCAAAAATTAATGAAAGGTTAAAGTCTGAAGGGCGTTAGGGAACAAAGTTTATCAAGTCGAGCTCCGCACTATTGACCGTGGAAACTTTTTCTAATACCCATACAGTAATAATTTAGTGTATACTTTAGGGCCTCAGTTTGTTTGGGAAAATAATTTATTTTGAATACAAGGAAGAAATAATTTAACCGATGGAAGGGAGAGTTTGATTCTGAACGTACAACACAGCATGAATGATTCTTTTCCATTGGGATCACTTCCAGATGAACTTATAAAAGAAATTTTTACACATTTAGCACAACGAGATAGGCTGACTTTATGTTTGGTAAGCAGGAGGTTGTCGAAAATAGCATGTCGTGTATTATACAGACAAATATATCTCAACGATTCCAACGTGGTTGAAAGTGACACTTTTAACTTAGCAATCAACTGGACTTATTTATACATACCTGCGAACAAATCTGAGGTAATGTCGCGTAGTATTGCAAATGCTAAACTAGATTTATTGATCAAGACACTTCAGAGCAATGCTGAAAGATTGAACTCGATTCAATGGATACGAATAAACTGGGATTTGGACAAAGAAAAGCAAGCCAAAATATTGAAGTTACTATGTGAGTATTCAAAGTCATTGATACGGCTAGAAAATGTTACGGATCCGGATTGTAACGATATCATAGCATCTGGCTACTATTCTTCTAGAAATGTGACCAGCTTAGATGCTGCACCGCCAAACTCATTGCCAGAAAGGGAAGTGTCGCGCTCATATTTGCCAAATCTTTCTTCATACTTAAAACAGCGAATTTCATCAAACTTATCCTATATGACGCTTTTTATGGACCCAATTCAATTATTCAATTGCATGCATCCGTTAAGAGATAAGTTACAGATACACGATTTAAAATTACACTGGAGAACTGAATATTACCCAATTGACCAATTGAACAAAGTAAAAAGAACCCCTCCATTAACAAAATTTTCTGAAATTTTTGACACAAGGACTCTAAAAGTTTTAACCATTATATCTTGGAACGAATCTTTATCAAAAAGAGAAATGCAGATTTTGACAGAATTTTATGATTTTGTTGAAATAAGTGATTTGTCTTTAATATCAATGCGACAAAATTCTCCCATTTTGATCAAGTTGTTCAAGAGATTAGTTAACTTGAAGAGATTAAAGATGGACTTTTTGCACGACTTCACCCCGCAACCTACTTCGACCGATGTTTTTCTTTCCATTATTTTGAATTGTAGAAATTTACAATTTTTAGACTTACGTTTTGAGAACATTGACCAGCAGATAATTTTGATAGACGGATCGAGATTTAAGTTTTTACAAAATTGTTACTGTGAGCAATGTGAGCACACTTTCAATAAAATACTTTACGGTAAATTCTTCAATTCTGCCAAGGATATGGTGTTCCTTGACTTGAGTGATCTAGCCGCCAAAGATATTTTTACTATGATGAAATACTTGTCTTTACTTCCTTATTCAAAAGCATTTGATACATATCCGTCGGTTAGAACCCAACCCATGAATATCACAGATTTTGTTTCAAAAATTAATGAGTGTAACAGAAACTATAAGGCGTTACATGATAACTCATCTTTTTTTCAACCAATTACCGAAGATGACGTTATCAAATGTTATCACACCCTTGTTCACCACTACAAGAAAACTTATACGACCATTCTTTCGAACCTAGAAAAATTAAGATATTTGACGTTAAATGATATCCCTACAATCATAATAAACGAAAATGGAACCCGCATACCAGTACCCGTTTTTTTCAATAAGGGATACCAAACAAATATGACTGGATGGGATTTAAAATAGTGATTGGTCATATCCTTTCAAAAAATTATCAGGGTCTGCTTCTCGGAACAAATCAAGATCAGTTGTATCGAGAACATCCTGCAAAAATTGGGTGATATCGATAATCCTATCCGAATTATGTTCCGTTTCCAACTTTTCTAAGGCATGTCGATAGCTTGTTGAAAACAAATTAGATTCGTATTTCTTGCAATTCATAGTAGTGGTAGGAATGTAGTCATCTTCCTCACATTTGAATCTATTATTCCACATGGTAGAGAGGTTATTTAATTTCACGTCATCCTCTTCGGTTACAATACCGAGATCACTAAAAACACCATTATTTTCGTCTTTCAGTATTTGCAAAATGTTTGCCAACGAATCTTCTTTCCCTACTAATTTGAACCATAGTTTGTACCTGAAAAGTCTTTTAAAAACATAGTAATAATAGGAAAACTCATTGAAATAAGTACTGCAAATATTATCCATCATATCCAAGAGAAGAGACTTCTTGTGCAAATCGTCTGTGCGCAAAATAAGACCGGGCAAAATGTTTATTGCTTTATTCATAGATATTTCTATGACTCGATTTGTGTAAGCTTTCGGCAGTAGGGGCTCTTCAAAGTGTTTGTTCCAAATTTCTATTAGGTCTTCCAGCGCTCTAAGCGTTCTCTCCATCTTATTTTTCATTTGACAAAGCCTTCCATGTTCCAGAATCAATATTATTGTTTTCAATATGACATTCCATTCCCATTTTATAATATCATGCCCATTCCCCCAATCAATATTTTCTATAATGTCATGTACCTTCGTATAGTTGACATGATTTGAATCATCAAGTAGTAGCCTCAAGATCCTCATTATATCATATTCATATGTGGCCTCTGGAATTTTCATCGTAATACTATTCAACGGTTCCCGTCCATTAAGGAGCGCAACTTTTCTATCCCAATGGATAATATTTACCCAAATGTTTTTATACTCATCATTCTCAAGTTTTGTCCAGAGATGCCAATTTATTCCCAACGAGTTGGATTGTCCCATTATGAGCCCCATTAGACCATCATTTGAGGTAAGACGATTTCCATCGTTGTCGTGATACGTACACCAATTGTGGAACCTAAATAACATCCAAGAACGCAGCTGTAACACGGTGGCTTTCTGAAACCACTTGAATTGCGTCAGCTTATGCTTGATCAAATTGATATGATTTTGAATCACAATTGAATGAGGGTCAAACTCTAGTAGGTAGAGGTTTATTATAACATAAATTATCATGAGAATATCGTGATCGTGTGTCTTCTCACTTAGTATACCAGAATTTTGTCTCTGTGATTCAAAAAATGTTGTGATTGTTGTTCGCAACTCTTTCAAATCAAAAATTCGGGTCATTGGGTGGATGACATTCTCAAAATAAGTAAAATAGGTAGCCCAAAAAGTTCCTTCTTCAGGTAGGTACAATTCCCCAACTGCTGCTGATCTCGCTGTAGATATTGACTTAGCAATCTTATAGTGTAATTGGTTCTCTGTCGATGCAGATTTATTATAGACGTTTATTGTTTTCAATGACTCCGGAAGCTTGAGTACGATTTCATGGGTTTTCCCCCGGGAACCTTTTCGAGCAATCTTCGTCAATATAGCAGTTACGACATCCATTAACTTCAAATATTCATCACGCTCACTCATAGCATAGGGAGAGCAGAGGCCGTTGAACCACGTTGCCGATCTCTTGGAGATAATTGTGAGTCCGTTAGGAGCGAGATCCACATACTCATCAAATCCAAATTCACGTATGTATTCAAACTTGAGCTTCTTGACCGGTTTGAAACCAGTATCAGAGTAAATACAAACTTCATTGGCCTTTGCACAATTACCACAAACAGGCTTTACCCTGTCACATTTTGTCTTCCTGCGTTTACAATTAAAACAAACAAGTGTAGGTCTATTCCGTTTCTTAATGACAGCTTTATCCATTTTTATTTTTTAAAGTTGGGAATTCGCCAAAAATTCGATAAACGAGTCAAAATGTCTAACAGTTATCACTTGAAGTGTCTATTTGTCTATTTTCTATTGCCTGTGGATCTTAAGAGAAGTGATGGATCGCTTAAAAGAGTGTATGGCTAAAAAAACAAAATTATTTAATAACACAAAAAAAATTTTGAGCATGGTGCTGCTCTAACAGCAATTCTTTGACAAATTTTCAAACATATGAGAAGAATGAGCACATCAGATAAACCTGTGCCAACTCAATTTTTTATAGATGCCTCTATCTCATCATATTTCCCTGGTTATGTAATTATTAATTTTTTTTTTTCATGTTTAACCATTACTATTTGAAATTCGAAGTGTCAGGCACTTTTCTTGATGGAAAGAGATGGTTTACTGGAAAGGTAATAGTCAAATCAGTCGAAGTATTTACTGTTAGTAGTTGTTAATAGACTAATAGAGTCCATCGTATAGATTTGATTTATGCTATTTTCAGAATGATGACAATGTAGTGACTGTAACCCTAGAAAAATTGAGGGAAGCACTCTTAATTCGTTTTTCCTTTCGCCTGAGAATTATTCTGTGCAATAATCAAGAACTTTTTGAAATAGACGTAGAGAATGAATGGAAAGGTCGAAAGTGAAAGAAATTTAACGGAAGGTATTTCGTTTAAGACACGTATTGGGACGCTCACAGCCCATGAAATTTACGCCCTGGAGAACTCGGTCTGAGTTGGAAGAGCTCAAGCGTTGGTTTTTTGTCGATGCCACTAGAGAATCTAAACTTCGAGGAATCCAAAGAGTTAACGCATACCTTACAAGGGGATCTTATGTTCCCCACGTTATAGATTACACAGCTAGGTTAGTGCAATGCCAGTTGAATGATTTAGGTGAGGAACTAGAGAGCGTAAAATGTCAATATTGTATGGTGTTGGTGAGATTTGTAAACGGTATGCTGGATCCTGTGCAACAATCTCAGTTTGCAATTCCCTTACATACATTGGCGGAGAATATTGGATTCCCAAGTTGGTTTGTAGAATTAAGGCATTCCAGCACACATGATAGGGAACTTCCTAGCTTTGAGATGCTTCGAATGTGCTGTGATGAGGCTTTAAAATGGGTCTGGGAAAATTACTGGAATAACGACGAATGGGAAGAAGAAATGGAAGAAGAAGACGATGCTGATGTAGAGGGAGACATCCAGGCATCAAAAAAGTATTTAGAAGATGGGAAAATGCTAGAAAGTGTTCTGATTGAGTACTTTTCGGTCAAAAAATCTTTAAAAGAGAATGATGGACTTTGGAGACGTTCCAATTTCGTAAGGTCAAGTTTTGGAGAGCCAACAAATGTCGAGACAGCAGCAGAAATGGAATGGATCGAAAGCATGAAAAAGAGCTGGAAGGGTGTTGAGAGAGTTCACTTTGTCGAGTATATTTTGCTTCATTGCGACGAGATGTTGTTGGAAATATGCTGCAATATTTTGGATCCATTTGACGTCAGATGCCTAGAATGGCTAACTGCTAATTATTCAAAACGGATAAAAAATGAAGATTCCAAAATTATCACCAGATTTAACAATTACAAGAAACTTCTAAAGTTCGTCCAAAAATGCTGTTCATTTATGGACGCGAGGAAGTTAATGAGCAATACATCTTTTATTCAGATGGTAGGGGAGAACCAAAACTATTTGACGGTTGTAATTTTAGAAAAGTTGAACGAGTCTTTGAACAATAGCCTGAATGCAAGAAGAAAGAGAAAGCCTAACGAGATCGATGTATCTGCTGCAATAGAAGAAATACAAAGCAAAGGAGTAAAAATGATTGAACTGGAATTGTATAATAACAGAAAGCGATGCTTGCCCGAAGACAGATCCGAGTCTCCAATTTGTGACATTTTAGAGGATCTAGACAAATTAAAGTCGCAAATCAAAAAGATTAAGCGAAACGAAGTTATCGTCAACTGGCAAGAACCCAAGGAATGGGAAACGAAACCCTTCGGTTGTTTATAGACAGATCAACGTTCAATAGCATACTGGTAAGTAATTACATCTACAATACAAGAAGGTTGAAAACATGCAAATCAGACATCCTAGGAAGGTCTCATAAAGAGCGGTCACTGAGGGTACTAACGATGGGTTCGTAAGCGTACTCCTACCGTGGAAACTGCGAATGTAAAGGAACCAAATTTTCATCATCTAGAAATGTTTTCTTTTTTATAGAGAAATAGAACGTTCAAAAATGAGACTCAGATGATCTAAATTGTATATGTCGAAGCATATACTGGCTTAAAAAGCCTTTGCCCGCTAAGACAAAGGCACGGTAGAACCCCATGTCGTCATGGTCGAAGTAAAGTCAGACTGGGAAAGAAGTATAGACCGTTATCATCATTGTCTTACATTTAAGTACACGTTGATATTTCTCCAAGGAAAAGTTCTCTTCTCCAAAAAATTAAAAATAGAATACCTCAGTGCTTATAAGCCACACTGTGTTGGTACTTTATGTTTGTAAAATCCGAATTCGTTTGTGTACCAGGTAATTGGAACGTAGTGGCCCTTATATACTTTTCGTTCAAAGAAAAAAAAAGCCGGAAAATTTTTTTTAAAGGAACATGTGAATCGTACTGTATGATATGTGCGTATTTGGATTGTTAGGGCTAGTTGGAAATCTCTTGCTAGTCGAGATGCAAACCATAGCAGGGAACTGAGGGCTATGATACCAATCAATAAGAGTGGTACCCAACATTGAGTAGAAAAACTAAAGAAACGAAATATTGCGGAAAAAATATAGGTAATGAGTTCACGTGATATATATCAAACTTCAATTCGTTGTATGTGACGTTTTTTTCTTTTCTTTACTACTAGAAAAACTTTCAGCTCATCGCATCACACTGTAGTACATGAATTACATGTCGTTGCGTGTAGACGTTGCGATATATGTAATAAAATCGGACATTCAACAATTTATAACAGTGAGGAAGAATTAGAATTAGAATGAGTAAATCAAAGACTGTATCGAAGGAATACATTAGCGATAGCGATAGTGACACCGCATCAGAATCGGTTGTCGATGTATTCGTCCCACCGGAAAACTTTAAAAAGTGCGGCCATTTAAAATCATTTGTAAAGCCAAAGAACTTAAAACAGAAAGAATTGTGGTTGATCAAACTACCTAAATCATTGGATATTTCAAAGCTTAAAAGTCTGCCCGTTGATTTCACTGGAGAGGAAGAAACCTGTATTTCTCAAGATAAAAAGACATTCAGCCTAAAAGAAGAAATTCAACAAGAGGATGCCACTGCGGGTGAGGTTGGATCTGAACTCACTCTACTTACTCCAAGCGATAAAGCAAAGCTAAAGGTTGAGCGTGGGTCAAAAACTTTCGACAAAATTTTCACTGTAACGGAATCTGCTCAAATACCTTCCATTGATTATTCCAAGGTGAAGGTCGAAAGAAAAGATGTCCTGAAAGTCAAAGGTTTAAAGACAAGACATTTTGCTACAGGTTACTATGAGGATAAGGATGCTAAGAAAATTAGCAAAAATAAGAAGAAGGATTAAGAGTAGCGGAAATTTTTCACTGTGAGTTTTCATGAAATCCTGATGTAGTGTGATGGAAGTCGGTATATTTTGAAATTTATTTCTGTATATTATATTATGATCATTAGCTTATTATCAAATACTTGAAGTATTGAAATGCAAAAAAACAATTAAACTCTGTCCGAATAATCTTTGAGGATACCAGCCATATGGGTATTCGTAATTTTACCCTTTCTCTGTTTTCTCTTTTTAACTTCGGTTCTGGTTGTTTGTTGATTTTTGATGGTAGCAGGGTCAACACTGGCAGGTTTTAACCCTAGATCTTGTAGTTTTCTTGGTAATTCACTACGTTGAGGTAATTTGCACTGTTCCCACATCTTAACAAAGTCATCATCGATTTGTCTTAATGGACCAGCATTATTGTACCAGACAAATCTTGGTGAATTGTCTTTCTTGGTTCTGAGAACCAAAATTCTGTTTTTAGTTTCAAGCTCATCTATCACATCAAAACACTGTGGCCATCCATCTTTCAATTCTTTGCACGAAATCCCCTTGAAAGTTACTTGTGATCTCAATAGTTGCAATAACTCTTCCGCAGAATGCACATCATATATTGACACGTACTGTAATGTATTCTTTTTTGAATCAAATTTAAACTTCTGCAAGCCCTTTAACATCGGGATAACATTATTATCCTTAGGCAAAGATAGGTAAGACTCTATTTGCTCTATCGGAACAGCTTCCCCTCTTTCTTGGACATATTCTGTAGCGATGAGCATCTTGGTCGAAAGATGTGTACTGTCTAGCTGACCCGAACTAGTTGTATCATCTAGCTTAACTTTCTTCTTTGAGGGTTGTTCTTTTTCATCTGCATCGTCTTCTACTTCAATTACTTCTTTAGTTTTAGCAGCAAGTTTTCCATCTCTATCTTTATGAGCCAAAACCTTTCTAGTTGTTAAAACGGGGGCCGTTTTAACTTTATTCTTGAAGGCATTCAAATTAGCCAACAAATCGCTGCTCATCTTTTCTCAGTTCTTTGTTGACGTTGTTTGCTTGCCCTAGCTCTTCTTGCAAATATATGATTAATGGTGATAACATTTAATTCTTTTTTTTTTTTTTTTCTCTTATTAAAGGCCAAAAAAAAAATTTATCATTCTATTTCTACTCCTAGCTCATCTTTTGCTCAAAAAGAAATCATGGACGAGGACTATGGGAGTTAGGCTTCAGAAGGCGATAATGATATGGCGGTACTCAGGTACAAAATACAACCATATGATTATATATCAATTGCTGTTCTTCTTTCACGAAGTCTTTCTCCCTACTTTGTCTGCCATTTGAATTAATGGAAAATCAACATAATTAGCCAACTTTAAAACCATCGCTATTAGAGGTCACTTCTGCCTTTCGGCGGTTAAGAGATCCATGAAATGGTGATGACCTGAGGACTGGTACATTTATGGATATGTAGCTAACGTGCCCTTAACGGGTGGGTCGGTAAACACATTCTGATGATTATCTTTTTTACCTTGCGTTACTTAATAATTATCTATACTAACCGTAGACTTAGCTCTGAGGCGGAACTGTATTCCTTTCTCAGTTTCTCCAGAATCCACTGGGCCTTCGCATTCAGGTTCTGATGTTCAGGATATGCCTGTATTGATTCTTCGAGAAAATCTTCCAGGAACTTCATAAACTTGTACTCATTGATGTTTATCGAGTGATCGACTTCAGAATTATGCAGAGAAAGCTTGTTAATAAGTGAGGATTTCACAAGCTGAGAACATCTTCTAGCAATCCGGGAATTGGTAAGGCTGTATTCAGAGAACAAACTGATAGTTTCACAAAATAGTTCCTGTAATACCGAAAGTTCCGGTGCAAGTAACAAGTGATCTGGTAATTTATACGCATCATGGTATAAGGTCTGATATATCATTATTATTTGGGAATGATTATTGACCAACATATGCAGCTCTGACGATTTTTGTTTCAATAAATCATCCAATCTTCCTTCTCTGTTCAATATTCTTAAAACTAGGCGTTGCGAGAATTGATTTAAAACTGAATATAAGTCTATTAGTCCATCCAAATACTCAGAAATTAAAGAAGATTCGTTCAGTTTGTACAAGGCCATTATTTGCACGTCATTTTTAAAAATCCTAAGTAATCCAACACAATCTAGTAAATCAAGACAGTTTCTCCTCTTGAATTTAGGATTTGTTATAATGCCATAAAAATGTTTCAACGTTGCCTTTTCTCTAAGTACAGGATCCATTTGAATTTCCCAAATCAAGTTGTAGAGAGAAGTTCCATCATTACAAGCCTTAATTCTTTTGGAAATATCAACGGTAGCATATACCACTTCCCTATCGACCATGCCCCTGAGCTTGTTCATTAACATTGAATAATGAACATCCATTGTTTTCTGATGCTTTCGAACATCAGGTAAAGTACCATTTAATAAACCTACAACGTCTTCAACATATTGTTCTGCATCAGCATTTTGACCCTTGAATAGAGATTTCAAGTTCTGTTCTTGAGCAATGTACTGAATGGTTTTCTTTATTGTCTTGTCATTTTGCTTCAGTTGTTTATGAAGTATCCCAAACGACCTTTTCAACATGTCTTTGCACTCAAGGGATAGTTTATTAGCTTGTTACTTTCTACTTATTTTCGGGGTTCACATGGGCTCAGTGATTATTTATATATGCCGATACAGATAGATATATATCAAACATTCTGCTCCTGATCAGGGTAAAAATATTGCGAATCACGTGGCATCAGTCAAAACCATGGTTTATGGTAACTTTCCAGTTCAGCAGAGTAACAAAGATACCTTCTGGATATTGCTAACTTAACTGAAGATCAAATTGGATTGCTTTGAAGCATATCAGTGAGGGTTTAGAATACTCTTCTTTTATTGGAATTATACATACATAAATAATATATCAATTTTTTTTGAAGTCCCTTAGGTTCCAACTCCATTCTGTCATTCAATGACCAAGAATTGTGAAGTACCGCGTCTTCCAACTGTATCGCTTGGGAGAGTAGGTACAATATCGAGTTGTACAACTTGATTGAGATAATCCAAATGGAGGAAAACGTTGAAGGCTTAAATGATGGCTTTGAAATTTCTAGTGAAATTGTAAATGCTATGAAAAAATCCTTAAGGGAAGTGGATACGGATCCTTTGGTCAGATCTAGCACACCGATTCAAACGCAAATAGAGCCCAACAAACTTCCCAGTACGAGTAGTGAGCAGTCATACCAGTTATGGAATCATCAGTATACCGAGAGTGCGCCTAACAAAAATATAGCAGACATTCTACAAGAGTGGAACTTCATCGACTCTCATCCAGGAAATCGGAGACGAGCAAGTATTGAGGATGTTTTTAAGGTGAGACAATATCTAAATCCGCGCTCATCCTTTACTTGTTGCAGTACGAATAATCGTTGCTGGATAACCATGATAAAGAAGGTTTCAGAGATACCGTGCGTAATAGCACTAAACTCATCCATTCGAACACACGGCTCGAAGATACTTCTTTGTGTGGTGATCCCCGATAACTGGACTGTAGAGCTACCGAATTTAGCATTTGTCAAGTTTTTACGACAACCCTTACCGATTGTGCAGAATGAGAATCTTTTCCTTTTGACACTTTGGAACAATTTAGACTACGAATTTTGCTGCTATATTTCTCCTTATGCAATATTACAAAATAATATTGATGGTATGTTGCTAGATGAAGAGGTATTTCAGGAAATAGACAATGAAACGTGCGTGCTTTTGGCTAATCAGACATACAAGAGGAAAAATGAAATCGTAATACTGATTTTTAAACCAAGTTCGGAAATCAAGATTGTTGTTCAAGAGTTTTTGAGTGTTTATAACAGTGATTCAGGGAAATTAAAGCAACTAGAAAACTGCGATGCTTGGGATGCGTTAAATGCGCTATTTGGAGAGGCATGGGGAGTTGTGAGTGAAGATTGTTGTCAAACGCTTGCTGATGATGAAACTGTGAAAGATGTCTCACTACTTAATTTCTGCTATTTGAAACCCTGGCAAGATCGGAAGCTTGGTAATTGTGGTATATGGTGGAATTATTATAATCAGATCCCTAACATAATTTCTGAGTAAATATCAACATTAACTATGTTACCACTGACATATGTATTTTAAATTCAAAGTTAGATTTCACCAAGAAAAAAGTTGAGAGTTTACGGGCAGGTTTTTTCCAAAAACACAATAAGAATTAAACGAGTAGCCTAATGTATATTTTAACACCCTTAAACAAGTTATTAGATAAGATACCGATAGTATATCTTGAATCGTCACCCCCTCATAAATACACCTGTCGCTGTCGTCTGAGCATGAAGACTTGTTGGTGATTTTACTCAATGGTGAAAAAAAATGAAAAATAGAACATCTGTGCCTTCTTAAAATGATTTTTCACAGTTTGTACTTGGTGGCACCTTCGCTACGACATTGATTCCACGATTAGAACGTCATAGTTACACCAAGCCGACGATATAATATATCAAATATGAATATAAAATTTGAAAATAATGAGCAGAAGCAATGCTATGAGTCGTTGAGAGCTGAAATCCCTGAAATTGTATCTGAGGTTGAATATGACGAATTGTACGGCTATAAATTGACCGAAGATATGAAATACTATAAGGAAGAAGTTGTAAACAATCTCATAATGAAGTTTTGCAGAGCGAATTCATTCCAGTTTCAGGCTGCAAAGGAACAACTGATCAATACACTGAAATGGCGGAGAGATTTTAAACCGCTACACGCAGCATTCGTGGAAACGCATGATCCAATTCTTGATGATGTTGGAACGATGACCCAGAGTATGGAAAACGACAAAAATCAAAAAGTAATAGGCTGGAACTTATATGGATTACTTGCAAAAAATAAGAAAGTATTTCAAGATTCCGACACGTTCCTGAGATATAGAATTGGCGTAATGGAAAGGGGACTGCAGCTTTTAGACTTCGAAAGTGAAGACAATAACCTAATGACACAAGTTCATGACTATAAAAATATTTCGATTTTAAAATTAGATCCGGACGTTAAGAAATGTTCGAAGGTTATCATCAAGGTCTTCCAGGATTATTATCCAGAGACATTGTACTCAAAATTCTTTGTCAATGTACCTGTTGTGATGTCTTGGTTATATGATTTGGCAAAAAGGTTCACCTCACCAGAAACCAGAAAAAAGTTTGTTGTTATTAATAATGGGTCAAATCTTTATAATTATGTCAAAGTTGTTCCAAAAGAATATGGTGGTAAAGAACCCTTGGCAAAAATGAGAGTAAGTCAGGTTGAACCAAATTCTTATAGTCTTTACCTAATTGAAAAGGGAGTCACTACCGAAATAGATTGAAAGCTAATTTACATATGCAATCTGTGACTCATGTCACGAAACGTGTATAAGCAAAAGGAATAATCGAAATGGTAAATATGAAATAAATAATAGTGTCGATGTAAATTATCTAAACTGGTAACTAAAAAGAGGAAAAAAGTGCAAGCAAAATCTATCAAGATGAATGAGGCTGGCCATTTGAACTATAAGAGAAAGATTTCATTGGTTCTAGGCCCCATTTCATGAGCATTTTTTTGTCTTCATCCCATCCCGTACACATTGTGGTCAACATTTTTTTGCCCGTAAAAATCGCGTTACAGCCTGCCATGAAACATAAGAATTGCTCAGTTTCTTTCATTGTATAGCGCCCAGCTGCTAATCTGATAATGGCTTGAGGCATAACAATCCTAGCCAATGCAATAGTTCTTACAATTTCATCAAATTCGAGTTTCTTTGAACCAGGAGATTTCAATTCTTCGTGCATTGGAGTTCCCTTAATGGAAACCAATCTATTAATAGGAAGGGATTCGGGATGAGGGCTCATGTTCGAAAGAGTGTGAATGAACCCAATATGATCATCCACTGTTTCGCCGAGTCCCAGAATACCGCCCGTACATGCCTTGATACCAGCGTTTTGTACATTTTTGATCGTCTCCAATCTCTCATCATATGACCTTGTGCTGATAATTTTTGAGTAGTGCTCCCTAGAAGTGTCAATATTATGATTATAAGCGGTCAAGCCAGCGTCTTTTAGGGCCTTTGCTTGTTCCTTCTCGACCATTCCAAGCGTTACACACGTTTCCAAACCAAGTTCATTAACCTCGCTAATCATAGCACTGATCTTTTTCAAGGCTGACTTTCTGCCTTGCATGTCTCTCCATGCTGCCCCCATACAGAATCTTGTTGATCCATTCGCCTTGGCTAGCTTGGCTTCTTCTATGACATCATCAAAACTTACCATTCTCTCAGGCTTCAAACCTGTATCATAACGAGAAGATTGAGCACAATACTTACAGTCTTCACTACATCCTCCTGTTTTAATATTCATGAGTGTACAAAGTTGCACCTTGGTTGGATCGTGCCATTTACGGTGTTGTAACTGCGCATAATGGACCAAATTTATCAATGGCATATGGTAGATTTCTGCCAATTGTTCCTTACTCCAAACGTTACTTGGCTTTTCCAATCCCAATGCATATTCAAGGGCACCTTTCTCGCCAGCATGGACTCCCGTGCTTTTAAATCGCCAGTTACTAATACAAACTCTAGAAGCTTTTCTCAGTGCGACAGAATTACCACTCAACTTATGAACTAACATCTTTGGCGTACTAACTAATCGAGAAAATGCATTTACTGAGAAGTGAAATTTATCATCTATCTAAATCTCCCCATATCCTGCTTATATAGGCTCAATACAGATCCATCAAAAGGCAGTAACCATACCATCTACGTCCGCTAAAATGGTTGGATAACCCATATACTCAACGAATTTCGACACAGAAACAGCACAGAGTTCAATTCCAGTTCCCGGGAACCCACGGAGACTCAATGAAAGCTACGAAATACCACTAGTCATGCGTCTATTGTAATCTAAGTTCAAGGCAGTACATCCCACGAAATGTGTTCTCAATGTGAAGTTGGGGCCTGATTTGATGCATGACTACGAGTCACACTCATATGACTCGCTAACTATTGTGAAAAAACATTACAAACCATTCAACTGCTACAACTGCACAACATCCAGATCACGTGAAAATATGACGGAATTTTCTAGATGGTGGGGCTGAACAAAAGGAGTCTCTTGAGAAATATGACGACTTTTATACGAGGCGTCAATATTATTTACACTATAAAAATGGATGTCCATTATGTTAAATCACATTTCTATCATATAATAATTATTTACACTCACTTGAAAAGACACAATAGGAACAGATAACACATTTATCAGTTATGCGCACTAAACTTAGAAAAAACATTTTAAAATTGGCTAACGGTTCAATATCAAAGCCAGCATCTAGGGGTTCAAGGCCTCGGAGACTTGCCCCTCCTTCTCAACAAATTAATGGTCGCGACAAATACCTTTCTCAGTACCAAAACCAAGAGCAGCAGCGCGTTCCTGTTGCATTCTACTATGTCGTTGAGTTGGTACCGAATGAGAACGTACCAGCTACGTCGGTACAAGATGTCCGTAGACCGGACATTCATACATAGAAGACATAATGACCACATTTAGCATGTCAGCGTTTTTTCGTTATCACTCTGCCGGAAATACACTGAGTATATAATGATTTCTAACCCATATTTTTCCGAGTTGCATGATTCATAAGGTGGCAAACATAATGGCACACCCAATCCTTAGGATAGCTATATGTATGTGTACGTCATATATTTAAGGAACGGAAATTTCTTTAACACGGACAATTTGCTTCGCATCACTACG
>PPJO02000024.1:0-80013 GCA_003707555.2 Kluyveromyces aestuarii
TGAAGCACTCGATGTAGCAGAAGACTCAGATGCAACCACAGGGGCGCTGTAGGTCACATATGTTCCGTTGCTTGCCAACGTAGTAGCTGAAGAAATGTCTACTGAGGAAGCTGGCTCTGAAACACTCGATGCAGCAGATGA
Organism: Kluyveromyces aestuarii; assembly: GCA_003707555.2. Classification (NCBI taxonomy): domain Eukaryota; kingdom Fungi; phylum Ascomycota; class Saccharomycetes; order Saccharomycetales; family Saccharomycetaceae; genus Kluyveromyces; species Kluyveromyces aestuarii. The sequence continues at coordinate 142 of PPJO02000024.1, forward strand.
CTCGGATGAGGCAACTGGCTCTGAAGCACTCGATGTAGCAGATGACTCGGATGAAGCAACTGGCTCTGAAGCACTCGATGTAGCAGATGACTCGGATGAGGCAACTGGCTCTGAAACACTCGATGCAGCAGAAGACTCGGATGAAGCAACTGGCTCTGAAGCACTCGATGTAGCAGATGACTCGGATGAGGCAACTGGCTCTGAAGCACTCGATGTAGCAGAAGACTCAGATGCAACCACAGGGGCGCTGTAGGTCACATATGTTCCGTTGCTTGCCAACGTAGTAGCTGAAGAAATGTCTACTGAGGAAGCTGGCTCTGAAACACTCGATGCAGCAGATGACTCGGATGAGGCAACTGGCTCTGAAACACTCGATGCAGCAGATGACTCGGATGAGGCAACTGGCTCTGAAGCACTCGATGTAGCAGATGACTCGGATGAAGCAACTGGCTCTGAAGCACTCGATGTAGCAGATGACTCGGATGAGGCAACTGGCTCTGAAACACTCGATGCAGCAGAAGACTCGGATGAAGCAACTGGCTCTGAAGCACTCGATGTAGCAGATGACTCGGATGAGGCAACTGGCTCTGAAGCACTCGATGTAGCAGAAGACTCAGATGTAACCACAGAGGAGCTGTTGACCATTGAATAACCACTATTAGTGTTGCTAGTGCTGCTGGTGCTGCTGCTGGTCTTTGCGCTAGTGCTGCTGCTGATGCTACTTGTAGATGTGGCTCCTGAAAGCTGGGAAGAAGTTTCTTCGCACATGTACGAAGATGGGTAGCTGATTTTCCCCTCGCAGTGGACAGGCCAGAAGTAAGATGGCCCATCAGTATTAGACTTCATAGGATCAGACCATGTATTGTAGCTGTCACAACCAGTGGTCAAAGTAAACACCATATTTTTGAAATTGGTATAGTCCCAGTTATTACCACATTGATTGTTGTATTGACAGTAAGCATAGCTGATTGTGAAGTCAGGCATCCAGATGATCGAAGAATCAGAGCTATCTGCCTCACCGTAAACATCGAATGTTGCACTCCAATCTGTTGGGTTATCAATCAGCTTCACGCTATTTTCAATGTCGTATACCACCAGCGAAGAGCCATCCGGTGAACTGAGACCTTCGATAGTAAGAGTCGATAAATATCCAATTGGGATATCGTTGGCACCTTCTACATGGATTGTAACGGTATAGATGTTATCCGAAACCCAAGAAACAGAATCCATAGTGATGTCATATACCATGTCCCAGTTGTTATTTGCACGCCATGTAAAGTCAAAGCAAGGACAGCCATTGAAGGGTGTCATTGTGTTGGATTCTTGAGTGTACTTTCTGAAATTTGCAACGTCTCCGGAAGAAGTCGTTGCTGAAGAGGCACTGGTGGTCTTTGTGCTAGTGCTGCTAGTGCTGCTAGTACTGCTAGTGGTCTTTGTGCTAGTACTGCTAGTACTGCTAGTGGTCTTTGTGCTAGTACTGCTAGTGCTGCTAGTGCTGCTGGTGCTGCTGCTGGTCTTTGTGCTAGTGCTGCTGCTGATGCTACTTGTAGATGTGGCTCCTGAAAGCTGGGAAGAAGTTTCTTCGCACATGTACGAAGATGGGTAGCTGATTTTCCCCTCGCAGTGGACAGGCCAGAAGTAAGATGGCCCATCAGTATTAGACTTCATAGGATCAGACCATGTATTGTAGCTGTCACAACCAGTGGTCAAAGTAAACACCATATTTTTGAAATTGGTATAGTCCCAGTTATTACCACATTGATTGTTGTATTGACAGTAAGCATAGCTGATTGTGAAGTCAGGCATCCAGATGATCGAAGAATCAGAGCTATCTGCCTCACCGTAAACATCGAATGTTGCACTCCAATCTGTTGGGTTATCAATCAGCTTCACGCTATTTTCAATGTCGTATACCACCAGCGAAGAGCCATCCGGTGAACTGAGACCTTCGATAGTAAGAGTCGATAAATATCCAATTGGGATATCGTTGGCACCTTCTACATGGATTGTAACGGTATAGATGTTATCCGAAACCCAAGAAACAGAATCCATAGTGATGTCATATACCATGTCCCAGTTGTTATTTGCACGCCATGTAAAGTCAAAGCAAGGACAGCCATTGAAGGGTGTCATTGTGTTGGATTCTTGAGTGTACTTTCTGAAATTTGCAACGTCTCCGGAAGAAGTCGTTGCTGAAGAGGCACTGGTGGTCTTTGTGCTAGTGCTGCTAGTGCTGCTAGTACTGCTAGTGGTCTTTGTGCTAGTACTGCTAGTGCTGCTAGTGGTCTTTGATGTAGTTGTTTTTTGCCCAGCGTCTAGGGTTGTGCGCACCGAGGTAGAACTCGAGCTTGAACTCGTGTCCACAGAACATATATAGTCAGGTGGATAACTCACAGATCCTTGTGCATAAATAGGCCAAAAATAACCTGCAGCATCTGTTTGTGATCTGTCGTAGTTATCGTAATTGTTACAGCCTGTGATTAAGTCAAATGAAGTTGTTCCGTAGGACCAGTCGGTGCAATCTGTTGAGCCTTGGCAATATTCGTACTGAATTTGGAAATTTGGCATCCAGATTACTGAAGAATCTTTACTGTCAGCCTGGCCGTATACTCTGAATTTTGCTGTCCAGTCTGTAGGATTGTCGATTAGGAAAGTATTCTCATTGTATCCGTACAATTGGAAAGTAGATCCATCAGGAGAATTTACCCCGATGATCTTAAGTGACCATAATGACTCTAGAGGTATTTGTTCTTCCCCTGTTACGTGTATAGTAATGGTATAAATGTTATCAGATACCCAGGATACTTGTTCAACAGCTATATCATATTGTATCGTTCCAGTATTCTGAGCATGGTACGTGAAGTCTAAGCATGGACAACCGTTTGTAGGAACTGTTGAAATAGAGCCTTCATCACCGTCAACAAAATCAACAGTAGATGCTTTACCTAGAGAGAATGAACCAAATAATAGAAGGCTTAGATAGACCAAAGAAAGCATTTTAACCTTGGTAATATAACGCGCCCTATGGTTTTTGTCCCTGTCTCGTCGCGATAATACTATAAATTACAGCAGTAGTGAATGATGATTGATGAGGGCGGGACAGTTCATAATCTACAACGTTTGGACGTAATATTGGACGTCTTATATATAAGTATTTCTCTTTTTCTTTCTTTCCCTCCTCCCTGTATGCCGTTTGCCTCGATCGCCGTAAAGGTACTGGAAATTGGGCGTTCCGACGACTTTTCCACTGGCCAACGCTGAGGGAGCTCTATCACTTCCAAGCTGGAAGACCTCCGTCGTTTCTGAGAAGTGAAGCCAAACAGTACCATGCATAATCCCAAAGTTTGCACAACTTTTTCAATGATATGCCGTAGTGCTGCAGTTTCGACAGCCAAATGCAAATCTTACCTGCATGAAAAAAAGCTTGCGCCTAATTACAAATAGAAAATTGATTAATTCGGATGTAGGTATGCAAACTTATACTGCATTTGCTCACTGAAGTAGGTACTGTGGTCAGGGGTCTGTCTAAGAGTGCAATTTAGTGCAATATGCTAGAACAAAAACTGTATGCAGCAAAATCGTCAGAGAAAGTCGCAAGCATCCCGAGTGATCTGGTTTCTTCCTTATTTAGTTTCGAGATTTTCAACTTAGTAATTGCTTTTTCCCTTACATTCAAAGAGTGGGATGATTTAGTAATGGATTTGGTTTGTTTTGGAGATATGTACGTTCATTTCTACGTGATTCCGACGTGACGTAGTGATATCCAACGCCAATCGCGCAGTAGAGGTCAAAGAAACATAGCCACAGTGCATCGGTTTCTATCACAGCCTGCAGTTCTAGAACACAAGTACTCACACTACAATTGATACCCCCAGAACACACTGGAATTTCAGCTTGCAATTCGTAAAGGCGTGAAGCTTCAATTCTTTTAAAGCCGGCATAACCCATAAAGAACATTGGCCAAACGATAAAAGGACTAATCACTCGAAATATGAACTGAAGGACGCAGTAGGAGATTATATTGATATTTAATTGAAACACGTGCGTTGTAGGGAGTGGAGGAGCACATAAGTAGAAACAGATACGTTTGGGTGCGTTTTCCTGTTTCTCTGTATGCTCAAGATCGGAAAGAATCCCCTGTAAGTTTTCGACGTGTCATCATATCTTCTCCGTCTATGCGAGCAGAAGTTTTTTCGATCACTTTCTTTGTGCAGAAATTTTGAGGCACACGTAAAAACCGATCGGCAGATTTTAAATGATAGAAAATTAAAGTGCTGGTGGAAATAGTTTCTAGAACACAAAAAAAAAATAGCCTCAGATGATTTTTGCAGGAGCCTGAATATGCAATGTCATGCAAGTTAACGCGAGATTTTGTGCCATTGCATGCACAAAGGATATTCATCAGGTATGACATATCAAAGATAACATAAGAGCACCTAGCATATAACCCTTCTCGAATGCTCTCGGCAAAATGGTAAGTGCTCGTTCTCTGTGCCTACAGATGAGGAAATCGGAGATGAAACCATATCATTTGCAGTTTCTTCCCTAAGTTGCTGGTCTTTGCGGTGCTAAACGAACGGGGATAAAGACTTTCTGGGCATTAAAATTCTCTGATTCATGGAAACGCTGAAGCTCCATTATCCACCGAAATTAGCATAAAGCAATTTTTGTGTATACAAAACTTAAAGTACCATCCCATGTGTTCGCTTTTCCACTATTCTTTCCCTACTAGCCGTAGTTTCTCGCATCATTATTTACTTTCGGGTCCTTGAAGCATGGAGGTCCTTGAAAGATGTCTGTAATGCTCCTTCTTCTGTAACTCACCCACAACCAAAAAAAAATATGTTCGTTGTTGGTGAAAATAGAAGTACTGGTGCCAATCTAACCCTGGTCAGTTCCGTGCAGTTCATGAGACGGTAGGTCTGTCCGCTTGTTTGGCTGAGTTGTATAATAGAAAACACGTATTTATGTACTGGCCGCCATCATTACCCTTTTTAGTCCAAAGTATTACCGTACATGTCTGCTTGTATTTTAGTTTGCTTCAAACTGACCCATTATGCTTATTTTGGAGGTGTCGCTTATCTTTACAATCAAATTTTGAAACAATGAGGGCTTTGATCTATTTACAAATGAACTACTACTGTGATTAAATTTTGTATGAGGGTCGAAATAGCTGTTTCTGATATGTTTCTCTTGCGAAGAATTAATTGCTTGCACATAATTGTTCTCGACCTACATTCTACATATTTGCAGGAAATTGTGCACTGCGTCTAAACACGGCTATAATTGAAAATCTTTTTAAATTGATGATTTGACCTTTTTGATTATGTTTGTTACCATCAGATGTACCTACCTCTATCTCGCTAATAAAGTTTTGAAAAGTCCTCGATCCTTAAATTGGGGCCAGTAATTTTTCACAGATGAAGAGTCTTAAATTCCTTTGCCTGGTGTCGAATTCCTGATATCAGAACCCTTGTGAAAGATAGTAATATACATCTCAGACCAAATTCGAAAAATTATGACTCAATATGCTACCTTTGGACAAGGCGAAATATAGTAAGTTAGTGATGATAATTGGCTTATGTTAGCAACTTTCTGGTGTGAATCCCAGAGTACTAATACTAAACGGCGCAAGCGGAGCACCGCCCTTTGATACATGAGAAATATCAGCATAGGGGATATAATATGAACTAGATGAGCTGCCACCCAATAAACTTCCTCAAAATACCACAGATATCATTAAACCTTGCATTACATCACGACCAAATCAATTTGGCTCTGAGCGCTAATGATTTAGGAATTTATTTCCTCCAACTCTTCAATTGACCTCCCAGACATGATTACTGCAATATTTCATAGAACTTTCTCATTTTTTACCATTTTCGGCTTGCACCAATCCTCTATCTTTTTGATATACATCGACCGAAAACTTTTTGGATAACACACCAGAATTCACAGCTATGCTCACTTTTTCTTGGACCAAGGTTAACGTAATACCATTATAAATAATCAACAAAATACCAAGCTGACACTTATCGGTAAACTATAGAACAATTGGCCAAATTATCCAAAAATGGCCGCATAACTCGGTAGTATAAGGCAGCTTCGGACTGACGGACAAGTAATTAATAGAATCAAGAACATATCTACATACTGCTCATTTTTCAACGAGGAAGTAGAAAGGCAAAATATCTTGCTCATGTACGCAAAGCAAAGCAGAAAGAATCATCATGGACACGGGTCCTAGATTATTGTATATCACCTACGGATGTAATATCAGAAGCCAAGCTCTCATATGTTTGGACGGGGGAGGGTTCAAATAATACTGCCACCCCATTTTCTTCATGTAAGGCCACGCTAAAAATTATAGGTGTGAATTCATCTTTGTTCAACGCACTAAGAGAAAAGAATGCAATAGATCAATCAGTTGCCTATACATGTCTTTTCCCTTTTCCAAATCTCGGTCAATACTACGGGTTGTATTAATACTTGAGATTTGCATTTTGCAGAGCAAATTTGGAACCATGGCAATAAATCTACCGCTTTATATCCTACTGTCATTTCTAAGCAAGCAAGTTGAGTTCATAAAATATCAGTTTTTAATTCTTTTTCTGCAAATAGCTGTCGGTATCTCTCGATCAACCGCACCGATGCATTCATTGTACGTAACTGATGCACGAAAAGAAAATGTAGATAAAAAGTCACTCCACCAATGAGGATTATGCAAGATAAATTCTTTAACCACTGATTTGAAAAAAATTGTAAAGATGGTTCCGAAGCCTTTTATATAATCACTATCTGCAACTTTAACCTCGGATTAGTGCAAAAGAACTGATAAGCTCTTCCCTCGTGGGAAACTCACAAACATATGCGCAGGCGCTGTGGTTTCGCTCCTCTAACTAGCCATGAGGTAAAGGTACTCTATTGAATTGTGATAATGCACCTCTGACGTATACCGGAGAAAACCCGTGCAACTAAACTGGTCGAGCCATGAACTGCAAGTACATTAGTGGAAAAAGATATTCGAAAGTTTCACCTGCTGCAGATATATGCGAACATGAAGCTTGCTCCAACTTTGAACTTTTAGGTTCAAATGAAATTACAGTGATCCGCTATATTCTGGATAGCGCAAACCACCATTGCTCATGAAAGTATATTGCACCTTGATCAATTTCCAGACGTGATTATATCTCACGGAATTTATAAACTCGTAAAACACACCAATTGTGAGCCCCATGCAAAAATAACTTTGTGCGCAGCCTAGGCTTAAAGTAAATAACATGCATCTTTAACCTCGAGAGGAACTTTCTCTCTGATCAGAGCAACATTCACTTTATTACCTACAAAGCCGTTCACGGAAAATTTTTGGGTTCATTAGGAGGAGCGAGATGCTTTTCTACTTGTACAGCTCTTATTGTGCATAATATATGCTTAATTCACAACTTATACTAATAAATACACCTAATTTTCTTCTATAGAAGGTGGGTATCCAGTCTAAGACTGACGTTTGAAATCATTGCCTAAAAAAAGGTAGGTCCAATGCAATCTTAAACTTGCATTCAAATTTATGGTATCAAAAGGTTGGTAAAAAAAGAGACAACCATAACATGCAATATAAACTCACCAATGCTCTTAGCTAGCAGATCTTTCGTACAGCAAAATATAGGCAGTTCTAGATTCAGAAATTTCAGATCCATTATGAAGGACTTCATCTATATTCTTTATCTCCTCAACTTTGACGTCATCAATTCTGAACCATTTGTTAAGGGCTTTGTTGAATACATCACAGGTATAGTGGCCGCCACTAGGAGAAATACCATGATGATATATAACACCACTCAAACGATATTGTAATAGCGCCTCTTCGGCACTATTCTGCAAAGGTGGTGATATAGATTCCTTCGGAATGACAAATTCATGGCTATATTTCACCATCTTCCTTATCTTCTCGATCCGACCATTGTAAGAATTGTAGTTGCTTAAGTCCCCTTTGCTCAGTTGGGTCACAAAAGAAAATCTCTTCAGTTGAATCAAAAGAACCTGTGGGAGCTTGTCAATACAAGTTTGCTTTTTAGCTTCAACATCATTTCCTGAAGAGCTCTTAAGTTCGATTACTTCATGCTCGCTAAATTTTCTAAAGGCAGACTCCAAGTCAGTCACCTCCGGGCTTGATATATCCAATTGGATTGTCTGGAATGGATCATAGGTGATAGATTGAGATTCTTTATTTTGCGGAGTGTCTAAGACAGAGCGAAATTGGCCGCCAAAAATTGTAGAAATAGGGCTTGGATCAACTTCAGTTATTCTTTTTGATGCATTTTTGGATTTTTTACCCTTTTTACTCACCTCCTTCCATTCACCATCATCATCTAAACCGGAATCTACCGTATTCTTATAACGCTCAAAAAGAGCTTTCAATGATGGATCAGACTTGTCGTTAAACACACAGTTCTTATATTTTGACAAACATTTAATAAAGTGCATTTTTTGGTCTTCATCATTTAAGCTTTGAAGCACATTCAAAATGTCATTAGTTCTTAGATTGTCAATGCTAGCAATAAATTCCTCATGAAGCTGTTCTAAAAAGTGAGTTAGGAACTCTTCAGCATCCTCCTGTCGACCCCAAGATAAGTCCCTGAATTTCGAAAGCTTTGAAATTGATTTATAAAAATTCTCTGGATCAATCGACGAAGTATTAGGAAATGAAGTGTCAACATAACCTCCATTTGTTTTGCCTTTCGATTGCTCTTTGTTATGAGATTTTTCGGTCTCCGCGAAAGACCTATCAAAGTTCTTGAATATTTCAATAGACGCTTCCAACAGTGGTGAAATACTGACATCTAGCTTTGAAACAGAAATGTGAATGACGTTCAATAAATTCACAAAAACTCTGCAATGGATTAAAAGCTGTAAAACGGACGACATAAAACATATGCTTCCCTTATTAACAATGCCCCTGGGGATCAAGTCATTTACTAATTTGCTAGCTTTTGAATTCTGTAGTGTGTGAGAAGTAAATTCCTCATCAAAACAGACTCTTAGAGCGACAGATCCTAAAGGTTCTAGAGCTTTAACATTCGGTGGAACATATTTTTTTTCTTTTTTAAATGTCGGAGAATTTGCAGAATTTTGAGTTTGACGTATTTTGTTTAGGCCTCCCGATGCAAGCTTAGACCATGATTTAACGGTATTTATTGTTGACTGAGGGGCATTTTGTACCGTTTTAGCTGTTGGCGGTGTAAAAGTAGGAATTCTACCTGTTTTTTCAAGACTAGAATGTACTGGACCTGGCGGTACAATACTAGGAGCATCACCAGAAGATGACTCTTCAAGCTCTACAGTCGAAGTTACCTTGTCTTTTTTCAAGGGCTCAATCTCTATCTTTTGTCCCTCTGATGATTCTGAAATGCTTTTAACAGATTCAGATTCTAGTTGGATTTCATGTCGGTCTAATTCTTTAGCCTTTTCGACCTTTTCTTCCTTTTCTTCCCCATCTTCCTTTATCTCGACGGAATTTTCATTCTTCGCAAGTTCCTCTTGCAAAGCGAGCCTCTTATTCCTAGCCTTCAGAAACTCCTCAAATGTCGTATTTATGTAGATAGGGTATGTCTCGGTCAAAGCATCCTTGTTAAAATATGCACGGTTCCCTACCTCAAACTTGTATTCAAGAGTCTTATCTGAAACTTTCGATGAGATAGGTCCATTTGAGGCTTGACCTGCAACAGGAATGTAGGGATTGTATGGGTTGGGCTTAAAGTTCGAATTCTTATTAAATGTAGGTTTTTTCCTCTGCTGCGGAAGGACCTGCTGGTGAGAAAGATTTTCCATTCCAGGCGCATATAGGGCCATCGGATAAGGAGGGTAGTGCGCAGCAGCCGATGTGTAAGCACCCATATCCATATACATATTAGAAAAGCCAAATTGGGACGGAGGAGCAATATAGGCCATATTGGTCATTTCTTGCCCTGGGTCCTGAGGGGGATACATAGAGCCCGAATAATCTCTTGAATCCATTCCCAGGTAGTTTGGTTTTACTCAGCAACTTCAGCGATTTTGGCTCACCGACATTTCTTTATGCCAAATATCTGCCAGTATATATAATCTCGTCTGAGAACTTCAATTTAGTAAAAATTCAAATTATATAAACGTATTAAATGATTAGTAGCTTGTGCATTTGGGAGATCGTTCAAAGGTGTATTACTCCACCACCGGAAAGTGGGAAACCTGAATTTCATATAGGTAGCGGTGGCCTCATCAACAACTAAAGAATGATTGTTTAATGAATATTTTATTGGTATTCAAAAAAATACATCAAGACTTAAAAGTTAGTTTTTTTCTCACTTCGCTCGCAATTCTATACTTTACGTTAGTAAAATTACATAATGTTGTCCAAATACAAAAAATGTGGAAGGACATTTTCCTTCTTCCGCAACTGTAATACATGTGTCATTGGACTGTCGCAGTAACACTAAATTCAAAATCTTTAGATAACGTTAGAAAAATGAATTTTCCTTTCAAAAACTCATCAAGTATTATAATTTTATCTAGTAGAATCTTATATACGAATTATTCAAGCAAATTAAGATGAAGTTTTAACCAGTCATCTCTGTTATTCACAGATAAAACGGAAACCGTCTTCTTGGTCATGGCAAAGTATGCTAGCACGCGTGTAGATGTCTTCAGCAAGATACTGGCAGCTAAAAGGTGTTCACATAATATTCTGTTAACGTTAACATGAACACCAGGTTTAATTTTGGCAAATTTATCTTCCACGTTTTCGTTGAACCTCTCCAATAAATCGAATTTTTCTGTGAAATATTCATTTGAAGACTTTGCATTAGTAGTAGAGTTCATTGGGTTCGCTAGGCATTCTGCATACTCATGGCAAGAACAAGACCAAGAATCGACATCGATGCAAATAAGTTCCTGGGCGCTGGCTTCTTCAACTTGCTGGACTATGATGCGGGTGAGCCTATTTGAATCAGTTTGATATATCGATTCAAAAAGCATGAACACATCATCTTCAGGAGAAGCCGGTTTAGATGGCTTTATCGAATCGAAGCCAGCGCCTGCTTCAAAAGCCCAACTTTCGAGCCTGTCTTGAGGTTGGGATTTATAACCAATACCAATGCTCTCATGACTTGTATCGTATTTTGGTTGTATAACTTCTGAGTTCCATATGTATAGAAATATTGTACTCGATTCAAGAAGCGAGAATGCCTTGACAAACATGTCATTAGGAAACAATTGATACAAGAACGCTATTGTTCCTTCATTCAGCTTTTCCTCTTTTTCTTCTATTAAGTTCGACAACAATTGAGAATAGTTCAGGAATCGTTCATTTACCATGAATTGCGATGCTTTGTATCATGCCATATGTGCAAGCTGCAATGAGAGACATTGCTATCACGATTTCCAAACAGTTTTCCCTTTTGTTTTTTTTCCCATCCGGAGTTGATTTACATAACTAAGATACATACGGCAAGAATGGAAATTAATTACCTGTGGATTTTGGGGTTCTTAAGGTTACGTAAGCAGCTTTCCGACAACCAGAGGGCAAAGGTTTGACGAATCCTATTAAAATATATGTTTTTTCAACGAACTATGACTATCCAGCATTCTCTTGATTGTTTGGCCAGTGAGAGCTTTACAACATCCAGGGATCAGACGAACCAGAACGTTTTCATATTTTTTAGAGATTTAGCGGAAGGGTAATCCATGAAGCTCTGCATATTCTCTGCAGACTACTCCCCAAAGTTTAATACCTTCCTCTATGGCCTCCTTCTCCTCAAAACTAACAGACAAACGTACTGATTTGTCACCCCAGCTTCTCTGGTCACCGACAACTTCAAAATTGCTCCCATTGGCTAATATTACAGCATGATCTCGTTTAAGAATGCTAACAATCTCTTCGCAGTAATATCCATCAGGTAAGGTACACCATGAAAAGTATCCACCATTTTGTAAGTCATACTTGGTATCCCTAGGCAAATATCTTTTTATTGCTTCAAACATTGTTAATGCTCGTTCTCTGTACGTTTCCCTCAAGTTTCTAATGACCTGTAAGGCAGACCCGTTTTTAAGCATAGTACCGACTATCATTGAATTCAATTGAGATGGCGTTCCTCCTGAAACATTGGCGCCTCCTTGGGAGAGTTGGTATGCTAGTTTCCTATTTGAAGTTTCCTGAAACCCAAATCTCAGACCTGGCGCAATTATTTTTGAAAAAGTTGCATTTGATATTGTATTACCATAACCATCTTCCCTACGCTCCATCGTCATTCTATCTAATATAGGAAATCTAGGAATTGGATGGGGGAGCTCATCCAATGTGCCATCGTATTTCAACAGATCATATACATCATCTGAAATTATGAGCATATCGTATTTTCTTGCAAGATCAATTAGCTTGATTCTAGTTTCCAGCGAATAAGTTTGTCCGCCTGGGTTGGAGTACGTTGGGATCAGATATAAAACGTACTTGTAGATTTTCTTATTGGCATTAGGGGCTGTAATTAAATTTAGATCTTTAGAATGATCTTCATCGTCTTTCAAAGAGTCAAAAAATTCTAGTTTCTCCTCGAAAGTCTCTAAGTCAATGGTGCCATGACCCAATTCATCAATCGCTGTTAACTTTCCACCAAACCCAGCGTCAATGAATGTCTCATTAATAAGAAAATATGTTGGCGAAACGATAAAGGCTTGTTTGGTATAACCTGTGTGCGGTAAAGTAGTTTGTTCCAATATATTCATGACACCATAGGATGCACCTGCCGTCAGGTTTAGATATTCGGGTCTACTTTTGATCTCTTCAGTAGATAGCTCAAAACACTCATTCATAAAATCAGCCACTGCTTTTCTCACCCACAATGAACCCTCGTCAGGGCCATAAGTCAAAGGATGCCTGTCTTCATCAAAACCGTCAAAATCTCTCACTGCAGGCGACAGCAGCTCCTTGGTTGCAGCAATGATCTCTTCTCTGGGCAACAGTCTTGGTGTGGGATGTCCCTTAAAAAAATTAATTGGTGACCTTTCATTCATCTCAGAGAGTTTGGATGATAGTTTCTTTAACTTAATAAACGTTAAACTCTTGTTCTCACGGTTACCTTGTGATGCGCAACTCTTTGCACATCTAGTACTAATGGTTGTAAATTCTCACCTTCGCCATTTTTCTTCGGCTGAAAAAAAGATTAAAAAAAGTCTTACCTAGTTAGTACTAAATCTAGATAAATGGTGCACATTTCCAAAAAAACTGCAACAAAAAACTACAAAGCATCACCAGTGCCTACTCTATTTGGTTTGTCTTCCATAAATAGTTGTCAAGCCGAAGTAGAGAGTTAGAGAAACGGAGAAATTGAGGAATTCAGTTTTTGTTTGTTTTTATTTGGCTATTTCATGCTTCAGGTTTCTTACCTTATATTTACAAAGTATAATAAATTAGTTCTAATCTATATGGGGTTTAAATTCAGTTAATTATGTTAGCTCCATTGCATTCTATTTCTGCAGAGACCATTCGATTTGTTTTCTCCGAGAAAACCATTCCATGATCCTTCAACAACTTGGCGGCATCGGACGCCACAGTAGCGTTGCAAACATGGACAAATATTTGTACAGTCGTCTGCAGATGTGTTGAGGGATCACAATTGACCTTGAGCAAAAATTCTTTCAGGAGTTGCAATTTTTCCGTATCAGTTACGTGATTTTGGAGCAATATCATATTTAAAAGCATCGGAATAGAGGTATCATTGAGAACACCCTCTTTGCAGTCATTGAACAGCCACTTTGTCATAACACTCATGGGGACATTTTCCAATGAGTACGTTATATTAGGCCAGTCCCAAACGGACATGGGATATTGGACCAGGACATTATCAACTTCAGTCACAAAGGCATGCCACTTTCTTTTGAAACTAACCCTGGGAAAAGTTTTCCTTGAATACATTTCAATATGCACATTCAATAGTCGGTATTTATACCGGTCCCATTCTAACCCGCGCTCAAATCTATAAAACTTATTGTAGTGAAGTAGCAGTGAACGGGTAAACCCAACTTTGTTCTCAAATTGAGACAATTTAGCAATATCACACAAAACATTTGGTTTCACCACAAGAAGTTGCCTTTTTTGAACAAATCGGTTCCAAATGAAATCTATTGATGGCCAGTGTGAATATCGCGTTGCTTGTGATAAATATAGCTGCAAAAATGTCCGGTCAAATTGCTTTATGGGATGCTCCTTAGCTTCTACGAGCAATTCCCGAAGCTGCCCAGAAAGACATTTTCGAGTCAATTCAGCGAGGCATCTGCCGTCTACTTTACCCATAACAGCTAAATGCTATGTCAGAAAAATTTTTGAATCCGTAATATGTTCTTCTTTAGTTCTTGGTTTTGGAACTGATACGTTTGATGTCAAAGAACTATGCCCGTTTGATCATGTATAAAGTGATCGATCATCTTCCGCTAGCGAAAAAAATGATCAATGAAAACCTAAAAAAACCAGAAAAACCCTTCCGAAATTCTGAAAAATAAATTTATTTTGATGAGGGGAAAGGCGAAAAAAATATTCAGGTGTGAAGCTTTTCCCTTTCAAGGAAGATAAAAAAAAAAATTTCGTCAAATATTGAGAAGGATGCACACTTACTAGCTGAACTACTTTTCATATACGAGCGAACCAATAACCCTATATTTGATATAGGTAACTCAGTTTCGAGTCAATCATCTTCAAAATTCGAGATGTTGAGATATGTTTCTTTACGTGCAGGGAGGCTTCGCTCCACTGGAATTTTAGAGCCAAGACTTTCCTCTGTCACAGCTCAAAGTTTTATCAGTATTCGTTTTAAATCAGATACGACATCAGCGTCCAACGAGATTCAAACACAATTGCCATCATTTGATAATACAGCAGAAACGATAGCGGATGTGGGGCACGCTATTGCGGGGAATTCTGATCAAATTGGATACTTAAGTAGCATAGGTATGGCGAAATCATGGGTTTGGCTCCCAGACTTAATCCAAAACGTAATGGAAAGTATTCACGTCTATGCTGGTTTGCCATGGTGGGCTACCATATGCGCCACAACTGTAATCGCTAGAGTGATGATCTTCCCCTTGTATGCTAAGTATTCAGACACCTTAGGTCGCACCTCTAAGGTTAAGCCTGAGATGGACAAAGTTAATGCCGAACTAATGGCATGTTCTGAAACTGCTGAAGCACAAAAAATTGCAATGAGAAGAAAAAAACTTCTAAGCGAAAACGGTATCAAGAATCGTTACTTGCTTGTTCCAGTTGTTCAAATCCCAGTTGCTATTTCATTTTTCACTGCCATTAGAGAAATGTGCTTGTATCCCGTCGCTGGATTTTCTTCCCAGGGTATTGCTTGGTTCACTGATCTAACAGCAGCAGATCCTTATGTTGGTTTGCAATGCCTGACAGCTGCTATGTTTGTTTCGTTGGCCAGAAAGGGTGGTGAATCGGGTGCACAACAATTTTCACCACAAATGAAAAAATTATTCACTTTCTTACCACTTTTGACTATTCCTGTAACTATGAACCTTTCTGCAGGTGTCGTTCTTTATTTAGCGGTTAATGGTCTTTGTTCAGTCGTGCAAACACTTTTATTGAGAGCCCCTGCAGTTAGACGGATGCTTAAGATTGCTGAGGTAGTCAAACACCCCCAATTAGAAAATCAAGGGCCTCCAAAAGGTATCTTTGAAAGTTTCAAGGAAAGCTTCCAAAAGGCTAAGGATCAGGCTGAAAGGAGACAAGAAATGAAAGAGAAAGATGATAAGATGAAAGAATTGGCAAAGAAAGAGAAGGAAAACCAAAAGATCAAGATTATCCGTAGACCTAGCAAAAATTGAAAATGCTCGCTTTTCTACATTATTCAAAAAATAAAAATTTTAAACTTGTAAATATTTTCATTATGTATTACAATTAGACAGTTTTAACATTTCAAATTTGATTCCTTCAACTGTAGATGAAGAACGAATCCGGCGACTTGATTAATCTTTGCAACAAGTTTTGCAATAATCCCAGACTCTTACCCATACTACTCGTTAGGTCATCCTGATTAATGAAACTCATTGAAAAAACGATTGCCAAGTTGTTGGCATCCATGCGGTTGTTTTCCATATGGCTGTGAACCTTGTGTAAGTGTTCAAAGATCCTTTTCATCATGTGATAATTGAATATAGGTAGACTTCGTAACTTTTCTGCAACCATCTGCTCAAACTCCGAATTTTCAATCATATTTGATTGTAGGGTTTGCACCAGTTCTAGGAACTCTGGAAGCCTATGATTGGTAAATGGAGACTCTGGCAACTCGCGCAAGTACAATTTAAAACAACCTGCTATTGTGTTTATTTCAAACCATTTATCATCTTCAAGAGTAAAGCTGCTATCCAATGCTCCCTCTTCATCAAATGCATTTTTCAAGGCATTAATACTGCCGACAGAACCGGGAACACGATAAAGTCCTACTTCGTCTAAACCTCTCAGCTCTATTTCTTCCAAAAGCTTGCTAACAATAGTTGGTGATGTTGTTCCCTCGCGTTCACATAAGTCTTCAATGGGCAGTCCAAAAACTTTTTTCGAAGTCTTGCCTCTAAATTTCTTCGATTTGAAAGAATACCTCTTCGATAAGGTAATTGCCCTCATCCATTGGTTTTGTTCCTCAGCATCAGATGCTTGAAATAGATATTCATGTCCATTTTCCATAATTAGTTTAAAACAATGGAGCAAGTTAATATCTCCGGAATAAGTACCAGCATTTATACATTTTTTGATTTCAAAAGTTCTCAACGAAAGAACTGGTTTTTGTTCTGATAAATCATCAACGTTAATTCTAGGTAGATCAGCAGGAGTAACGGAACCGTTTTGAACGTGTGGACCAACGAGGATGGAGTTAATCGCTGTGCTAGATGAAGAGCTTGAAAATCCACTAATTGAAAAGGGTCTCCTAAAAAACCCTCCAATCTTTCGGCCAACTCCATTATTGGTTGGTGGCGTTGATGATATGACTGAGTTTCGAGACGTATTCATAACGGAGGACCTTTTTGAGCGGGCATTTGTTAAAGAATTGGAGGAATGAGTTGAAGCATGCGACAGTAAGGAATTTTGTATTTCAATAGACCTCGGCTTCGCAGAATGTGACATAGTATTCAAATTCGTAGAATGCTCCCGATGTTGTGCGAGCAGTTGTTCTTTCTTTTTATGATCCCTTTTTATCTTATACATCTCTTCGATCAAAACCTTATTAAAGATTCCACGAACTTGGTATTTCATGAATTTTGTCTCTGCAATTGCGACTTCTCTGGCACGGGATCTAAATATCTTTTGCGGGTCAACGGAATAGAAAAACAAAACATTACCATAGTTAGTGTCTATAGGAGTAATTTCATACTGACTCTCGACACATAAAAGTTCTTGGTAGTTAAGGATAAGGTTAAAAGTGAATCTTCTTTTATCAAAGTTGATTAATTTGGGATTTTCTACGCTCATATTTGGTACAAGCTGCGAAATTTCCAAAAGCCTACCCATAAACCATCCTGGACAAGGAGCTAAGCTTTCTGGTTTATTTGTTGGGATACCATCAAATTCAACAAACGATTTAATTGTATAATCCATCGAATTCAAAACATCTTCAATACCTTTAATCTTTGAGTGGATGCTTAATCTTTCATAAGCATTTTTCCAGCACATCTCAAATTTCCTAGATTCAGGTGATAAAATGGCATTTATAATGGTGGATTCCAAGAAGGATGGAACATGGGGGGAAATGTGGGATTCCCCATCGTTCGAGGACTGAAATACGTCTATGGATGTATTTTTCCAACGAACGAAGTTCAAAATGTTTAGAAGAACACAACATGTTTCTAGTCTCGATTCGTAAGTTTTTTCCAGCTGCGCTATCTGCACAGTAAATAAGTCGGTAAGTGAAATATGCAAATTAATAATTAGTTGAATTGAGGATGGAAGCTTATCAATAAAAAGCTTATCACAGTCACCAACTAAGTTCTTAAGCCATTTGAAAATGTTCATGATATCAATATCGTCCAGTTGTGCATTACCTGAAGAAATAGTACTGTATCGCTCGTCGAGCTGATTGTACCGAAACAGTGAACCCAATGAATCATAAGAAAAGTTTTCTACTAGCTGTGAAAACACCATCCAGTCTTTAGATGTGGCAAGTTTCAAATGACTCGACAAAAATTTGTCCAGGTCGTATACCCAAACAATAATTTTCTCGAAGGAGTTCGATTTTAGAGCCAAAAAGGAAGAAAGCATCGGATCAACAAATTCATTTTCGCTTAAAAGAGAATTTAATTTCTCCATTGAACGAGATTCGAACGTTTCAATTAACCTTACAGATTGCCGGTTTTGTTTCGTTATCGTCATGGGGCGGTAGAGTTGCCTTTGATAAGAGGATTTCATTTTTTGTAGAAGCTCCTTTAGTTTAGAATGCAAAACATGCAATTCATCAAGAGCACTCTTCTTTTCTCCGCTTTGTTCCACGATTTTAGAAAATGAGCTAATCCTTGTTTCCCATTCTTCCATGATTTCTTGATCCATAATCTTGATAATATCCAGTAGCAGTTTATTGTTTAACAAGTCATCATTGAAATCGGTATAGTGTTCTTTAACTAAGTAAAATAATGCTTCAGCAGTTCCGAGCTGAATCTTAATGGCATGAGGATAGTGTTTGGTGCTAAAATTAGAATCATTTGAGTCCCAACATGGAAATTTGACAGAAGAATAAACTTGCTGTGAATCAATTCTTTTTCTGTCAAGGTCGTTCTTCATCAGTCCTGAAATAGATACGGCACATGCCTTCGCTCCAATAAATCTTTTAGCAAGGTTTTCCAAGAGAATAGAAGTAGTTGTGAAGCTTCTGTATGTATGTAAAAGAGTTTGGGTGTACAAGTCGTTGTCCATAACAAGTTTCACCATAGCATAATCGAGCAAACCAACACTTTTAGATTCATCAGAAGAATGTTGTCTGTGTTTGAAATACTCAGAAATATCACTCAGGCTCACCAACTTCGAAAAGACGGAGGAGGTAAGAACCAAAACGTCAAAAAGCTTGTCCAAGGTCGCCGATTTTAAGACCACGCTTATCACAACATCGTTCCAAGTTTCAGTGCCCTTCGAAATGTTTCCAAAAAAGTCCATGTTTTCAACACCTACACTCAATCTGTTAACCTCTTGAGAATCACGAGGTGATTGCTGAAAAAACCTTCGAGGAGATTCGACAACCAAGCTAGCAGGTCTAGATTTTTCTCCCCACTCACCAACCGATTTGAATATAAGATCATCTGTCACATGAAACTGGTCCATATCAATGCTGAAAGCGTCTCGAATACATTCAAGTAAAAGCTGCTTATTCGACTCTTTTAAAGACAATTCTTCAACCATTGGTTGGTCGAGCTGGTGAATACCAGTAATAGAAGATTTATCTGTCGCTAGATGGGAAGGATTAGAAATCGTAAATGATTTAGAATGGTTTAAAGTTTCACTTTGGCTTTCTATCGAAGAAAAAGTATTTTGCTGAATACCTGCAGCGGCAATTAATGCCGATTGAGAGAAAAGGGAATAATTTGAAAAAGTCTCATTAAAAAGGATAGGAAGGTAGCTACCGTTGAGCAAAGGACTATGCTTTAAAACAGAGGTGTTTTGATCCAACCGGTCTATTTTCGGTGGGTCAATTTTTAGGCTCATTTCCATGACTTTTTCAATTGTTAGCTTCCCCTGTATCAAATGATATCTCCAATAATGATGAAATGTATTTTCATTGTAATCCGGATTAGTCTTTATTAGATTTTTGGATTTATCTTTGAGGATGGTTCCTTGTTCCCATTTTTGAAAGGCATTCTTTGTGCGATGAATTTTTTTTTCTAAATATTTAAATCTCGTTTCATTTGTTAGGTCATTAGTGTGTATCAATAAATCACCAAAATAGGGAATAACATCATGAGATAATTCACCTTCGCTCAAGTTAGGAGGTGCCAAAATAAAAACACTGTTAGTCGCTTTTGCTGACAGTTGTCTTCTATCGAGCTGAATTATAGTGGGAATCCAGTCCTTAATGATTATCTTCAAAATCTGGTCGGGCACATACTGCCATGTAGAGGAGAGTCGCAAGACTGGAAGGGAGCAAATTATAGTTGCAATGGCGAGCCATGAGACCATATCACCAAGTTTTTCAAAACTACATCCGAGCTGAATCCACTTAGTTAAGATCTGGGCTCGCTCCTTTGGAGTTAAAGGATCACTGTCACCTCCAAATCCAAAAACATGCTCGATGAGTAGCCTACTAACATAATGTACGTTAACCTTGTTATTAAAAACCAGTGGGTTATAGTTCGAATACTCTTTATTAAATCTCGAATCATAAAGTATCGAAAAATCTGATTGAGGTGACCAAGACTCGCTAAATCGTAAATTTATTTGGTGAATCTGATCTGCAAGCATTTCGTTGTCTAATTCCATGAAGTTTTTTGGATTCCTGTAGTCTGAAATCGTTGAGTAATTAATGGGCTGTTTGGCAAATGAAACCAGTTCATTTAGTTTCTTATGCGTTTCGGCAATCGGCATTTTTAAATTATTGGAAATCTCATCATTGTGCAAAGAGATTCCATCTAATATTTTGATTATCAGGTGAAAGGAATCATCGTCTAAGAGGAAGCCGGGAAATACGTCTAACACAGTTTTAATTACCAAAGCTAGTCGTTGTGTCATCAGATCATCGACTTCTGGGGTGAGCTTGTAATATTGTGAAGTCTCAGTTGTGGGCTTTTCTTTATTTTTAGTCATATTTATTGAATAAAAGTGGAAACACTCCAAAAAAGCATTGAAGTCATCAAGTAGAGGAAGCATCAAAATAAGATCCAAAATTTTTTTTATGTCAATGGTTGCAAATAAAATTGTATGACATAAACTCTCCACAGTACCATCCATAATCTGGCCATTTTTATCAAACTTGAGCCCAGGATGCGGATAATGATCATTTACGAATTCCAAAGCCAAAGATTTGGGTCCTTTTGAATTTTCAACAGAAAGGGGAGCTAAGCTGCTTGAAGTAGCAAGACCTGGCAATTCTTTATTAGATGATGTATAAGAATTGAAAGAAGCCATAGTGTTAGAAGGAAAGTCAGAATTCATCGATGAAGTGTCGACTGTTGAGATGCCATTTCTTTGGTTATGCTGCATTTCAGCGCTGTGATTATCCTTTTGATGAGTATTCTCCAGGGAAGGGTCAAAGTATTTCACATTAGTTATGCCTGATTTGTATAAATTTAGTAAACACCCCCTCAATTGTCCCTTATATATACGGTACTCTTGATGATATCCTGAGGAATTTCGTGAAGAACCAGGAGGCGTTGGAATATTATTGTATATTCTACTTTCACGGTTCTTAGAAGATTGATTCGATGACAGCACCGTAGAAGTTGATACGCCATGCGATCTGTTCAGCCATCCTGATTTAAAGACCATGGAATCATAGTTTTCGTTTGTGAGCTGTGTTAAAAAAACCGTATCGTTAATCTGTTCTTTGTTTAATGTTGGCTCTGGAGTTAAAACTGACGAGTGTAATGAGGAGGAATCAAGAGACTCGTCGTCATTGACTGTTTGTAAATCATGCTTGCTGCTGGATGACGAAATTGAACGCTGAGAATTTGCGCTCGCCTCCGTTAAATAAAAATTTGAGCTCGATTTACTGATCGAGGCCGGACGGGATGAAGAAGATCCGGAAGTATTCGACGTCGTGGAGCCTCTATGAGGTCGAGAACTAGAGTTTGGTCCAACTGAGTTAAATGATGAAGAGTGCGAGGAGCTTGTCTTTTGTTTATCTTCTGATCTTTTATTTCTTGACGACCACCGCAAACTTTTCATTTTCGACAATTCAGTCCGACAAGTGCGTTATAGTCAAACTGATTCGCAGTACTAGTTTTATCACTGTTAATCCCTTACTTGTCCAGTCCCGAGTGAAATCAAAGACTTAATGTGGGAGAATGCAATAATTAATATCTCCTTGTATGATCTTCCGGAATTCTACGTTTTATTTTGAGTTGTGGTTCATTCTGTTAATAGATTTTTTAGTACTTTCACCTCAAGGAATCGGAAGAAAAAAAAAAAAACGAGTGGAGAAAAACTGTGACAAAAAATAACAACACAAACATCGCTGAAAATTATGGCTTTTCAAGAAAGTGCACGCGACAATAGGCCCTCAAAGCCCTCAAATCACCTAATTGATCTTATAAAAACTACCTAGAAGAAATCAAATCAATCAAAAAGAAAATAGCTTCTAAGGTTGAAAAATTTGATATAGTCAGAAGTTTCATTCTTGAATATCCTTTCCCAGGAAATGTACAAAACGTAAGCAGTAAAAATGTTTAATGTTCGAGTTGCATAGGCTAGTAGGGTATATTCAGGTTTGTTTATGTAAAAATTTCGGGCTTGAGGCAAGAGTACAAGATGATCGACACAAGGCCATACGAAAGGAACCGAAATAAAACACATTGGCCATGCGGCAGTAGCATACTATAAAACTAGTTAGTAGGATGCGTTTAAAATTCTTAACGTCTCTTCAACATTCTTCTCTTCGAACTTGAAATCCAATGGTTAGAAAATACGTTGGGTTTTTTGTGCGTGTTCGTAAATATTAACATTTTTTTTGTTTACATTTGAAAGATTTTTGTTTACGTCTTTTCGTCTTTAAAATTATTTTTTTTTTAAAATTATTTACTCTTGAAGGGAAATAAAATGCATTTACACTATTGTGCACGACACTGAGAATCAAACACGAAGTCAATTGGAATAATAGACCTTGAGTTAGCAACTTAACTATTGTGCACGTATTTTTTGAAAAATCATTCGAGTTTAAATGGATTTTTTCGTGCCAGTAGCTACTTGTGGGTTTCTTAAGCCCAAAGAAGGTTTATGTATTTACAGTTCAGTAAAACAATGGGATTTTACACAGGACGGAAAGGATTGCTTCCATGATATCTCTGATAAAGTTACGGTACTGAAGCGATTTGATGTGCCAAAATCCTTTTTGACCTTTTTTTCATGCTTGTTTGTTACAAGTGATTTGTATAACATTAGAACAAACTGGGATCCCTTAGACTATAAAACCTTACCCTTTGATTTTATGTTTGACAACGATTGGGCAGCACTCTTCAATAGCCTATTAGATGAATGGAAAAGAAGCGGGTATTTTGCAGAAATTATTGTAACAAAAAGTTTGCGTAGTGCTTCTTCAGCTAATCGAAAAGAATTAGAATTGCATTTGATTGGAAGGAGAAGTTCCTTTGCCCATTTAGAATTAGAGTTAAATTGTCTGATGAATTTGAAAAACGAAAGATACTTAGAAGCTTTTGAATGCGAAGATTGTTCGGTAATACCACTATTAGCTGGGAAAGATGCAACTAACTGGGCACATATCTCATCTTCGTATGGTACATCGGTGATAACGCCAAGATATGGACTTAAGTCCCTAAAAGTCCCGTCCAAGATATTTCTCTCCAGCTCAAGTAAAGGGAACGTCATTTTGGCAAAGAGCAACCTAGAAAATAGGATCAACACACTTAGAAATTCCATTGTTTGTGGTTTTATACCAAACATTTCCCCGATAAAACTTGCCTTCTTAAAACACTTATACCCACCGGAAAAGATTATGAACTTGATCTCAAAGCATTCTTGCTTCATTGATGTGACATTGACTAAGATTCAAATTCAAACAACGAGCTCTGATTTATTAGATTTGGCGAGGAAAGATTTTGTGAGAAATATTCTTTCCGAGATCTCGGAGTGTACATTATGGACGGTAGGAGGAAAACTTCATGAATCTCCAGATAAATCGATAACGCAATTTTTGAGCGGCATAGCTTCAACTAATAATACTATATTGGCTACAAATAAGGAGAGAACAAGCATCACGATCGTAGGCTTCCATAGAGATGTCGAGCGTGCTTTGACTGAAATATCGAGGAGTTTTGATTTCTGCAGAACAAAAATCTCATTGGAATTGGATTCCATGTACAAAGATTTCATTTCAGGGAAAAAAAACGGAAAGCTCCTCAAAATAATGGAATTGAATAAATGTGCCATTTCTTTGGAAAACCACAAAAGTGGAGAAATGCAAGTCATATTAGAATCTAATCACATATCATTCTTACTCAAAAGCTTTTCTTTGCTTTTAGAAGAAGTTCCGTGCGAGCAGTCATTTTTCATACCTGAAACCTATCATCGTCCTGTGATTGGAGCCGGAGGCTCTGTTATTCAAACGATCATGAGAAAGTACAATGTTTTTATTCAATTCTCAAATAGCTTCCAGCTTCCACAAAATAACTGGTCATTTGAACGTTATGATAATGTTGTTATCAGATGCCCGGCTAAAAACAGCAAAAATATGGAAGCTGCTAAACAACAATTATTGACATTGTCAGACCACTACATGAAACTGCAAGGAACCATTTATGTGGAATTATCACCTAGTCAATACAAATACTTGATACATTCCAATAAAAGTCTATCTTTTATAAGTGATTTGGAAAAGAGTTTTTCCTGTTATATTGCCTTTCCACGAGAGGAGCCAACGGAGCGCTTTAGGTTGGGCATATTCGCTCACGACACTACATTAGTGAAAGCTGCAAATGAATTTGTATCATATTTTGGGCGGGAGTTTAAATTCGCTTTGAGGTCATCGATATCGAATTCGCACCTATCACAAAGCCTACTTCTAACTTTGCATGGTCTAGGTGCTTTTGTCTCTAAGACAGAAAATGAGCTTAGAGTGACGATGCGCCCACAAACCAAAATCAAGTTGGTCGAGGAAATTTTCTTTTTAGTTGAAGAATTTATGAATTGTACCAACAATGAAATTCTTTCAAAAAAAGAGATGAACAATTTCAATTTCTTGGCTTCCAGATATGAGGTGGGGAAATGCAGATCAATATTATCTTCGACGCTCACAAGATGAAGTAATTAAATAGTATCAGCTCGAATTAAATAAAATTGAATTCAACAGATCAGAGACATCGTGATATAGGCCTAGAAGATAACAAAAAAAAGCAGTTTGTACAGACAAGTTGTTGTCTTTTGAGTATCAAAAGTTACAGCCGAGTACCCAACGTCTCATTTAATCTGATCATATTTTCTTCAAAATGCTTTAAAGAAACGTTTTTTTCATCAGTTAGTTGTGAAAATTCTTTACGATAAAACTGATAATATTTCGGCGATCTATTCATCAGTCTTTCTTTATGATATTCGACTGTCAGTAAGTTTTTCAAAATTTTCCTGCAAATACTTTGATCAACTGAGAGATCTTCTGTGCCTAATGCTTTCGTCGACACACCCTTGAGCACAAACTCTAGAGATTTTTTCATCGTTTCGTCATGACCATAGGACTGCAGTTCATTTTCCTTCAAAAATTTCGTTCTTTTCAATTCATAGTTTTCAGCTCTGAACTTGTATCGTAGATACTCGGTATAAGTATCTCTAACCATCTTTCTACTAGATATAAATGGTCGCAGCCTAAAAAAGCGTCTATAGTAGCTTCGTACTAATGCCTCATGCGAGAGTGTTTCTACTTCTCCTGTAGAGAGAATAAAGCTTGAAGAGGCCTTAATTAGAGTTTTTGTCCCCGTAACTATTGATTTATTTCCCTCAACCACAAACATTTATTATTTTATTTCTCTTTTTTAAGTTTTAGGTGCAATGGGATATATTATGCACCACTATAAACTGAACCTTCTTAAATTGACTACTTAAACAGTAATATTTTGAATTTCATAGTTTCAGTGGATAATATCATCACGTGATAAAAAGTAATGTGAAATAAGAGAATCTTTTTTTTTTTCTCATGGAAAAATTGGCATCATGTAAAGACGAGACCTCATCGCATTTTATTGCAGTATAGATAGTGAACAAGTCAATGGTATTCCAAAAAATAGGACAAGTCAGATACTATGGTGAAGGTTAAAACAAAGAGAGGTGGGTTGGCTCAATCTTTAGATAACAAAATAAATGATTTGATCTACAGGTTGTTAGAGGAAAAATCCCTAGACAAGCAGAGGACTAATACCAAGAGAAAGTCTGAGCTTGAAAATGCTGAAATGGACCTCAACTCAAGCGAGGTTGAGGAGCATGACAGTGTTTTTGCAGAAGTTTATTTGGCACAGGAGCTAAGCTTTGGGGAAGTTGTTGCATTTTGTCAAAGCAAGGATTTATCTTTGCAAAGAGTGAAAAAAGTTCTACTTGAGAAAACCATCGAAAAAGTTCTCAAACAAATTGTTGAGGAGGAGATTGAAGAGTTAGGTGATATTTCAGTCAAACCTAAGTCTATAGAAGGCGATGAAGAAAGTATTTTGGCAGCAAGGAATTTGATGCAGCAGCCTCAAAACAACGATTTGAATAAGGAAATTACATCACAATGGCAACCGCAAAAGAGTGAATCTTTGGATGGCAAGAATTCGAGTAAATCAAGCAAAAAACGAGTCAAAGATGAAATAAAAGAAAAATCCAAAAGGTTAAAAAGAGAAGATAGGACTCCGCCTTCTTCAAACCTTTCAGCCTTGGGAGGAATGGATGATGTCATTGCCCAGTTGATGGAGTTGATAGGGTTACCAATTCTTCACCCGGAGATATATGCTTCAACTGGAGTTGAGCCGCCAAGGGGGGTTCTTTTGCACGGTCCACCAGGCTGTGGTAAAACATCAATCGCAAATGCTCTTGCTGGAGAGTTACAAGTCCCTTTTATTTCGATATCGGCTCCATCAGTTGTTAGTGGGATGTCCGGTGAAAGTGAAAAAAAGATAAGAGATCTTTTTGAAGAGGCAAAGAGCCTGGCTCCTTGTTTAGTGTTTTTTGATGAAATTGATGCTATTACTCCCAAGCGTGATGGAGGTGCTCAAAGAGAAATGGAAAGAAGGATTGTTGCCCAATTACTGACGTCAATGGACGAACTTTCGTTCGAAAAAACTGAAGGGAAACCTGTAATAGTAATTGGTGCTACAAATCGGCCTGATTCGCTGGATGCAGCTTTAAGAAGGGCAGGAAGATTTGACAGAGAAATTTGTCTGAATGTTCCTAATGAAACTTCTAGATTATATATACTGAAAAAAATGGCATCACGATTGAAGATTGATGGAGATATTGATTTTAAGAAACTAGCAAAGCTCACCCCTGGTTTTGTAGGCGCTGATTTGAAGGCCCTAACTACGGCCGCCGGAACTTGTGCAATAAAAAGGATTTTTCAGGCCTATGCTTCGGGAAATTTATCAGATCAAATGGAAGTTGATATAAATACGGAGGATTGTGACCTGAAAAACACCGCAAATTTAATTGATCCACTTCCACTATCCATTGTCCAAAAATTTATCCAAAGCTATCCAGAGCCCTTGAAGCCAGAGCAGCTTGCTGAACTTTCCATAAAATATGAGGATTTCCTCATAGCACTTCCAACCATCCAACCAACAGCCAAAAGGGAAGGATTTGCAACAGTTCCCGATGTTACATGGACAAATGTCGGAGCATTAAATAAAATAAGAATTGAGCTTAATATGGCCATTGTACAACCGATCAAAAGGCCAGAGCTATATGAAAAAGTTGGTATTAATGCACCAGCAGGTGTCCTTCTTTGGGGTCCTCCAGGGTGTGGTAAAACATTACTCGCCAAAGCAGTGGCAAACGAGTCACGTGCAAATTTCATTTCAATTAAAGGCCCTGAACTATTGAATAAATATGTTGGTGAGTCAGAGCGTGCTATAAGACAAGTTTTCAACCGTGCCAGGGCTTCTGTACCTTGCATAATTTTCTTTGACGAGCTAGACGCTTTGGTTCCTCGCAGAGACACTTCTCTATCAGAATCGTCGTCCAGAGTTGTCAACACTCTTTTGACAGAATTGGATGGTCTAAATGATCGAAGAGGGATATTTGTCGTTGGGGCAACCAATAGACCCGATATGATTGATCCAGCGATGTTAAGACCTGGAAGATTGGATAAAACATTATTTATAGAGCTTCCTAATTATGAAGAAAAATTGGACATCATGAGAACCTTGCTCCGTTCCAACAGCACTCCTTTATCAACAGATTTTGACATTGAACGCATAATGAGTGATGATCGATGTAGAAACTTTTCTGGTGCAGATATCGCTGCCCTCGTCAGAGAGGCATCAGTGCTTGCTTTGAAACGGAACTTTTTCAAGTCCGAAGATATTCAATCCGTTGGAGAGAATGATCTTGACAAGGAATATGAAGACCTAAGTCTAAATTCAAGATCAGAAGATGTGCTTGTTAGTTCGATGGATTTCGAAAATGCATTGAGAAAGGTGAAGCCGTCCGTCTCAGATAAAGACAGGCTTAAGTATGATAGATTAAGTAAAAAAATGGGCTGGAACGACAATCAAGACGACCAGGTAGAGTAAGTAAGTATTTTAAGACTCTTATTTCATATTATGACCTCTTCTCAAAACATTTTTCCTAACCTTCCAAACATGCTCATATCTTTTTTTTCTTGATGAAGATACGTAAGGAAAATCATCAGAAAAATGCTTGAAAAGGCCCTTTGAAGGATGCGCTTCCTGTAGTGGTGTATCCGTTTTTCCTCGTACAATGACCCAACTTGACTGGCTATCCTTTAATACCTGTTCCAATTTAAAAGGAGGAAGGTAAATATTCATGTATTGTGATTCCATATCAACAGAATGAATTAAGGCAAGACTAACAAAATTCATTTCACTTTCTTCATGCGTCAGATCCAGTGGCCATTTTGCAATTTCATCTTCCGATTTACATTTTTCAAACAAATGTAAGCCAATGATCGTTCCATCCAAAGAGAGTTTTATATCATTCTTATTCAATGGTAGCTCAAAACGTTGGAGAAATTTGTATCCTAAAATTCCTGGATTCCCAAAATTCACTCTAAGTGGCTTGTATGTCAGTAAAGGACTTTCTTTATATGTACCATCTTTCCTTCTGTGCAGATATGCAATGGTCTTGAACATCCTGATATTAGCAGCATTGTATTTTTGAGTCTCATAAGAAATAACCTTATTATGCTGTGAAGATGGTAAGTGTATAATAGTCGGTTGATAGGATGGACGTTGCATCGTGCTAAAATATTCAGGAATTTTTAGTTGGTGTGAAAGGTGATTTCTATGAGTTGACAAGAATATGATGTGGGTTGGTTTGAACTTCGAAATAACATGATTTATTATTTCTATCCCAAATCCTTTAATCCACCCAGGGAGGTTCAAAAAAGTGGTTCCCATGAAATTCTCCTCCTCCCAGTCTTGTAATAATGATGAAATTTTCTTCAAATATAAGAGAGGCCAATCTTGTGGGGAGGATGAACCAATCATGTGTTGCCTTACAGTAGTGAATTTTCCCTGACAAAGATGTTGTCCAAGAGACAATGATTTCGAATCCAAACGGCACCAAGATATTGAATCTGGTGCTGAAAATTCAGGTTGGCCGCAGTCAAGATCTAGATATTGAACGACTTGACCCTCTGAAATATCGTTTTCAGCATGTAAAAATTTTTGTAAAAGAAGTCTAGTTAGCGTAGACTTTCCAGAGTTTTTACCACCCAGAACCATGACCCTCATATCATAAGCCGAGTTCGTGTGAAAAATGCGAAGCTTATCTATAGTACTGATCCAATCAGGATGTGGAGTTAAAATTTTTTCAAAATCGCTAGGCAGCAAACTAAAGCTAAAAATATCTTTGGGAATACCTTTGACGAGACTTGAGCTAAGAGACCCGAAAATATCCCTTAATTCTGGTATCCGTTTTACCATATTGTTAACATTACATCCGTTTGATATTTTCAAAACACATGGAAATGATTCCAAACGACCTGCTAGATGCTTGTGTTTTTCCTTCAAAAACAATCTCTTTTCCCACCCAGCATAGTGAGAGGATATAATGGATGATACAGAATTGCAGACAGGATGCCAATATTCCCAAATTCTCCAAGTAGCATTGTAATGAACACTATTGTATACGATACCACCTTTGACTACTTGTAAATTAAATTGGCCAGACAGAAACAACTTTTGATTTTTGGAAAGGCATATAAAAACCGATGGTTCAGTGTCATCATAAAATATGTTATTGTTCAAAACCGGGAAAAAGTTCTGGGACGAAGATTGTTCGTCATCTGAAGGGGAGTCTTCATCGTACTCTTCTATAACTTTTGAGCTCTTCTTTTCCGTTGAAGAAGCAGATAAAATTATATCACTCTCATTGTCAGAGTTCAAGTCTGAAGAGCTGTCAGATGTATATTCTAGCATAGTACTAGGGAACAGAGAATGCGGTCTGTTAAAACACTATTCTCTCTCTACACTTTGTATACTTAGGAATTGAGCAGCTTTTCATGTTAGAAAATATTTACCATTTTTTAGTTGTTAAGAAAAAAGTTCCTTTTGATGATTGATACATGTTTTCTTACAATATATTAAAGCCGAGACAAAAAAGTACGCTAGGTATCTATTATAAAATTGCGGTACGTCGCATCGGGAGAGCAAACACAAAACTGGATGCCTCCTGAACTGAAATAATAAAAAACAAATTAAATCCATATTTCGTCCATGGAAAAAAGTTAAAATCGCAGTGCCCAACTCAAATTATAACAGGCGTATATTTAGGAAGCATATTACCGAGTTGAGAACCTTTATTCAATATAGAAACCTGTTCTGTTAAAGGATCATCAAACTCATCAAGTGTTTCAAACAATTCACAGAGTAGGTAATCTTTGGCCAAATTTACGAAGGCATAAGTTTCGAAAAACAAATTGTCATCGACATTCTCATCCAGATTAAGCTCATTGAGCCTTGACTCCAGGGAAGTTATAGAGCCGTCCAAGTTCTTAGATCTCGCTGTTTTCTGGTTCAAACTATATGCATGCGCATAGTTCTGGGGATAAAATGAGGAAGAAATAGATGATGGTGGTGCAGGAGCTGTTTCGAATCTATCGAAAATAGGCAAGCTGTGCGCAGAAACATTGGGCCTGGAATTAATGGGTGGGAGTTTTGGAATAAATGGATAAGGATGTGCAGAAGATGGAGAACCTGCTCCTGAAGGCCCCAATGTTTGGCTGTGTGGGTTGTAACCATAAGTTCTTGACATATCATAAGCGAGATTGTTGAAGAAGCCAATTGCCGATCGCATATCCGAAGCACTTCCGATCGAATCTGATCTAACGTAGCTTGGAGCAGCTAATAGTGAAGGAGACGAAGGGGGTAGTGACATTGAAAAGGAGGGAGTGACACCTCCCGGTAGCGGCAGGACGGTTCGCAATTTTTCTGCCAATTCAGTAGAATAAACAGGCGTCTGATTATTAGCATATTCGTTGATGAACCTGTCTAAACTTATCGACGGCAAAGTTGGTCTGGCATGATCAAAATTTTTATTAGATGACAATTTAGAAACTTTTTGGGAGGTTTTTGGCCCCCTTTTCTTCCTGTAGGCTAACAACTCCTCGTCGTGAACCTTCAAGTGTTTTTTCAAATCTTGTGGTCTCTTAAATTTCTTATTGCAGGTTGAGCAAGCAAATGGCTTCAATGGAACATGAACCCTTAAATGAGAAGTAATGTGGTCTCTCTTAACCGTTTTGATTTTGCAGTCGCCCCATTGACAATTTAATTGAAGATTCTTCTGTGACTTACGACCAACATGGTCCTGGCAAAGGTGATGGTATAATAATTCTGCAGAACTGAATTCCATTGAACAACCTTTCCAGCGACATTTCTGCATAATAGGAGCTTCTTCATCTGAGGAGTTTCTTGTACTGTTCGCTTCCGAATGTGAGCGACAGGAAGGGGCAAATGATGAACTCTTTGTCGTTAACGTTTCATCATCACTAGCGGGCGACCCATAAGACTGAGGGCCTAATGGGCTCAAGTCCTCTGTCTCAGTTTCCTGAGAATTAAGTAAATGCGCTATCGGTGCCATATATGATAATTCTTTGTGTTATTTCTTTCTCCAACCTAACCTTGTTAAAGAACTCGGTGATTCTTTGTCAGTTTAAAAAATTGGTCTTGAATATATTCAAAATCATTTTAATGTGCATGGCTGTGCAATATAAAAATTGAATTGTCAAAAGAAAAAACTGAACATGTGCCTCATTAATCCGGACGAAAAAAAATATATATTCTGCAAGGGTCCATAGATTTTGCGCCAAGGGCGTAATTTTAAAGGCAAGTAAACGTAGCCTTGGTAAAATATATTGCGGCAGAATATTATGAAGGTTTGAATATTAAATTTTATTAAATCAGGATATAATTAGATAGTAAAATCAATGCAATGCAGTTAGAAAAAGTAAGTTGGATATAGTGGATATTACGCTGATCTTCGTACGCTTTAAACAGTGGTCGGTTTAAAATGGAGTAGTTCCTTTGTGAATGAATACTGATGTTATGTTTAATCATTGATAACTCGTAAAACCTTTCTTGAATAATCTACATCATCGGCCAACGAAACATTGCTTCCTGCATTATTTTCCCACTGTGATATTATCGGACGTGGGTCTAGTCGCTGGTCAAGAACCAAAGGTTCATCGTCTGTTGCATGCACGGAATCGGTCTTTGCTTTTTGCGGAGATGACGGTGGGGCAGGATTTTGTGTAACTGATGATTTTAGAATACCTTTTTCGTCGGCATAGACTATCGGCCTTGGATCCGTTGATAAAGAAGACGTTGATGAATACGGATCAGTTGCCGATCTAATAATTTCGCCGTAATTTTTCTCAAAGTCTTTTCGTTGTTTATTCTTCCTGTATTTTATTAAAAAGAATACTAGAACGCTCAATAGTAAGAGACCTACGAGGCCCACTACAAAAAAAGTCCCGCCTACCTTGCTAGGTGAGCTCCAGAAATCTGATCCTTGTTTATTAGACTGGCTTGTACCTATATTGGAAATTGATGAGGATGATGGAGATGAGTAAACGGTTCTTATCACTTTCGTAGTAAGTACTTGAATACTTTGGGGGTTGTTTGCTGAGGTTGCGGTGATAGTCTGAATTGAAATCACAACAGAAACTGTGGGTGATAACGTTGTCCGATATTCAGAACTGGTGGACGCATTATCATCGGTATTAGACGATGAGAATGCTATCTCTTGGGTGGTGGATTTTGGTGTAGTACTAGATTTGTCTGTAGATGATATGGCAGCAGAGGTCGAAGTTGATGATGTCGCCTGTATACTTTTTGATGTTGTTCCACTATCTGATTCAATGGATGTCGACGATACCAGTAAGGATGATGTGCTAGATGAATCAAAAGAAATCTCTTCTATTGTTGACGTTGAGGAAGAGGGATTGATTGCGGCCGTACCTGTAGTAAAAGTCGATGAGTCGGAAGTGGACGAGATCGAAGAGGAGATTGGTGAAGATGAAGCTCCTGATTCTGAAGTGGAATCTACCCCCAGATAAATATATCCGAAAAGATCTGTGTTGCTATTACCACAGTATTCGTAACCATAGCCGGGACACGTTTGATTGCATAGGGATACCGAAACTGATGAAGACGGGGAACTATTCGAACACCAACACGAATAATCTTGTACGATTGCATAACTGTATGATTTCCCTAGACATATGTTTGAACATAGACCGTTGCTCTGATATTGGCTTGTGCTATGCTCAGTTCCTGTGTTTTCTCCTGAACAAAAGGCCTGTTCCAAACCGTATGTATAGTTTGTAAATAAAATAAGTCCTAAAAAAGAACTTAAAAGACTTTTGGGAAGGAGCATCGTATACTATTTCCTTGCCACAATGTTGGGTGCAAGGCTAAACCTATTTCCAAAAATCTTATAGTAGTCTAAATTGGTGATGGTACCTTCACTCCTTACTCGGAACCCAGGCAGCCCTGAAAAATTGTTTAATATTTCAAATGACGACTATGGACAAAAATAGAGTTTCAATTGGGGCAGGTCCTCCTTTCCACCTTGAAAGTATTGAAAAACACAGCTGAAGTGTATTATAAGTTTGCGCACTTCGATCAGTTCATATGAACTACACAACCGGTATTGTTTTATTTAAAATCAATATCTAATCAAAGTCTATAAACTTTTCAAGAATGCTACTTTCTTAAACATGAACCTCAGACAGTTATATTACAAAATTAGGATCCATCAATATGACGCACGATCTCGGCTACAAAAACTTCATCCACATGATTATGTACAGCTTTTCGAAGTGACTAGGACCGACCTGATAGCAATATGAAAGAGATACTAAATTTTGTACGACATTTTCTGTCCAGTTCCTATTCTGCGGCGAAATTTGGTTTGAGATATACACTCGATTGATGTCGACAAATCTTTGAAACGGCTAAGGGGTAGTGTACGGGTGCTTAAGGCAGCTTTGTACCTGCTTGCTAACTTCCTTTATGAGCGGGCAATAATTACACCTGTTCCATGCAGGGCCGGCGCGAGTATGGAAACCTCACTAGCAGAGTAAGCGGTGGCCATGAGGCAGTTTTAGTAGTCTAGTAGGTAATCTTAATCAAGAATTCTATATTGAATGAACGAAAATTGCAGTAGAGCCATTATAGAAACTTTTTATGGTGCTCCTCGATGACAAGCTCTGAATCTGTAAGCTCCATGTTTTAAATGCGATGCTCGAACTGAAAAAGTTCATTATGGTGCTTTAGTTCATCTACTGTACACAGTTACGTTGCACTATTGCAAAATTGATCCAGACATTTTGGGCTCCTTTTTCATTGTAACACCGTACAAGTAAATTGGACGTCCAAAGTTGTCAGTAGGACAAAATATAAAAAATTGACGATTCAAATCCATGGACATATCGAGTTTCCTTACCGAGCACAGCTACTGGTGACAAAGTTTTTAAAATATTGAGGAAGTTGTTCCTGAAATTAGTTTTGCGGTCGATTTTCAATTTTGGAACACAGGGATATATGCAAAGACTTGTGATAAAACAGCAGGAAAGCTGTAAAGCTGTATATAATTCAAAAGTCTTAAATAAATGGGTGTGTATGGGAAGATAACTAAACAATCAAATAAATAAATGCATAAAATATTATAGAAATATAGTATTATGATAGATTTGCACAACATTTATGTCTCTAATTGTAGATGGCTTGAAATTGGCACAGTCCACTCACCGAATTTGCGCTTGTAGCATGTCCCCATCAACATTCTGAGGCTTTTGGACATCTCAGGCACTTTCTCAAGTAGAACACTAGAAAATTTTGGGTAGCTAGTCATCGAAGTTCATCACTGTAAGGTCAGTTTTATCGGCGGCAAGCACATAGATCACATGACTGAATGCATTTCTTTTTCTCATTCAGGGGGGTGTTTTCTTTTTTATTCCATGTAGCCATAGTTACACAAATGGCTGTAGGCAGCTACTTCATAACTGTGACGGACTTTGGTTGTCCACCATGGGTAATAGTAAACGGTTATCTCCACTGCTTATAAATTGGGGATAGGGAGTATAAAAACGGAGTGTTCAATTTCATCTCGAATGTCTATTTCAAATTTTGCACCTCCTTTCATATAAGTGACCAAAGTCAAGATTCTTGTAGTGTACGGAATAGGTTAGTGAAATTTTTTCTACCGGCCTTACCAATATTTTAGAGCTAAACGTTAACGACAAGGATCCTAAATCTAATTGAAGTAATTTTTCTAACATTTACAGACCATGCAAATTTTTGTGAAGACATTGACGGGTAAAACAATTACCTTGGAAGTGGAATCTTCCGACACTATCGATAATGTAAAGTCCAAGATTCAAGACAAGGAGGGAATTCCACCGGATCAACAAAGATTGATCTTTGCCGGTAAGCAACTCGAAGACGGAAGGACATTATCAGATTATAATATTCAGAAGGAATCGACCTTGCACTTGGTTTTAAGACTAAGAGGAGGTATGCAGATCTTTGTCAAGACATTGACGGGTAAAACAATTACCTTGGAAGTGGAATCTTCCGACACTATCGATAATGTAAAGTCCAAGATTCAAGACAAGGAGGGAATTCCACCGGATCAACAAAGATTGATCTTTGCCGGTAAGCAACTCGAAGACGGAAGGACATTATCAGATTATAATATTCAGAAGGAATCGACCTTGCACTTGGTTTTAAGACTAAGAGGAGGTATTCAAATCTAAATATGATACTGATATCTTATTGATGACTGGATTTTGTGAAATAGTTAGCCTTGACGTGTTGTACAAAGGGGTTTGCCACTATTTTTGCGATCTTACACAATCTTAGAGTATAAGTAACGATATGATATGTATTTGATGTACGTGAATACAGTGAAGAAAGCAACTCTCAGTTGACTACATATATCATGACCTCTGAAGCTTCTGCAATTAGAATAGAGGAGTTGTCAATCTCTAAAAGTTGCCTGACACTATGGTCAACCATAATTTTTGTTGTCGGTATCTTGACCCTCATAAGACCAGCTAATCTTATCATTTTAACCTTCACGTTTTCAATGGTTTGCTTTTGAAGTGCAAATGTCAACCCAAAATTCCAGAACGACTCGAACACCATGGCGACAGTACTCGCCGAATTGTTAAGATTTTCGTATTTTTTTAATAGATTCAAACCAACTTCAAAATATGCTTCCTCTGATCGCCAAGAATGACTGACATCAAATAAATGTTTTGCCAATTTTAGCACGAAACTTAAGAACGAGAATCGATTGTCATCATTAAATTCACAATTTGAATTGTAGTTAGTTGATATGGTCTTCAAGACCAGAATTTTATACTCTTCTTCAATGATATTTTCCTTCGTTGAACTTTTATTTAAAGTAACTGTCAAGCGAGGTTTTTTTTTGGTGAAATTAAACAAAATTTCATTACTGGACCCTTCGTCCGGTTTCGCGATTTCCTCAGCAACTCCAGATTCATCCTGATTCAAAAAAACCTCAGACACAATCGAAATAAGCTTGTCTAGTAACTCTTTGTCGTGATTGTAGAGCACAAATTCTGAAAATCCACAAATCAACTTCTTGACGTAAGTGCTGTTGCGTTTTGACACCTCTACAAGAAGTACTGACTTGACACGCTCATATAAGACGGAAGAGTTTAAAATATGGTTGGAAAATTTTATTGAGGTTTTAATAAGACCCTGAACAACACATTCTTTGCCATCCCACGATCGACCCTGACAAGCTTCTATCAAGGTTTCCAAAATTTTAGACTTATCATTTTCACCGTAAGAGCCTTTATACTGTGTACAGGCAGCTTGAATACTGAATGCACACATTTGTCTAATAAAAAATTTGTTCGAATGAATGTTTTCTCCGGCCAAATGAATTATTTCAGAGAAATATAACGACAAAGTTCCTGCACCTATGTGAGAAGCATCCACCCATACTCGATCAAATATGTCAGATGACTCACTTTTCACATTTTCTTTTGCAACGAATACTAAAGGCATCAAAATTGCTGAAACGTTCTTAAACTGTTCAGTTGAATGCTCAAGTATAGAATTGACAGCAGTACCAACCACCAAATACCTGTTTGGATCATCAATGTTGAAAAACTTGCTTACTATCTTGTGACTATACTTAATACACTTTGTTAATTTGGATATTTTGAAGAGATATCCAAGAGTTTCCGCGAAGCTCAATGAAACCATGTCATTTCTATCATCCATGGCATAGAAACATGCTTTTAACAACTTACCACTATAGGATTCCAAGTGCTCACCATGACGTATAGATATAAGTTGGATGACTCTGGATGCTGCGATTTTAGAGGGAAGACCGACCGTCTTTTTCACGGCAAGGACAGCATAATCAACTAATTCATGAAGCTTTGCATTGTCCGAGTCTGTACAACTAATCAAATTTTCAATTCCTCTCATCAACGGTGAGGTGGATACACCTTGTGTTCTATGTTTGTCGATGAGAGAAGATGTTACATTATACTTTTCCGCATTCAAGGACAAAAAATTGATAGCCTGCGGCTCTATTGCAGACAGCAAGATGGTTAGCTCGTAAACTAATTTCGGAATATGTTCTTCAATATAAGGAGAACCGGATTTTTCGATAAGCTCCAAAAGAATTTTTACCGAAAAAAATCTCACCTCCTCTGCATCGCTATTCAAACCTTTTGGCCCAAGTAAAAATGGTAAAAGGATATCTAAAACTTTTTTTGCTTTGTCCAAATTTGCCTCATTAGATGATATATATCTCAAGAAATTTTTTGATAGAGCACCTGCTAACCTTGTGCCTGCTGCCCTAACGCTTTCCTTGATATCATCCATACATCTAAACGTTACAGACCAGAGCTCTTCTGTAACACCGTAAAACTTATCCGAGTTGTAGGATTGGAGCAAAGATGACATCGCTAAACATGAAGCTTCTCGTACCCTCCACTCTTGGTTGGACATATTCTTTGCTAAATCGCTAAGAATATCTTCGAAGTACTCACCGATAACTGCACTACTATTTGGTACTAGTGTCTTCCAAATGTTTTCCATTGATACTGCGACTGTTTCTGAGGAATCAAACTTATAACGGTACAGAGCCGGAATTAGTTTCTTGAACATCGATTTATCCTTTGCTAGTTGATCTTCCAAAGAATGTTTTGTCAAAATCGCACTTAGTCCAAATGCAAGTCCTTTCCTTGAGGACCATAGAGTTGAATTTTTTGACAAAGCCATGAATTTGTAAACAAGGCCAGGATCATTTACTTCATTAGCCAAACTTAAGAGGTCTCTATATGTCGATATAGATCCTTGCCCTGCATTCATCAAACCTGGTTCAAAAAGTTGCGTTTCTTCCGAAACTGTTCCAGATTGCAAAGTTACGGCCTTGGATGTATCTGTTAACGATCTAAACAATTCCTTGACCATATCTTCTCTCAGCTTCGAATCACTTAACTCATAGGTTATGCTTATACCTCTAGTGGCAGTTTCTCGGATGAATTCATCCCTATTTGCTAAGAATCGCACAAAAGTTTCATGGATTTGTCTTAAGAAAATGGCTATGACAGGAGAATGCCCCAAATACTGAACAATAGAAAGCATCCAAACACAAGAAACCTTTTGGATCGATGGACGAGTATTGCAACAAAGTTTAAATATTCTTCGCAATCCCGATTCAAGAAAATCTCTATCTTCTTGTAAAAGTGCTGCATTGTTTACGTGGAAATCAAGATGGCATCCTAAAAAAGATGAGTTCCAGCCACATAATATTATAGTTAAGGCCTCACCTGATGCGAAGAGGTAGTCCGTCTGCTTCGAAACATGAACTTCTTCGAGTGGGGGGATGAATTTTTCTAGGACGTCGTTGCTGCCTTCGTTAAGAGACAACATTGCCCACATTAAAAGAGCTCGTTCATCATTCAAAAAACTCTTTCTCACTTTAGACATTAAACGGCTCATGATATCCTTTTGTTCAGAAATGGAGAGATGAGTTAATGTTTTGAATTTTAAAAGCTCACAGCAAATTGTTTGAGCAACTATTTTGTATTCGGAAAGTGATAAGAAATCCAAACAGAGCCAGTACAGCCTTTCCAATAGATCAAAATCACTTGAGTTCCCTTTTATAATCATCCTAGGTAATGTAAAGCCTCCAATAGCAAAGAGAAACATATCAGGATAGGATGCTTTATCATTGAGTTTTGCACAAAGTTTTTTTAATGTCGGGGAATTAATTGAGAGACCGGTGCTTACAACGCCAAAAATATTAGATAACAAAAGGATCTTATCTTCAGCTACAAGCTCACCTGAACAAGCTAAATCAAGGATTCCTTTCACAGCGAACTCCATTCTGGCAAGAATGGGGTCGCTGGAAGATTTGACTAACAATAAAAAAAACTCTGAAAGTGAGAACTTGTCGCTAGTGCTATCATTTAGCGTACATGATCTTGCAGCAAGGAATTGAGCCAGCTCTATCACAATATTTTCATCACATCTTTCAATTTTCCTAGAGATTAGTTTTCTTATTTGATCATCCACAGAATAAGATTTTTCAACTCTCAATGACCAATTTTCGTCCTGTACAATCAATGTCTTTTCCCCATAGATCGCATTGGAAATCAAAGTTTGTTGGATGAATAAGAATGCTACCCGAACGCATTCCTTAATCCCAGACGTATCTTCTGCATCTGAGATTGTAGTAATCACAAAGTTAGTGAGCTCTTCAAAGTCAGGGAAACAGAGCTCCTCAGATGCAGAACCCAAAAGTTCATCTGTTTTTACTAAATCTGTCTTTAAAGAAGCTTGACCGATTCGGAACCAATACGGATTTAAGCCCTTGAACGCCTCCTGAACCACGTCAAACCTATTCAGGCTTGATGTGCCTAGAATATTATAGTATCTCGCAAACACATCATTGAATGGAAAAGCAGCATTAATGAATTTCAGCAAGATGAATCTGGCTGACATCGTAGAATTTTTTTTTTCTTCTACAAGGTTTTTCGACGTAATACGTTCATTATTCAAATATTGCTTGGCCAATTCTCGAAGTTTTGTCTTCGATAAATTCGAGAGCTTTGGAAAGTGAGCCACTAGCGAACTTAAGCAATCCTGAATTGTTGATCTAAACTGCGGATCATCTGCTACAAGAGAATCTAAGAGAAATTCGACAAGTATGAAATCATCCATGAGGCTAAAATCTCTCTTCAATAGTTCGCCAATGGTTTCATATTGTGCCCTTCTTAATTGCATTGCAACTTGAGAATTGCTAGAGCCAGGAATCAGGATTGGCCATCCGGTGGACTGAATATCGCTTTTTATCGAAAAAGAAAGATGTGAATTTACAGCTCTGTTCTCAGACCAAACCAGAGAGGAATAGTTGTACTTAGCGACGTGTTGAACAAAATTCAAAGTCAAGATTTTAAGCCTTACATTAAGTGACGATAAACCAATTTGAACAATTAGACGTACATTATCTTTGCATGTGGTAATTTCCAAACTTCTATTAAAAATTCCCAAAATTTTTTCCTGAAGCTCTGGCCCCACTGGGGCAATGTGTTGTTCAGCAGTTCCCGTGAACATAGAAAGCAAGTACAATAAGAAGTTAGGATCATCGTAAGGTATCACATATCTTTTCAGTAAAGTGGTGGCCCTTTCAGAAATATCCATTGAACAACTCGAAACTACAAGGAGAAAGGGAACCCATAATTTAGTCTTCTCTTCAATGTTAATTATTACAAATTCGAAAAGTGCTCTCCTATAACCATATAATACCGACCTATCAAAATTTATTGCTGGGTTGTAATGGAAGAAACATACCTCTTCCTTTGACAAACCTGGACATGTATAGTTGATCGTTGTTGAAAAAGATCTCTGCGGGACGAACAAAAAGAATTTGATGAATTTATCAACTAAAAAATTCACATCATCCTGACTGAAATCATTTGTTAATTTTGGATTCTCTTCATTCGACGTTTCCTTTTTATCTATTGAAACAAGTATCTTGCATAAGATATGAAATAACCTGCAAGATACGAGAGAAGGTAAAATTGAGATTTGCTTCACCAATTCAGGTATCAGTTTTTCTTTTTCTTCCTTAGAGCTTCTATCTACTGCTTTTGAAAGGAACAGTAGCGTGTATATGACAACTTCAGTTGAGTCTTGATCTTCGTTTAGTGACGGTTTTTTACTCTGACTCAATAGCTTTTGCATGGGAAGCCGTATACTGGCATTAGCTGTGATTCTTGAAGACAAGTGCTTAATTGAATCGAACACAAGGGCACGTACTGATGCATGAGGGGAAGCTAGCTTGAGAAGTAGTGGGCCTAGGAAAGTGTCCAAGGCTTTTTCAAATGTAGAATCATTCTTTGCTAAAAGAAGTTTAAGATCTACCTTCTCTACAAGCCTTTTCTCTTCTTCAGCCGATAAATATGCGTATTTCACCATTGTCACTTCAGAGATGGGCTTAAGTTTTCCTTTCAACTTACGGTGGCGCCACCTAAGGTTCCTGAGCGCTGCGATAATCACTATTAATTCTATTTCTAGTGTAATTTCGTTGCCATCAAACCATGTATTACCCGGATATAAATTCATTTTCATCATCCCGAGTGATTTGGGAAAAGGGATGCACTTAATGCAAACCGCCCAGCTGCTTAAAATATAACGTCTCTTTTAGATTCAACAAAAGCCCAAAAGCTAAGCAAAATGCTTGAATCATTAGTATCTGCACTTTTGAATAAATTTTTGGGGGCATATATCGAGAATTTTGACCCGACGCAGTTAAATGTCGGAATATGGAATGGAGACGTTAAACTAAAAAATCTTCGATTGAGAAAAGATGCCTTAGATGCTTTGGACTTACCAATTGATGTGAGCTTTGGACAGCTTGGC
This sequence comes from Kluyveromyces aestuarii, assembly GCA_003707555.2. NCBI lineage: Eukaryota > Fungi > Ascomycota > Saccharomycetes > Saccharomycetales > Saccharomycetaceae > Kluyveromyces > Kluyveromyces aestuarii. Next base: position 42,439 of record PPJO02000024.1, read on the forward strand.
GAGCTTACACTGTATATTCCATGGTCGAGTTTAAAAAATAAACCAGTAAAGGTCGTAATCGAAGACGTATATGTTGTTTGCACACCAAGATCTCCCGAATCTTATAACGTGGAAGAAGAACTAGAGAGAGAGCTTAGGCTGAAATTTCAAAAGCTTGCTGAGCTGGAAATTCTAGAAAGTTCAAGACCAGATATTAAACCAGGCTCTCCTCAGAATGAAACATTTACTCAATCACTTTTAACTAAAATTGTTGATAACCTTCAGGTTACATTAAAGAACATCCATTTAAGATATGAAGACACTGCTTGCATTTTTAGCGAGAATCCAGTAGCTGTTGGCGTATCTCTAAGCGAGTTATCAGCAGTATCTACTGATGAAGATTGGAATCCAAGCTTTATTTCATTCAAACAGCACGTTGCATACAAGCTTATAACTTTGGAGTCAATATGTATTTATTGCAATACTTCTGCGCACTCTATTATGCATGAACAAACGGAAGAAGTCGTGATAAGAATGAGGGAATCTATTGCAGATGGTGGGGAAATTCCTGAACAACAGTATATTCTCAAGCCAGTAAGAGGTTTTGCTAGACTGAAGGTCAACAAATTGGGATCCACTCAAGAGATTCCTCATGTAGATGCACAGCTGGTATTCCAAGAACTTGCAATCATGCTAGATGATTGTCAGTACAAAGAAATGCTGCACAACATGTCGAAATATCACTGGTTTCACAAGACCATGAAGTACAGAAGGCTTAGACCATCAACAAGTTATCAGGACGACCCAGTTGGTTGGTTCAAATTTGCAGCTCAATCTGTTTTAGATGAGATTCACCAGAAAAATTATAAATGGAGTTGGGCATATATAAAAGAAAGAAGAGAGAAAAGGGATAAGTATGTGTCTCTCTGGAGAAAAAAGCTTGCTCTGCCTAGCATTGAGAACGAATTAACTGATTTATCAGATGAAAAAGAGTTGAAAAAGTTACAAGATGAACTTTCTTTTGAAGATATCAAGTTTTTCAGGGCTCTTGCGCGGAATCAATATAGCAAAGAATCCAGAATAAAAAAGCTTACTGAGGAGATTCCATCGACAAACTCTGCGCAAAGTTGGTTATCTACCTGGTGGAATTCGCCGACCGGTAAAGATAATAGCCTTGTGATGACGGCAGAGCAAAGAAGGGAATTATACGATGCTATTGAATACGACGAGACTAAAGAGCTCAAAAACTCGATAGACCTTCCAAAGGACAGAGTAACTATGAGAATATCAAATTTATTGAAAAAAGGTTCGTTCACCATCATGGATCGAACAAAAGGACATACCATGTGCGACTTTATATTTGAGGACTGTGCCACAGAATTTTCGAGCCGTCCAAACTCCTTCATATTTAAATTTGAATTGTCAAGTTTCTTGATCGAAGATGGGTCTCCGCGTACCCTTTATAAACACTTGGTTAGTCCACGGTGCCATGAAGATAAATCAAATGAACCTCTTCTTCAGCTTACATTTGATAGTGCTCCGCTGGATGATCTGGCTGACTCTTATTTGAATTTGACATTTGGATCTGTGTTCATTTATTACCATGTTCATTTCATCAACGAACTTGTTCGATTTTTCAATCCACCAACAAAGCACTGGGAAACCGTTTCAGCCCTGATGAATGCTGCAGAGGTTACTGTAGAAGGCTGGACTACTCAGACAAGGATGGGACTTGAGGCTTTACTGGATGAACACAAGACCATCAACCTATTGTTAAATGCAGCATCACCTACTATTATAATCCCTTTAGATCCCCATTCTTGGGATTCACCCTGTGCCGTAATTGATGCGGGTTCCATACAAATGGAAAGCGATTTAGTTCCAAAGCAAGAAATCAAGAAAATAAAGGAAATGAGTGTGGAAGAATATGCCAAGATAGATTCGATGGAGCTGCAAAGGTTAATGTTCGATAGATTTAATGTCAGACTTTCAGATACACAGCTCTTGATAGGACCTGACATGCGATCATCCATCACTAGCATAAATGTTCAGAAGATTGACAATAATTTTACCATATTAGAAAGGATCGAACTGAACTTCACTTTAGATGTTTTAATATTTCCAAAAGCCTTTAATTTACCAAAAATTAAAACCGTTGCGAAGTTGCCAAACTTGAACTTGTTTTTAAATGACTATCAGTATAAAGTTGTGATGCAGCTGCTTGAAAAGTGCATACCTGCGGTTGATGACAATAATTTGGATTCATTTGATGAAAGCACCTCTTTTTCATTCTTTGATGAGGCTGCTCGAGATAATAGCTTAACTGCAAAGCAAAAACAAAACCAGCTATTAAAACAAAGCCAAAAGCTCTTCCAAGAAATGTCTGATGTCGAAGTAAATCAGGTGCAGTTTCAGTTAGAATTAGAAGTGTCGAAGTCGCAAATTTCCCTACTAAAATGTTGTGATGGTAAAACAATGACTTCATCAAATTTGGTGACACTCGTTAGCGAAGAATTATCTCTGAGAGTTTTAAGGCGGTTCGTGAAAATGGAGACAGAGATTTCCTTAGAGGCACTATGGCTCGAAGATCATATAATTGCTGAACAGGAACCCAAAACTTACATTATAAGTACGAACAATGATCAAGAGAAAAAACTCTTCAGTCTTCATTTTGTTCGAACCCAAAGAATACTTGAATTTAGTAAGGAGTATTATGAAGTTTTTGATCAGAACATTAATTTAAGAATGTCTGAATTAACTTTGTTCCTAAGGCCAAAATCTGTGTTAACCTTGTTGAGCTTTATACTGAATACTTTTACCGATCCAGAGAGTGCAGAATTCATGCCTGCTATTTCAAAAGAGCCCGAGGAAGTAGAAATCTCTTCACCTGGCAAAATTAATTTTAATATTTTATTGGATGGTTTCAATGTTGTTCTAAATGATGAAGCTTCGAAAATTGCAACACTCTCTTTGCAGTCCAGCGAAGTTTCGATGAATATTCTTCCAGAGTCTATGAAGATTAAAGGAAAACTAGGAAGTATGAAATTAATTGATGAAACAACGATAGAGTTGCCAAGAACTTCTGTTTTCAGGGAAATAATATCACACGGAGAGGAAGATTTGGCAGAGTTTTTGTATGAAACATTTGATCCAGATACTAACGCTGAAAATTATAATTCATTTCTTTACTATAGAACCGGTTTTATGAGGATCAATTTCGTTGAGCATTCCGTGAATAAAATTCTGAATTTCTTCTCTAAATTCCAGAAGATGAAATCCCTCTTTGATATCGCTCGAATGAAAGCTTATGACCAAACACCCGATATTGATGTTGTTAATAACATTAAACTCGACATCAAAATAAGAGCTCCCAGTTTGAGTTTCCCAAAGCTTGTTGATCCTCGCAAGAATATCTATGACCACATGACGTGGAACATGGGTGATCTGTATATTTCGAACAGTTTTGATATTATTGGAGGGAAATTAATCAACAGTTTGGTTGCCGGGATACAAAATGCTCAATTGCTTTCTACTTTTAATTTTGACGGCAATGTTACTCAAAATATATCTGCTGTGAATAATCTTGATTTAAAGTTTGAGCTAAAATATATTCCAAAGGACCCAGACAATGCAGAAGGCAGGGCCGTACTAAAGATAGATGGGTACTTTGCGCCCTTTTTTATTGACCTGACTGATCTTCAATTACAATATCTCTATATCCTATCACAAAGGATGCCGCATTCGTTCATCATTTCCGAAGATGACGATGATCTGGAAGAAATAGAACTTGCTGCGATTAAGGCGAATCAAGCCATATATAATGACAAGGAGTTATATGTTGATCAAAGTATTTTTCTTGAATCTGATGAAAAGAATGAAGAAAAAGGCATAAAGTTAGATTTCAATTTTGATGCACCTTCCTTGTCCTTAAGTCTCTTCAGTCACACAGCTGGGAAAGCTTCACTAAATGGACTCGGAATTACTAAAATTACTGTAGAAAATTTTGGCTTACTGGGTTCTGCAAATGAAGATGATGGGACGGCTTTTAAAACGGAGTTCCATATCAAGTCTTTCATGGTTGAAGATATTAGGGAAAGTAAGGACAACAAACATACTCAATTGCTTCCTAGTATAGAGGGACAGCAAAATCAATTCATGTCCTCGATTAAGCGCATCACAGGAAATGAAAAAGACATTACTGTGATAGAAGTTTGCATTGACAGCCCAAAAGTAATTTTAGCTCTAGATTTTCTCTTTGAACTAAATTCATTCTTGGATCTTGCCCTTGACGTCAAATTACCTGCAGATATTAGAGATATTGAAAGTACGATCCAAATATCCACAACAGAAGATAAAGATAATTCAATTCTTGCGATGAGTACCAAAAGCAGAGAAGTATTACTTCAGTATTCTATAAATGTTGTTGACGCTGCTATAATTTTGTTGGCAGACCCTTCAGATGTCAATTCTGAAGCAGTGGTTTTCACTACAGAGCAGTTGTTGATATCTGATAAAAATATCTTATCTCTTTCATTGAATAATATAGGCTTATTCTTAAGCCGTATGAATGAATCGAGTGATAGTCGTGTCAGAATTTTAGATGATTTTTCCGCGTCCATGATAGTTGATGCACGCGATTCAACTGAATCTGCATTGAAAACTGACATTCATGCTTCCATAGGCCCTCTATTGCTAAGATTATCTTTACGAGATATCAGGCTTGCAATAGAAATTTTTAACAATGCCATTTCATTGGCTAGAGACAAAGGATTGATCTCAGAAACTTCGCAACTCAATGCTGATGATATCGCGACTAAGTATGGTCAATTCTCTAAGGAGTTCAAGAACAAGATAAGAAAATATGCCCCTAGTATGATCTCATCGTTGAGTGAAATACCGCGTGCTATTCGCAAGACAGAGACAGAAGACGTTACGCAGTTAATTGGGAAAACTGAACAATTCCACCTCGATATGGCAGGGCTGAGGATGGTCTTGATTGGTGATGTACATGAACTTCCAATAGTGGATTTCAATATCAGTTCATTTTCATTTGATTTAAAGGATTGGTCTACAAACATTGATGCACTAACTTCAATCGAAATCCATGCGAATGCATTCAATTATTCAAGATCAAGTTGGGAGCCTTTAGTCGAGCCATTTCCCGTTACTTTCCATATTAGTAAAGACGAATATAAAGGTAATGCATTGCTATGCGACATTATTGCCCAAAAGAATGTAGAGGTGACTCTCTCAGCAAGGACTATCGCGCTACTCACCAAAATTCCTGAGTATTTGCAGGAAAAGAATGCCCTATCCACTAGGGGATCACAGAAGCCTTACTTACTCTTCAATAATACTGGTTTGACATTAAGCATATGGGTTAAATGTAAGGAAGACCGAAACCGCAAAAAAAAATCAGTAACCCTAAGCCCAGATGAAACGATAGATTGGGAGTTTGAAGATTGGCGCGAAGTACGAGAGACCCTTGATACAGGGAGAAATATCTTTCAACTCTGTTTTACTGGGCTAGAGTACACCAATAAGATAGAGGTTGATGCCGATAGTGAAGGTGACTCTATTTACAAGCTGATTCCCCCTGTAGCAGACATACATGCACGCCTTTTGATAACTCGTAAGCTTTTGGAAAACAATGTGAAGTCAATTACATTCAGCTCACCTCTTCTCATCGAAAATTTAACTTCAACCGTTGTAGAGGTACTTCTTAGGGATGACAAGTCAATAGTTACCATAGAACCTCATTCAATTAGAGCTATTCCTGTGCAGTTTGCTTATGACACCCCATTCGCCTTGCGGCCAGCGTCTAGTGATGATCACTACAACTGGTGCCAAAAGGAAATATTTTGGACAGATATTAAATCTTCACCGATATCTCTATCATGTAAAAATCTGGAAGATTCATCATCATTCAATTTTGAAGTAGAATGTGTTTTTGACGCTGACGATCCCCTAACAAAAATATATCCAAGAATGAAGATAGTGATATCCGCACCAATTATTCTAGAGAATCTTCTTCCTTACGACCTTTTATATTCTTTATGGGATAAAGATAAAAAAAGAGACGAATCACAACTACTTAGAACTGGAGATGTTGTTCCAATGCATTCAGTATCACTAGACAGCTTCTTGATAATATCAGTGAGACCCACAAGCGATGAGTTTGAATGGTCAAAGGAGACTATCATTAACTGTCCAAATGGCTCCGAAATGCGGCCAGAATATAGAGCTTTAATTTCCACAACAAGTTTACAAAAAATATATTTGAACTTGAAATATCATTCATCTGGCGCGAGGGCAAAAATGGTTAGTATATATGCCCCTTACATTATTTTGAACAAAACTGGCCACGACCTTTCAATTTTTGGGGACCGGAAATGGGGAATCTTGAAATCGGAGGCAATTTACAGAGACGGTTTAAAATATACTACTCCTAAGCTGTTTTCTTTTCAATATGAGGATAATAGAAATAGAGCAAAACTGAAATTTCCAGAGACAAACCCCAGCATACCACTTTCTTTGGATGCAATAGGTCAACCGGTTGATATTTCCTTGAATGTTTTAAACCGTAATTTAGAATGCAATTTGGGCATTCAGGTTAAAGAAGGGGATTCAAAATATCGATTCAGCAAGATTGTTGAGATATCTCCGCGGTATCTTGTAAAGAACAGCACTTCTAGTGGCCTTGAGTTGATGGAGTATGGGTCAACAAATCCCATTTATTTGGACTGCAGTGAAGCCCTTCCCCTTTATAGGCTTAAAAAGGTCATAAACAAAAAGTTTCTCATTAGATTTGCAAAAGGAGAATGTTCATGGTCTAATCCATTTGGGATAAAAGATGTAGGAGAAACATACGTTAAAGTCAGCCTAAAAAATGCTGCTCAACACCTTTTGAAAATGGATATCACCCTCGAGGGTGCTACTCTTTTTATTAATATTTTCGATTCAGATCACGCGTGGCCGTTCTCAATCAGGAACTTCAGTGATGAAGAATTCTTATTCTGGCAAAGGAACCCTAGATTCCTGGACGACGAAGTTCAAAACTACGATTTGTATTATCAGGAAGAAGAAGAAGAAGTTGATTTTGAGCCAATATATTATAGAATTCCCCCTCGAAGTGTAATGCCGTATTCATGGGACTATCCTAGCGCGAAACAAAAAAAGTTGTACATTCATTGCAAAAACCGCCGGCGCGAATTAGATTTAAATGAAATTGGAAATTTGAGGCCAATGAGAATACCGATGGAAGACCCGGAACTATTACCATCAATTGTTGATATAAACATTTTAATGGACAACGGAGTACAAGCACTGGTTTTAAGCAATTATAACCAAGAACAAAGTTTATATAAGTTGCGTTCGCAAAGAAATCTCTTGAGTAATAGCTCCTTCACCAGCAATACTACCGAAGGATCTGAAAAATTCGAAATTGATGAAGAGATGGATTCAAAGTTAAACCTAAGGATCGTTCTTTCCTTTTCAGGTGTTGGAATATCCTTGATCAATCACCATTTCCAAGAGTTGTGTTATCTGAACGTGCTGGGACTAGAATTCAGGTTTAATGATAGTGAAATGTATCAAAACTGCTCATTTAAGATGAAGTGGATTCAGTTGGATAATCAACTTTTTGGTGGTGTTTATGATACTATTTTGTATCCAACGAAGATACCAAAAGATTTAAAAGAAATTGAAGTGCACCCAGCATTATCCGGTGCATTCTCTAAGGTCAAAGATGATTCCTCTACCTTATTGAATTTTAAACTCGCGACGCTCCTCTTACAGGAAATGACAATTCAAATTGACGAAGATTTCTTGATGTCCTTAATCGAGTTTGCGAAGGTGTCTGGTACAGATTGGAATAAAGACTATCAAACGACGAATGATCGAATTATTTCAGCCACTCCAATTTTGATGCCGGAATTCCCTCCAACTATCAAAAGCAGCCAGGTTTACTTTGAAGTACTCCATCTACAGCCTACATTATTGCATCTATCCTTTGTTAGAACCGAAAGAGTGAATGTTGAAGATGATCAGAAAGGAGGAAATAGTGCGCTAGACTATTTCGTTAATGTCTTGACTATGGCTCTAGGGAATATTGAGGACGCCCAAATTCGATTAAACTCTCTCTTGTTAGAACACGTCAGGGTATCTTCGTCGACTCTAATAACTGCTATTCAATCTCATTATGCGCAACAATTCTTTTATCAATTGCATAAAATACTTGGGTCCGCTGATTTTCTGGGTAATCCAGTAGGATTTTTTAACAACATCAGCTCAGGTGTGATGGACATTTTCTACGAACCTTATCAAGGCTATATCATGAATGATAGACCACAAGAGCTAGGAATTGGGATCGCAAAGGGCGGGCTTTCGTTTTTGAAAAAATCTTTATTTGGTTTGTCTGATTCTGTTGCAAAATTTACAGGATCTGTCGCCAAAGGTCTCTCAGTGGCCATCCAAGATAGCTCCTTCCAGGAAAGACGAAGGTTACAACAGAGACAAAGGGGAAAATTTGGTAGTCTGGGTATTGGGGCATCCTCGTTTTTATCAAACGTTGGAAGCGGCATAACTGGCGTTGCTTTGGATCCTTATTCAGGTGGTGCCAAAGAAGGTGCATTTGGATTTATAAAGGGTGTTGGACGAGGATTAATAGGACTTCCTGCTAAAACTGCCATAGGCGTGTTGGATCTTGCAAGCAATGTCAGCGAAGGAATCAAAAATTCTACTACATTAATGGATGGAGGAAAGATTGAGAGAGTCAGATTACCCCGATTCATTAATTCTGATAAATTAATCAAGCCTTACAATTTGAGAGAGTCGCAAGGTCAATATTGGCTCAAGAGTTGCAACGGCGGTCAATACGCGAAAGACTCTTATGTCGGGCACGTGATTTGCGAAACTCCTTCTGGTTTTCAAATCGTCATCGTTTCCTTACAACGGATAATAAGAATGCAGCTTGCTACTCTAGCAGTAATGGAGCATATCCCATTCCATTCAGTCAGAAATGTTAGAGTGGTCAAGACTGGCATTACTGTGTACACCTCAGAAAGGGAATATTTCTTCTCCATTCCTAAGGATGAAGAGAGAAGATATCTTTACAAACTGGTACATACTGCAGTGACGGAGTTTAATGCCAAATGGCAAATATCTCCATAAACGTGTTCTCCGCACTCTATACATTGTTATCTAATCAGTGCTATAATACTAATCAATGCCTTATATCAACAATTAACATCTTCGCCTAGTTTTTCTCCAAGCACTATATACACGTGACCTGCCCATCGACTATCAATATATGATTACCCGGTCTTCAAATATTCACAACACCAGACACATACAATGCTATCCCGGTTCCATACTCCGGAGTTCTTCTTTCCTAATCCGAGATCCTCCGAGCTTCTGGCTATACAATCCGCCGTGAATTCGACTAGCGCTGCCCCGAGGTTACCTCCTAATCGGGGCCGACCTTCAGCGCAAAGACGAGTGACCAAGGGATTTTTTTGCGAGTCGACGTGGACACCGCAGGACAGTTGCTATCCATTAAGTTAGAAATAAACGTACGACGGCAACAAAAGTCCGTGTAGGATGAGGTTTTCTCCGCGCGCTCCTCTGAAACAGGGTAGAAACGATAGCTAAAACAAAAAAAGAGGTAAGAAAACAACGAAAAATCAATAAAAAAACCCCGTTAAAATGTTCAATCCGGGACGGGACAATTGTTTGCCAGTAGTGAAAATTTTAGGAGTTTGTGTGCGAGCTCCTGTAAGAACTCGGGTGGGCAAAAAAAAAAAATACTGAGAGGATTATTACGGGTTTGTATATATAGTTAAAGCTTGGTAAGAGCATAAAATATTTCTACTTTCTAACGCTTGTGCCCTACACGGTAAACGATCGCCTGATTAAAACGATTGACGGTTTTGAGAGAAGCTGATCGGAAGGCAAAAAGTAGAACAAAATACATAAAGGGATGTTGAGAGCTGTCTTTAAGAGAGGGTTGGCCACCGAAGCTAAGGTCGCTGCACCAAGATTGAAAACTTTCAAAATTTACAGATGGAACCCAGACACTCCAGCTGAAAAGCCACATCTGCAAGAATACCAAGTTGATTTGAACGATTGTGGTCCTATGGTCTTGGATGCTTTACTAAAGATTAAGAATGAACAAGATCCATCTTTGACGTTTAGAAGATCATGTAGAGAAGGTATTTGTGGTTCTTGTGCTATGAACATTGGAGGCAGAAACACTTTGGCTTGTTTATGTAAGATCGATCAAAATGAAGGCAAACAAACCAAAATTTATCCATTGCCACACATGTACATTGTTAAGGACTTGGTTCCAGATTTAACACACTTCTACAAGCAATACAAGTCTATTCAACCATATTTGCAAAGATCTAGTGTCCCAGAGGATGGTAAGGAAAATTTGCAAAGTGTTGAAGATCGTAAGAAGTTGGATGGTTTGTACGAATGTATTTTGTGTGCATGTTGCTCCACTTCTTGTCCTTCTTACTGGTGGAATCAAGAACAATACTTGGGTCCAGCTGTTTTGATGCAAGCTTACCGTTGGATGATCGATTCTAGAGATCAAGCTTCTGCTATCAGAAAGGAAATGTTGCAGAACTCTATGTCTGTGTACAGATGTCACACTATTATGAACTGTACTAGAACTTGTCCAAAGGGTTTGAACCCAGGTAGAGCTATTGCTGAAATCAAGAAGTCTTTGGCTGTCGATTAGAAGATTAGGAACAGTGATGCACTCTAGTTTTAGACAGATCTAACTTTCCACTTATTCATAAATCGAAAAAGAAAAAAATCACAAATTTTAAAAGGTGCAAAGGACTTTTTTATTTCAACTGAAGGAAGGAAGATTAAATCTTCATTTACTACTTGAGCTCCCATCAAATTTGAATGAAATGAAACGTGATGACTTTGTTCTATTATTTATTTGGCACTCGATATTCTCGTTATCTTGCCAACATTATTTATTTATTTTTTTTCTCCCGTCTTCTATGTATATGCATTGATTGTATAATCACTCTTTATTAGACTTGGGTAAAATATTACTCTTAGTTAAAATCAAAATAGAATATTCATTTGCAAATGTTTTTCTCTTAACATTGTGTTAACTAAAAGTTGATGAAGAAAGAGCGTTACAATAATGATAGTCAGCTGACATGATTACAGAGAATATATTCAACGAACAGCTGACCGAACTTAATCATCTTTTCAAAAGGTGGAGTAAAACTTGCTTCACTTATCTTTCGCAGTCAAAGTCTTCTCAATTACTAGTCACATTTACTATGTCTAACGAATACAATATTGAATTGGAAATTATATACGATGACACATACCATGAGCCCACCCTAGTCTTCCGAATCTTTAATGAGACTGAGGAAGAGAATGGGATTTACTGCACTAGACATGTGCTCCTAAATAATGAGCAACTTGGAGGGTTGCTTAATCTGGAAAACCACTCTATCACTTTAATTACCCGGCAAGACAATAGAGAGGTGTGGTATAGGATTAATAACTGTGATACAGGATCTAATGTGGGTTCGGATCCAAGGAATTATTTAAGAAGATGGATATCAAGTTATATGGCAATCTTTGACGGAAGTTTCAATGAGTTATTCATTTATCCGGGGGATTGATTTATTATCTTTGGAAATCAGTTCTTATGTAGAGCGTTTCTGTTTGTGTACATTCCGTGTCAAGAAAGCTTTTATAGAAAAAATATTTTTGGACTTGCGTAATTGAAGTCGTATCAAGGACATAGCAGACGAAAGGGAGAATTCGACTACCGTAACTATATTTGAAAGCCGCATACTTATCATAGTAGATCTCAAGAAAAGATAAAATCAAATGTCCCCTTCCTTCGTCACAGTTAGAGGGAAAGCAATTTCCCTTGAATCTAAAACAGATTCTCTTCTCTCAAGATTTTCCACTTTTGCACAGTCGACTAGTTCAGAACCGATGTCAGAAGAAACCTCTTTGCAAGACAAGTTAGAACGTCTACTACAAGAAAGACAAGAGGTCATTGACTCCCTACAGAAAATAGTTGATAATGATTCAGGCATTTCCACGGCAAAGCTCTCACAACTACAACGTCATAGAGAAACACTACAAGACAATTGGCAAACCTTTCGAAGTATAAGATCATCTATACAGCAAGAAAGAAACAGACTTAATCTTCTCTTTGCAGTTAAAAAAGACTTGAAGGAAGATACAATAGAGAACCAGGAAGAATATATCCAACAAGAATCCCGTAGGATAGAGAGTTCTCATAATGTTGTAGATTCCCTAATTGATCAGGCGTGGCAAACACGCGACCAATTCATGTCTCAACGAGCTATTTTACAAAGATCCGGTGACAAAATATTCCAAACACTACAAAACATTCCTGGGATTAATGTATTAATATCAAAAATCAACACTAGAAGAAAAAAGAATGCTCTGATATTGTCAATTTTAATCACAATATGTATCCTACTCCTATTTTTCACATCGTAAATATGCATTTTTAGGCCTGGGACACCAATTTTTGGTGATAGACACTTTAATGTTCTGAAAAAAAATTAAGCCTGAGAACTAGTACTTCGATCACTGTACCTTTGAAAAAAATTTGGCCTTGTATACGTGGTTTCTTCTGATTCAAAAATAGTTGGAACTCCTCTGCTTGGGTTTCTCAAACCAGTATTCCTTAAAACGCTCTTGAAATGAACTTGCTTATTCTCCATAGAAGGAATTCTATGGCTAATAATGGTAGAAGAGGTTTCGAGGCTTTCAATAGTTTGTGCATCGCTAAGACCGAATTTGGATGATTTTATCTTAAGGACTTCCCATTGCCTTCTCACCCAATCCGTATAGGTTGAGAGGGGCAAATTCATTGGCGACTCATGACCTTGATAAATGCAGAAATCATAGATTATTGCACCACATATGGTACCCACCAATGGAGCGAACATGGGAACCCAAAAGAAAAAATTATATGACCGAAAGAGCAATTGCTTACTCATCCCCACAGTAAGTAAAGCCAGTCTGGGCCCCATATCTCTGGCTGGATTCAAAGCTGCGCCTGTTTGATAGGAGGCACTTGCGTTTAAAGTAAAAATAAGAATAAAAAGCATAACTGGAAATAAATCTGTAGAGAGACATGTATATGGATCAGTCAAAGAAAACATTCCACATTGAAGCAATGCACCTACCACAAACTCGGAAATAAATTGTCTTGAAACAGACAGGTAGTCAAGGGGTTTCACCCCAAACATTGACATCACATTTTCTTCAATCTTCCAATCGGGGTAAACCTTTATTATCACTTGATGATAATACCAGAAAATAATCAAAGAACCGACATATGAACCCAGATATTGTCCAAAAAGATAAATCCCTATCTTTCTTGAAGGAAATCCTCTGAATATAATATTAGATATCGTTATGCATGGATTTAGATGAGCTCCCGATATAGCACTCCCACCGGCTGCAAAATATCCCATTACAACGGCTCCTGCCCACCCTAAGTATATTGAAAGAGCGTTACCAGCGACATTTGGTGTCACTATATACTGTGCTAGTGAAATCTGATCTTCTGACATTTGATATTTGACCAGCATTTCATTAAATTGCCTAATCTGATACTCTTCAGATAATTTTGTTTGGCAAACAGCAGCCGTACCCAACATCATCATAACCATGGTACCCAAGAACTCACCGAAAAATTCTTTGAGATGCTTGTACTTAAAAGAAGACCATTTATTTATAGGATAATAAGTTGAAGGTAAGACTGTCGGTGTTTGAGGATTTTGATACAAGGTTTTCGGCTTAACCATCATCGTAATACCTCCGTTGACGTTGTTATCATCAGTTGCGCCCTCTGCATCCTCAGCATTTTGAATGCCACCATTGTTATTTGAAGCCAAGGACCCCTGGTTGTAAAATCCATCTTGAAATCTTGAAGGGAGTACGTTAGATGTAACTGTATTCCCTCTCTTACGACGGTACATGTTCATATTTACCGAGGTATTTGGAATCACCTCCTGGACAGGATATTGTGATGTCTCATCCAAGTACTGCTGGACGTAAGCTGTAACAGGTATAGTCTCAGTGTCTCCATCGACCTCGCCCTCACTCACATGATCTGGGGCTTCGTTGACATAGTCTCCAGCTGCGCCATTTCCACTAAAGCCATCATCACTTCGATTCTCTCCCACCTTTGTCATCAAAATGCGAAGGATTCCTTTTGTGGGTATAAGACTAATTGTCTGGAGGCCAACCAGCACTACGAGGATGTGCTTGGGTTTTCGGTACGGGCGATGCTTCACTGTGGGTAGCTCATTCAATCATTATCAAATTAAATTTTCCGATCGGAACTTCTTATTAATCACGTGTCATTAATCCTTCCTTTTGAAACACGCTGTTTGAGCACGATTTCTGCCTAAACATCCCTTTATCATTAAACAAAACCCTCCCAATCTACGAAGCTAAGTCAAATGCATCAATCAAGTTCGAATTTTTTTAAGTTGCTGTATTGTTAACCTTTTGGATGCTGTATATGCCTGCCGTTTCTCCGCGCACTTTTACTTTAGGTTTCCTGTTCCTTGATGTCAAGCTTACATGGTGAGTTACAAATTTGACCTCATCAACGTCTACGGAAAAATTCAGTGTGCCAACAAAATGTAACCGAGAGAAGAAACACCAAATATTTTTAAAAGGCACATATTGCAGTCCGCAGCGCCGAAAAAAAAAACCACACAGGCACCAAAAATATCTAAGACTCCATCATCTTCGTAGAGGCAATGACCAGGTGGAATGAATTGTATGGTGTTTATTTCTTCTCATCCATAGGTTATATGCACTAAAATTCGTCGTAGTGCAAAGATTTCAAAGAAACAATAAAGAATTCAGGAACTCGTGGTCGCGTCGCTTGTCCGTCCGCATGCGAATTCTGGGCATCGAAGATCCTTCCTTGGATTGAAAAGCCACGTAAGGAGCTGAATTTAGAAAATCTCCGTAGCTCCTTGAAATATTTAAAGTAAGCGTCCGTCGGCATGTTCAACGATTATTGGTTAAATTACTTCCGGTCTAGCGAAGCGTTTTGTGGGGGAACGGCGAAGTCTGGAAAAATTAAATATTGTTATTATTCCTATAGCAACAGGGCGGTATTTTTATGGATGCTACTTACATGACAGCCATCCGCAGAGATGGGAGCACTCAACTGTATATAAGCGGTGCAAACGACCCAACATTAGCTCTTCATCTAATAAGATACTTAATCATAGGATAGAAGTGCTCCCAATAAATAAAGTTTCTCAGCAATTATACGTAGCGTTGCAGCTGTTAAAATTTTAAAAAGCAACATAAAGGAGATTGATTATATTTACGGCAGGAACAAAGTACACCTTACCAATATAACTGTGCGAAGAGCAAGACCAAGCATTTTGAAAATTTGAGGAAATGACAAATAATATAGAAGAGGGAAGTGAGGTAGACCTTTTACCCCTAGTTGCTGCCATTGACGTTGGGACCACGTCTTCTCGTGTGATTTTGTTCAACAAGTTAGGACAAGAAGTTTCAAAACACCAAATCGAATATTCTACTAGTGCATCGAGCCAAGCCAATTCAGCAATAGGTTCAAGACCTGGAAATGAAGATGAAATATCCAAGCGTCCAAAGGAACAAACAATTTTTAGTGCAGAAGGTATAGCCATCGAAGCTAATGAATTTTTGGAAATTGAAGATACCAAGAAGGGTATCGACCCTACTCTAAGGTTCCCTAAACCAGGCTGGGTTGAGTGTAAGCCTATGAATATTTTGATAAATGTGGTTCAGTGTTTTGCGGCAAATTTGATTTCCATGAACAGGATTAATAGTGAAAGATTAGCAAATGGCCTACCCCCATACAGAATCAAATGTATCGGTATTGCAAATATGAGGGAAACTACCTTGGTATGGTCCAAGAAAACCGGCAAACCTATAGTAGATTACGGGATTGTATGGAACGATACAAGAACATCTGATATAGTCCACAAGAAACAGGAATCAACGTCGTCAGAATTACAAGAACATTTAAGGGAAAAAACAGGTCTACCATTACTATCCACTTACTTTTCTTGTTCCAAACTGAGATGGCTGCTAGATAACGTCCCAGAAGTGACTAGGGCTTACGAAGAAAATGACTTGCTTTTTGGCACCGTAGACTCCTGGTTACTTTACCATTTGACGCATAACAATGCATATGTCTCGGACATTACTAATGCATCTAGAACAGGGTTTATGAATTTAGATACAAGGAATTACGATGAAGAGTTACTTCAATATTGGGATATCGATAAAAACAAAATTAATATGCCGAAGATAGTATCGAGTGCTGAATTTTACGGTAACTTTGTTGTCCCCGAGTGCACCAGATCATCTTTAACTCCATTTGCCTGGCAACTACTGGAACGCTTTTCGAAGCGAAAAGTTCCTATTCCACTCCAAGGCTGTCTTGGTGACCAGAGTGCTTCTTTAGTGGGACAATTAGCTTTCAAACCTGGTTCAGCCAAATGTACGTATGGTACTGGTTGTTTCCTTCTTTATAACACTGGTACAACAAAATTAATTTCAAATCATGGTGCTTTGACAACGTTTGGATACTGGTTCCCCCACTTACACAGCAAAGATGATGACTATGGAAAACCTCATTTTGCTTTAGAAGGCTCTGTTGCGGTGGCAGGCGCTGTGGTTCAATGGCTAAGGGATAATTTAAGGTTGATACCAAGAGCAGAAGATGTCGGCCCACTTGCTTCGGCAGTCAAAGATGCTGGTGGTGTAGTCTTTGTTCCAGCTTTTAGTGGATTATTTGCTCCATATTGGGATCCTGAAGCGCGGGCAACGATTATGGGTATGTCACAATATACAACCGCTTCTCATATTGCAAGAGCAGCAGTAGATGGTGTTTGTTTTCAAGCTAGAGCCATCTTAAAGGCCATGAGTTCAGATGCCTTAGGATCAGACGATAAAGATTTCCTCGAAGAAGTTGTAGATGAGACCTATGAAAAGACTCCTCTCTCAACTTTAGCTGTCGATGGAGGAATGTCCAAATCAGATGAAGTAATGCAAATTCAAAGTAATATCCTAGGTCCCTGTGTCAAGGTCAGAAGATCTCCAACGTCAGAATGCACTGCTTTGGGAGCTGCGATTGCTGCTGCAATGGCCTTTGAGGCGGAAGAGGACAGAATTATCTGGAAGAACTTGAAGGATGTCAAGAAATGGGTTTTCTATGGAGGGGCAGAGAAAGGAGAAGTGCCAGCTCCAATTGTCAACGCCGCCAACTTGAAGGTTTTCAAGAGTACATCTACTGATGAGGAAAGACGGATGGGATGGAAGTTATGGGAGACAGCTGTTGAGAGGTCCAAACATTGGATGAGGGATACGCAATGTTAGAGCACTTAATGATTACAGGACTTTTGGAATTGTTAGTATCTTATTTAAAATTTGTTTATTATACAATTTTAATAAACTTGGATGTAGAAATAATATTCATTTAATTAAGTTTATCTTTGTTAACAAATAGTTCGACCATGTGCTTATTCCATAAACCGTAATTCTGTGATATGTATTTTTTAATTTAGTGGAGAGAACGTCCTCAAACCCAATTCAAAAAATATCGGATCTGCAACTATAAACCCATACACCTAAAAGTTTTTTAGACTGCGACAAAGAAGTTTCCTAAATTGGAAATAGTCCAAGATTCTCAGAAAAAAAGAATATCGCCATTGCCCACGCATAATATCTGAAAAATAAGTTAGCATTTGTATAAAGATCACAGTTTTGAATTTTCTCTCAATCTGTTATTACTAATTTTTGGTGTCTCAAAACCAATCAAATCATTCGAAATGGCTCCATCCAAGAAGGTTGCTCCAGCTCCATTGGCTTCTAAGGCTTCTTCCACCAAGAAGTCTAACCCATTGACTAAGTCTACCCCAAGAAACTTTGGTATTGGCCAAGCCATTCAACCAAAGAGAAACTTGTCTAGATACGTCAAGTGGCCAGAATATGTTAGATTGCAAAGACAAAAGAAGATCTTGTCTATTAGATTGAAGGTCCCTCCATCTCTTGCTCAATTCCAACATGTTTTGGACAGAAACACTGCTGCTGAAACTTTCAAGCTTTTCAACAAGTACAGACCAGAAACTGCTGCTGAAAAGAAGGAAAGATTGACCAAGGAAGCCGCTGCTATTGCTGAAGGTAAGACCAGACAAGAAGCTTCTCCAAAGCCATACGCCGTCAAGTACGGTTTGAACCACGTCGTCTCCTTGGTTGAAAACAAGAAGGCTAAGTTGGTTTTGATCGCCAACGACGTTGACCCAATTGAATTGGTCATCTTTTTGCCAGCTTTGTGCAAGAAGATGGGTGTCCCATACGCAATCGTTAAGGGTAAGGCTAGATTGGGTACTTTGGTCAACCAAAAATCCTCCGCTGTTGCTGCTTTGACTGAAGTTAGAGAAGAAGACGAAGCTGCTTTGGCTAAGTTGGTCTCTACCATCAACGTCAACTACTTGGAAAAGTATGAAGAAGTCAAGAAGCACTGGGGTGGTGGTATCATGGGTGCTAAGGCTCAAAAGAAGTTGGAAAAGAGAGCCAAGGCTTCTGAATCTGCTTAAGTTCAATGTTAATATTGTTTGTATTTTGAACTTTTAATTTGATTCTTCCACTTTTCAATGCATCTCGAAGGAAATTTGAGTGAACTGAGTTTGAAATAACGTTTGTTGAAGCGATTACTAGGTAAGGCTACCAATACTTTATTTTTAGCGTTCATCGTATTATAGGGCGGTGTTGAAGGGGTGTTAAGCTCTTTTAGTCGTCTATTGAATTACTGGGCGTGTTGAATGTAAAATAGCCTCAAACTGTAAATCGTTACAGAATGTTTCAGATTACGTTTCCTTCAGGATAATTCCTTTTTATCTTTTATCTGTTTATATAGTTTAAGTACAAAGTACATGGGTAAGTTTGGGTGTTACAGGTATCGGAGTCTAAACTGTATCCCATAAAGCAGTGTCCTTCTATCGCAGGTAGATGGCTAAAGGGCCTTTCTAAGTTTGCATGATAAATTTATGCTCGTAACTGCATTACCCGGCTTCCACTTATTAGCTTTACGCAAGATGTCATGCTAATTTCATACAAAAATTCTAGTGTTTTCGTTTGAGGTTATTCTAAATGCGCGTCGTTTTCAGATCAACGGATCACGGTCATTGCTATATTTTTCTTTCTAGACATTATATAAAAAGGGGATATAACGAAAACCTATCCACGGAACATTACTGAAATGTGAATCACCAATTCCTAGTTCATCCTTATTGTATTGGTTTTTTTTGGCATAGAGCTCTTCTGAGTAATAGTCTAATAACCATATATAAGCAGGAGAAACACTTTTAGATATAAGACTTGAGAAAATTTGTTGGTGGGGTTGTGCCATTTTGTCCCAGAAGAATAAAATTAAAACCCAAAAGGAGGACGTATAGGGTAGAAATTGAGTTGCAATTATATGATGAGCACTGTGGAGGATCTTACCAGGACTACTGTGGATCCTGAAACATCTATCTTTGTTGGGAATTTGTCGCCTGACACAACTGTCCAAGATTTAAGGAATGTTTTTGGAGATGCGGTTGATATCGAAATCCCGTCTTCTCAAACATCTAAAAGGTTCTCTAAAATTTTTGCTTTTGTCAAGTATGATGATAAGATTGATGTGGAAGAACTTAAGTCGAAATATGACAAGACTGTCATAAAAGATAAAAGTATTTACATAACCAGAGCGCTTTCGCCTGAAGATTTCGCTTCAAGAAAGCAAAAGAATGGCGGCCGTCGCGGAAAGGCTGTTCCTGCGCCTCCAACGAAAACGAAAAGAAAACAAGTTCCATTGGATGAAATGGAGAGATCTACTAACACTTTGTATGTGAATAACGTCCCTTACCATACAACCAAAGCTGAAATCGCAGGTTTCTTTGGAACCACGGAAGATTCGATAATACTTCCAATGAGACGAATGAGAGATACGAAAACAAAGAAGGTTTTCTTCTCCAAGTCTTCTAATAGAGGAATTGCTTTCGTAACGTATCCAGAAGGGGTCGATATCGATACAAAGGCAAAGGAATTCCAAGGCAAATTTTTTCAAGAAAGAGAATTAACTGTCGATGTTGCTGCAAACAAACCTGGCCACAACGAGAGAGAACCGGAGGTAAGTACTGAGACCAAATCAACCTCTGAGTAGGCGACCTATCACAAAATGTTTCAGGGCTCGGATGCTAATTTTGATATTACTCGGCTGCACTGACTTATCTTTAAAATGTATTTGAGTGGGCAAATTACAATGATTAGAAGCATATGATAAAAAATTATAGGCCTTTTCAGTGGCTATTACGTACATATGTACTTAGATATTGTTAACTTCCAATCATCACCCCCATAACAACGTTCATTGAAAACGAGCTAGGGCGTAACAGCTGAAAAACCTGCTCTTTCCGAAAAAATATGCAAAGAACGTATCCTACACATTGTACATACATATATATAAGTGTGTATAATACTGCTGCCTGTTTCAAAATAAAAATATTCCTGATAACCCTCATCACCTGTCAGCTACTTACGGGGCAACAGTTTTGATTTCTCAAATTTTTTATTGCAAGCAAGAACACTAGTATTTCCGATTTTCCAACAAGCCTTACTCGGTTTCAAGTTAAGCTGCTATGTATTTAGATATGTTGTAGACAGCTGCAGGATCCCGCATAATGGCACGACCCCTAAATACTTTTCTGTCCCTTTAAGTTGCATAGGGCAATATATCAATCCGCCACTCATATTTCTCGTGCGTTTCTACGAACCGTTTGTTTTTTTTCTTCATTCCTATTTTTTCTACCTTGTTTGTTGCATGGGAATTGGAATAAAAAGACAGCAATTTCGTCGATTAGGATTATGCAGCATTGCCTACAGGTCTTACTGTGAGAAGCTACAGACGACAATTCATGCTGCAATAATTTTCACTATCAAAATTGAAGGATTATACATCATTAACATCACCACCGACCATTGCTTAAAAATTTGAAGGAAACAACAAGCCTAAAAGCCAATAAGTTAGGACATTTGAGCAGGCAGGTTATTGTTCAAAGCGTATTAGTAGGCGATGGATATACTGAATACAACAGTACCGGGTCGCAATCCTATACGAGCATCATGTCCCCTTTGGAGCCACGATGATATTACAGAATGCGGCAGGGTTTTATATATCGACTACTATCTTCCTCTGGCACTATTAATCATTTTTGTGACGTACACAGGACAGAAGATTGCTAGTCATCATTATAGATATGGAAAGAGCGATTACCACAGACCTGATTTTGCTGCAGAACTTTTGTCAAATGGTTTGGCGAACTCGTCAAATGAACACAAACCACTATTATCCGATGATTCTGGTGTTTTGTACACAAATCCGGATGCGAATAAAGATAAACTAAACATTAAGGAGGAGCATTTCTCCATAGAAAAGTTAAAGCTAGCAGATGTACATTCGAATCCTCATGGATCAGTTGAAGTCGTTAGAAGAAATTGGGTAGAAAAGCTTAGGGTATTTGTGGAATGGGTTATTTGCTCGTTTCAATTGGCTATCCATGTGTGTATTTGGTACAAATATACTGATGAACAGCAAGATTTTCCGTTTCATGCATCACTAGCCGGTCTTTCATTGTGGGTTTTCCTATTTGTGGTAGCTTCGCTACGTCTTCTTAACTTAAACCAAAATGTGGATTGGATCACCAAATACCCTGGTAACTTATGGGCAGGCTCGTTTATCTGCTACCTGTTTTTATTGTTAGGAGCTGCCTTGCCTTTCAGATCGGTGCTTATTGGAAATATTAAAGACACAATTACTGCGCGGTTTTATAAGTCGCAGTTCTACCTAAACTTGGGTTTATTTTTCCTTCTATTTACGGCTAATGTCAGAAACAATTTCTCCGTAATCTACCGAACTAGACCTGATATAACACCTTCTCCTGAACCGGTTGCATCTATTGCAAGTTTTATCTGTTGGGGCTGGATCGATAGGTTTGTCTGGAAGGCACATAAAAATTACATTGAAATGAAAGACATTTGGGGATTGATGTTAGAAGATTACTCAATTTTTGTTTTGCGAAAGTTCAATTACTTTGTAAAGTCAAAAACCAAGAAAAGAAATTTTTCCTTCAACTTAATCCATTTTTTTTTTAAGTACTTGGCGTTGCAAGGGTTCTGGGCAACATTGTGTTCAATTATCAATTTTGTGCCCACCATTTTATTGAAAAAAGTGTTAGAATATGTTGAAGACCAAAGTTCCGCGCCGCTAAACTTAGCATATCTATATGTGACAGGTATGTTTGCTTGCCGCGTTCTTGTGGCTATTTTTCAGGCACAGGCGTTGTTTTTTGGAAGAAGGGTCTGTATAAGAATGAAGGCAATTATTATATCTGAAATATACTCGAAGGCGTTGAGAAGGAAAATATCTCCTAATTCCAGCAAGGAATCTACAGACGAAGTTGATCCTCAAAAACTAAATGAGCAGAAAGAGATTGATGGAGATGAAGAGTCAACTCCCTCAAGTGCAAATTTGGGGGCCATTATCAACCTTATGGCTGTTGACGCGTTTAAAGTATCAGAAATATGTGCTTATTTACATGCTTTTGTGGAGGCAATAATCATGACTGTCGTTGCCCTAACATTATTGTATAACTTGTTAGGTTGGTCAGCTATGGTGGGTGCTTTATTGATTATTTGTATGCTTCCATTAAATTTCAAATTAGCAACCCTACTGGGGCAGTTGCAAAAGCGGTCACTCTCTATTACTGATAAGCGTATACAGAAATTGAATGAAACGTTTCAGGCTATACGTATTATCAAGTTCTTTTCATGGGAGGAAAATTTTGAAAAGGACATCCAGAAAACCAGAGATGATGAACTAAATATGCTATTAAAAAGATCACTGGTATGGGCACTGTCATCCCTTGTATGGTTCATCACGCCCTCTGTCGTTACCACAGCTTCTTTTGCTATTTACATTTATTTGCAAGGTAAAACTTTGACCACTCCTGTGGCATTTACTGCCCTTTCACTGTTTGCTTTATTGAGAAATCCTTTAGACCAACTCTCTGATATGACCTCCTTCGTCATTCAATCAAAGGTGTCCCTCGATCGGGTTCAAGAGTTTTTAGATGAGAGCGAAACCGACAAATATGATCAGTTAACTATTTCAAGGAATAAGATTGCTCTTCAAAATGCAACCTTCACATGGGATAAGACGGCACAAGATTTCAAATTAAAAAATTTGAACATTGATTTTAAGCTTGGTAAACTAAACGTTGTTATCGGCTCAACAGGGTCCGGCAAAACCTCTCTACTAATGGGGTTGCTTGGGGAAATGGATTTACTGGAAGGTAAAGTTTTTGTTCCCTCCCTTGATCCAAGAGAAGAGCTCATTGTGGAGGCGGATGGTATGACAAACTCGATGGCATACTGCTCTCAAGGGGCTTGGCTATTGAATGATACGGTTAAGAACAATATTTTATTTAATGCTTCCTACAATGAAAACAGATATAAGGCTGTTGTCGAAGCTTGTGGATTGAAGCGTGATTTTGAAATATTGAATGCAGGAGACCAGACAGAAATTGGTGAAAAGGGTATAACCCTTTCTGGTGGGCAAAAGCAAAGGGTGTCCCTTGCAAGAGCATTATACTCCTCTTCTAGACATTTGTTGCTAGATGACTGTTTGAGTGCGGTGGACTCCCATACTGCATTGTGGATATATGAGAACTGTATTACTGGTCCGTTAATGGAAGGAAGAACGTGTATTTTGGTTTCGCATAATGTTGCATTGACACTAAAAAATGCAGATTGGGTAGTTATTTTGGAAAATGGTAGGGTGAAAGATCAAGGCGAACCATCCCAATTGTTACATAAAGGGCTGCTAGGCGATGATGAATTGGTTAAGACATCTATTCTTTCTAAAACTGCCTCATCGGTTAACATAGCGGATAAAAATTCCGGGAGCGCCGTCGAATTGACTAAGACTACCAACAGATCAGGGCTGTCCAATGGCGAAAGTGGTAAATCCGAGGTCGAAAGAGCTAAGGATGGTAAATTGATCAAAGAAGAGACCAAATCAAGTGGTGTAGTGGCATTAGATGTTTACAAGTGGTATGCCGTCTTCTTTGGTGGTTGGAAAATGGTAAGTCTTTTGATAGCTATTTTCGTTCTTGCTCAGAGTATAAACATATCTCAAGCGTGGTGGCTACGTAAATGGGCTTCGACTCAAGCCATCAAACTCGTTTCAACTTTTACTTCAAGAACTCCGTCGCATTTTCTAAACTCATTGAGTGAAACTGGAATCGATTTAACAACTATTCCTGCTGTGACTTTTGCTTCATTAAAATACAATATCAATAAATCGCACTCAACTTCTTTTTATTTGTCCGTATACTTTTTGATCGGTCTTGTTCAGGCAATTTGTTCATCATCTAAAACTATTATAAATTTTATTGCCGGCATTCGGGCCTCTAGAAAGATCTTCAATATGGTTTTAAAGAACGTTCTATACGCCAAGTTACGTTTTTTCGATTCTACACCAATTGGTAGAATCATGAACCGTTTCTCAAAAGACATCGAGGCCATAGACCAGGAGCTAACCCCTTTTATGGAAGGAGCGTTTGCCTCCTTAGTTCAGTGTGTTTCGACTGTTTTGTTAATTGCTTATATAACTCCCGGTTTTCTTTTTATTGCTTTGATTGTGGCTTTCTTCTACTATGTGGTCGCCTACTTTTACATGACAGGTTCAAGGGAATTAAAGCGGTTAGAATCCATATCGAGATCCCCAATTCATCAACACTTCTCTGAAACTTTAGTCGGAATTACTACAATACGTGCTTTTTGTGACGAGAGACGCTTTATGGTTGAAAATCTGCAGAAAATCGATGACAATAACAAGCCATTTTTCTATTTATGGGTTGCAAATCGTTGGTTAGCGTTTAGAATCGATATGCTTGGTTCTTTAGTCATTTTATCGGCTGGTATATTCATTCTTCACAACATAGAAAATATTGATTCCGGGCTGGCTGGTATTTCGTTAAGTTTTGCAATCTCCTTTACCGAGGGCGCGTTGTGGCTGGTGAGATTATATTCAAATGTTGAAATGAATATGAACTCTGTTGAAAGATTGAAGGAATATATGGTTATTGAACAAGAACCATCTAACGTTGGCACATTTTGTCCACCTCCTGAGTGGCCAAGTCTGGGTAAAATAGAAGTTAAAGATTTATCCCTCCGTTATGCACCAAATTTGCCAAAAGTTATTAAAAATGTCAACTTCACTGTTGATCCGAAATGCAAAGTAGGTGTAGTCGGAAGAACTGGAGCAGGAAAATCTACCATAATCACGGCTTTATTCAGATTTTTAGATCCAGAAACTGGTTTTATTAAAATTGATGATGTTGATATCACTAGTATTGGCCTCAAAAGATTGCGACAATCAATCACCATAATTCCACAAGATCCTACCTTGTTTTCAGGTACAATTAGATCAAATCTTGATCCATATAATGAATATTCAGACAGCCAAATTTTCGAAGCACTACTGCGCGTCAATCTAGTGACTCAAGATGAACTAATCCAGAATAGCACCACGGAAGCTTCCTTCGAAAGTTCAGACAATTTGAATAAATTCCTTGATCTCAACAATGAGGTCACTGAGGGCGGTGGCAATTTGTCTCAGGGACAACGTCAACTTGTTTGTCTAGCTCGTTCCCTATTGCGCTCACCAAAAGTAATCCTTCTTGATGAGGCGACAGCATCAATTGATTATATATCTGATGCAAAAATCCAAGAAACCATAAGGGAGCAATTTAGCAATAGCACTATTTTGACCATTGCTCATAGGCTAAGATCAATAATCGATTACGATAAGATTTTAGTCATGGATGCTGGCGAAGTGAAGGAGTTTGATCATCCATATTCTTTACTCCTAAACCGGGATAGTAACTTTTATAGCATGTGCGAAGACAGTGGGGAATTAGAGCTCTTGATACAGTTGGCTAAAGAATCTTTTGTCAAAAAGCTCAACTCGAATTAAAATCCGCCTATTTTCTTTCCATTTTTATTTGCCCGAACTCAATTACCATAAACACATATCTAAATACTTTTTTACAATCTCACATTAACTGATACAGATATAAGAATTGATTTTTGTTCATTATGTAAAGGGTAAATCGTCCTTTGTCTTGATCCATCTTTTGACCGTCAAGCCGTCTTCTAACACACACAATTCTGATACAAGCCTATAGTGGAAGACATACGGCAAGATTAAAAATTTCAGCACCCAAAACAGTAAACAAATAGCAAAAATCATCAATACGCTAACTTGATATGGAGGCAACACGGAAATTCTATTGTCATCTTGCTTACCAAAAAAGGGTCCTAGTATCAGATAAAAAGAAAAAAGTATGAAAAAGCCAACGCCAATTGGAGAAGCGCGGATATGGGCAACAACATCAGGATACCATTTCCTATGGAGGAGTAATCCAACTGCAACTAGTAGCAGGAGAATTTGATTCCCATATCCCTCAAAATTTATTAAATAGTTGAACGCAGAACCATTGGCTGGTAAACAATATAACCAAAAAGTCGTCACAAGCCCACACACAAGTAAAGATGGCAAGGGCGCACCAAAAGGCCAGTTTCGAGCCAAAGTATGTGAGAAAGGCAAGTAGCCTTCCCTAAAAACTTCCTGATTCATTCGCGAAATACCATAGATAGTAACAAACATGTTAGATGCAGCTGACAAGGCGATGGAAAGTGTAACGACTTTCCTTCCAACATTTTCTCCATAAAGTTTCGTGAATAGTACAGATCCGATCAAAGGACCAGCTTTTTTAATTTCTTCGAAATCCAGAACCTTTATATAGGCCAAATTTAATAGGGTATAACAAAACAAGGTGATTAACAGAGAAAGGGGACCAGCCACTTTCAAGGTATAATTTGGGTTTTTTATTTCGGAGGTGACGCAATGAACTGATTCCCACCCAGCAAAACAATAAAATGCTTGTATGAACGCTGCCGTCAGAGAGGCATTAGAAACCAGGGAAGCGTCCTTAAAATGGAAAAAATTGTCAAAGTTTAGATTTGATACATCGGAGGCATTGTAGAAGAATATTGCATGTAGTCCACTAACACACATTATACCAATAATAATGAACTTTAAAACACCTAGAAAGTTTTGGACAAATATTCCATGATTTACTGAGACACCATGAATAACAACAACCACTATGACGGCTATCATTCCGATATAGCTTGACAAATGCGATTGTTCATTCACGAAATCCTGGTCATAGCCAAAGGAAAACAATGTGTACTTTCCAAACACTATAGCAGTAGACATCACAAAACATGTCATGACAGTATATGTACCAAAGGTCACACAGGTAAGCATTCTTGGTTTATCATATATTGCTTCTAAGAAAGTCTTTCTGCCACCACTTCTAGGGAACAATGATCCGAATTCTAGAAATAGAAACAGGCCTATAAACGCCATTAATGTAGCCAAGACCCAAACCGATAAAAATAACATTATATTACCACCACAGTTGACGAATATACTGCTTGGTACAGAAAATATACCTGCTCCTATAATTTTAGAGACAAAAAGATTGACGGTAGAAAATACACCAAGATGCCGACCTTGAGGAACTTCATCTGTTAAAATTATATCATCGCATTGTAGAGATACATATGAGCCATTTCTTTCTGATTCTTGTTCTAGCAGATCTCCATCTAGTAGATTTCCTTTTACAACAGGGTCCTGTGTCTTCTTACCTTCAACAGACGCTGTTCTCCCTTGCATAGTAAAATTTCAATGATCACTTCCTTTTGAAGGTAACGGTACCTTTGTATAGTAGGCACTGTGTTCCCAAGGATCCCTTATATTGCAGTTGCTGCATAGCGTGAAAAGGTGATTTATATTGATTTTTTCTTCATCCATTTAATGCCGATGAAAATAGGTCGATTGCTTGAGGTGGGCATCTTACATGACGATTATTAATAGCACTAAACGGATGATCCCACGTACTACATACTTTTTAAACGTGCATTTAAATGCTTCATTAAGCGAAATTGACTTGCTTCGTTAAATTAAAGGACAATAACAATCAAGTTCGGGTAGGAGTAAACTTTCGAGATAGTTTTTTTTTGGTTCTGAATGAAGTTTGTACCACGAGAAACTTGCTTTAATATACATTTCTGCTTTTGAGACCTCAAAAGGTGCGAAAGCTTGTTTGAAATTCCGGTGCTTTATCATTTTCTCATCTCAATACCATCCATTGGGTATCTAACTCCAACTTCTTCCTTGACGGAAAGAGAGTGGGTTGTAAAATAAAAACATCCAGAGACATGTTGTCGAATAAATGGTTAGAAGCAGAAAAACGCGGGTTACGCCGAGGATCTATTCAGACTAAGGACATCTTTTCAAAACTCCAAAACGCAGGGCAGTTAAGGGTTAAGGCCCTCAACGCAAATTCACATTTTACTTTAAAAAATATTTGGATGCCGACAGTACTTGAAGAATTGAGTATCAACAATATTAGGAAACTAATTGCGCATGATTTTTGGACGCAGAATGTCTGCTACGATTTTATTCCATCTCATGCAATGTCCACAAGTGGCCTTGGACCTATTCACCATCTCTTCAGAAACCGCGTACTTTTCAATGCCAAAATTGCGCAAATACGTCGTTTTGAATACCATCAGCTTGGGCAGGTTAAAAATAAAAGTTTTCTGAATAATGTCATAAAATTGAGTGATGAAGACAATAAGGTATTCGTCAGTGCCCTATGGCCCCCGTTACAGTACTCTTCACTCTGTACTGGTGTGGGCGTTACACTGCCACTTTATAGGTCATTACAAGAAAAGGGGGTAGCATATTTGATTCATCCGATTACAAGGGAAAAACTGAGTGTCAGACTGTACTTGATTTCCAAAGAGGCAGATGTAAGTGCTGTTGGGCTCTTTCCATCTTTAATCGTCGATCATATGCAGTTGTATGACTGCAAAAATCAAATACACTTTGCTAGGCAGAGCCGAAAACGTTTGAAACCGTTGGATATCAAAGGTTTCAAAGACTACGACGAAATTTTCATCAAAAAGAACTTTCTAGAGTTCCATTTCCCAGGACCGATTTTCTATGACCATTCCATTGGGCTGAATGATGTTAATGATATTAATCCTAAGAATGAGATAAATGCAGAGGAATTTTTTCCATTTCCACCTCTCTCCACTTTGCTTCGCAAGGATCTCAAAAACGATAGAGGGAAAAAGAATGCTAGGAAAAATCAAATTGCAGTGGATATATTCAGATGCAGCTTCATGAATACGAAGGTAAATGCCAATACACTTAGTATCGAGGGTAACAAGTTGCGGATTCTCGATCAAATGCTAAACTCAGCTAAGCGTTGTAATTCTCCGACTTCGTCCCTCTCCAGCTGCTTACAACCGTTAGGATGTTATGACTCTTATATTTGGGGGAAATTCCAAAATCTAGAGAATATTTCTATACCACGGTCAGTTGCCGGGATGAAGAATGCTAAAATACAATTCGATGAATTTTTGCTAATCCTAAACAATTATAGACTATTTGGAGAGTATCGTCAAATAGAAACTGATGAAAAACTCGATATTTCTAGCTACCTTCTTTCAACAATTTTCAGTGAAAGCAATCTGCTTGAAAGAATTTATCCGAATATGGCATTTCTTATGAAAAAATGCCTACAGACTTTCGTAGTTGATCCAAAAGGTGATATCATCAAAGGAAAAACGACTGCTATTATAACTGGCTTCCTTCTAGAGGCAGAATCGCTGATATACATTTTACAATCCAGATATAATAAGAAATACCAGAAGCAATCGAATAATGAAGAAAAGTTGAAAGGATACCTGATCGTTTTACATGGATCATTTGATCATAAAACGCTTTTGGTTTGGAAAGCTATGTCAAACATTCAGGTTACTGCAAGTACCGAATTGTCTTCAGATGATATTTTAATGAAAACATGGTCATATAGAGGTATAAATGTTCATCTAACTAGGAAAGGAAAGGGTCGCTTACTAAAAGCCGAACAAGAGAGCAAGATAGCGGAGCTAAAGCGTGCACTGGAAATTTTAGACAATTGCATATAAATCTATAGAAAATTTTCTTTTTCTATCAAATGCGTCTTCCTCTTCAAGTCCCTTAAAGACTGCGTAACGTCCATAATCAAATTATTTTCGGCAATTGTTAGGTATATGAAACGATGAACGATGAGAAAAGAATTAAGCACCAAATGCAAAATTTGTTCCGTATAGTATTGGAGCCTTTCTACTGCCAACCTAGACTTTGGGAAGTTAAGAACTGAGGTAAGGACAGCATCGAAATTATCAGGTATTTTAGAGCGCATCTCCTCCAAACTTTCGATCAACTCCCATATTTGAGAGGCTGTACTTTCGAACCAGAGAACACCGTTTTTTAGTGTGCTGCAATTATCTAGATCACCCTGAAATGAAAGTAAAACGTTTTCTAATGCCCCTAGAGCACTTGAATGCTGGGAGGTCATAAGAGAAATCCGTTCTCTTATGACGGCTATGGCGTCACTAAAAGTCATAGACCCGGAACTCTCCTCCCCTAAAGAGACCTCTAGTTCAAAAACACGTTCCATTAAGGCGTCCAATGTTTTATCCATCGTACCCGTGAACAAGAGTCAATCCTACTCTTCTTTTAACTCTCTTTTGTTAATTGATAAACATACCTTTTGAAATGGTCTCCAAAACGAGCGATCTTTTTACTCGGCAATTTTGGAGCAGTGTCTATTGCAAAGTATGATATGAATCCTGTCGTTTCCCTTTGATGTAAAGGGAACAGGCTAACTGTTTGTGCAACTTGCCGACAACTCTAATCCCCTATTTTCACTTCAACAGTATTTTCTCTTTGGGAAACAGATGTTTTTTTAATTTAATTTTTTTTTTTTTTTTTGTTTTTTTCGTTTTGAAGCAAATTTGCCTCTTATTTTACTTTAGAAATATGTTTCAACTTTTAAATTATCGCAGTATTGAAAGTACCTTGATTTTGATTGCAACGAAGCTACATTTACTAAAAACAATTATTTTAGAAGCATCCTTTGCTCTTCTCAAATTTAACTCTAACTTGAAACATACAACAAAAAGATGTCTAGATCAGGGTATGTTCTTTTTATCACAAGTGAAATGCAAAAATAAAATTCTCGCGATTTGGCCACTAACTAATATAGGAGGCGAAACGAAGATGAATGTGTAATGAGAGCTAAAAAGAATTGGCAACAGCAGTTGCCAATCCAAGCGAACTCTATAACATGGTGCTCAACATCTATATTTGCAATTGGCCAACTCATCCCTCAAATTTTCGAATAGTTTACTAACAAAGTGTCCACCTTTTTTTTTGCATCTGTACTTACCTTGAAGTTTCAGAACGCAAGGTATGTATGGGGGAAAAATTGATGACATTAAAATAGTGTTGCAGTCGCAGATGAATCCTTGGCCGCTTTTAACGATTTAAAGTTGGGTAAAAAGTATAAGTTCATTCTTTTCTCTTTGAATGAGGATAAAACTAAGATCGTCGTCAAGGAAACTTCAACCAATCAGGAATATGATGCATTTTTGGAAAAGTTACCAGAAGATGATTGTCTATACGCTATTTACGATTTCGAATATGAATTAGGTAACGGTGAAGGCAAAAGATCCAAGATTGTCTTCTTCACATGGTCACCAGACACTGCTCCTATTAGAGCCAAGATGGTTTACGCGGCTTCCAAGGATTCTCTAAGAAGAGCTTTGAATGGGGTTGCTTCTGATATCCAGGGGACTGACTTTTCCGAAGTTGCTTTTGAGTCTGTTTTGGACAAAGTGAGTAGAGGTGCTGGTTCTCATTGAGCCACTAAATTTTGCACACAAATAACAGTGCTTTTTTATATTGCTTACACATATAATTGACTCTTATGTCCTACCATGTCTTTAGTTTCTTATACTTGATTTGATGGATTGTCTCATTTGACAACTGATCATATAGGTCATGAGCAAACCAGCAAGAGATAATTCAACTGTTGGTCAAAACTGCACACGTTAGTTCCTCAATAGTGCACGCCTGAGACCGTGAATGTTATTTGATGCGGAAGTTGTAAAGTTTTAAGAGTCTGATTTCTTTATTAGGGTGAAGAGGGAATCCAATGGCCGCTCGCACAGCCAATAATTGATCCATGGCGACTTGCCCCTTTTGCCAAGTTTGCGCGAACAAATCGTTAATATCATAAACGCGGGTAATGCCCCGTAAACAACGGAACTGGGCATTGCCTTAATCCATCACACACGTGACTAATATAAGTCCTAAATTAAAGGATAATGTATTTGACCATAACGATAAAATTACAACTATTAGATACGATAGTACAATCTTAGAGATGACAGAAGTACCACGTTCACCCACTCTACGAAGCAGTAAAATACATATATCCCAGTCAATAAAGTTATCTTTGCAAAAGTTTTTTGACGAAACTATCTGAACTAAAATACTATATTCGCATATACTTTGCTTGTGGAATCGGATCTTTGCGCAAGCCAGGTCAGCAATTAAAAGAAGCAATACTAAACCAGAACAAAAATTGAAAGCAAGAAATATATGAAAAAAATTCGTGCTCATTTTAATTATCCTTTCAAAATTTAATAAATGTTAAAAGGTTGGTATGGTAATAAATTGGTATCATGAGTCCAGATAAACCGTTTAGTGATTCATAGCTGGTTTTCCCAGATACAAAATATTCAAGGAGGGCTGTATTATACTTTTAGGCATAATTGTAAAGTCAAGTTATTCAGAAGGAGAGTAACTGGATCGTTTGAAAGGAACGGTCTGAAAAATTTTGTGTAATAATTAATGAATAAATAAGTGCACCCGCCCCAACTACTTTTCGTTTAAATGATGATATTCCTGTTTCTGGAAAAAGAAGGGTTCGCCTGTCACTGATCTCTTCCACACAAGCCTGTCTATTACGGTACCAGCAACAATGAAATCCCGTATCGACCAACTCCCAACCCCAAAGACTTCTGGGATCTTTTGAGGTAATACCGGAAAAAATGCTTTGTAGAAGTCCATGTACTCCAATACATCTGACTTTTCGATTACTATGCTATCCTGCACATCATTGAATGTTTCCAGGATATAAGACGGGATGTCAACCTTCCCTTTATATAAAGCTGAATTTCTCAACTTCACTATCCAAAGAAGCAAAGCTTGTTGCATTAGACTTTTTTTCAGTAAATCTTCATAAGATGTCACTCCTAAAGATAGAAGGAGGGTATCAGAAAATAGCTTATCCATTTTTAAAATGGTTTTAAAGGAAATGGG
This sequence comes from Kluyveromyces aestuarii, assembly GCA_003707555.2. Lineage (NCBI taxonomy): Eukaryota > Fungi > Ascomycota > Saccharomycetes > Saccharomycetales > Saccharomycetaceae > Kluyveromyces > Kluyveromyces aestuarii. The sequence goes on from PPJO02000024.1 coordinate 75,875, forward strand.
TTTATATGTTTTTAACGCTGATTTTTGAACCTTTTGAATTTGATCGGAACAGCTCTGGAAAAGAACTTTCTGTGCCGTGAAATAACTTTTTGCGTTGGTGTAATTACGATTTCTGCAGCTAGCTGATTTCAGCTTAGTTTCATTGAGTTTTTCCTTGAAGAAAGCAACTTTTTGAAGAATAATTTCATTGAGCTTATCTAATCCTTCCATGGTACTTCTCACAGTCAAAGTGTCCTCTGAACTTAGCTTACAGATAAATGAAAAAAGATCAATTAAATCTTTGGGCAAAATGTCTACGAATGATAAAGTAGATATTACTGCGTCATCGACAAGGTTTCGGCGATCTATTTTCACCCCATAACGAAGTGAATTTTGAATAATTTGCAATGGCAACTTTAGGGTCAAATTAGTAATGTCGAATTGATTAGGATTTTCTACGAATCCGTAGTTCATAAGGAGCTCTTCATTATTTTTATCACCATAGTTATTAAAAATTTGAGAATCCTTGTGCAATTTTTCAAAAGAAGTGAACGTGATACATCCATTATCTGATTTCCAAGAAACTTTCGTACCATTCTTGTGGTTTAGTAAGTCAACCACTGGGTAAAGAAATGCTTCTTCAATATTTGCGGAGGAATCGAAAATTATCGAGGGAAAGGCGCGAGATCTGAAAATTAAGGATGCCCAAATATAGCTGCCGAATGAGTTTTCCGTATCAAAGTCTGTGATTACAATATTGTTTCGATCTTGAGTATGATAATAATGGTCAACGGTATTATCGTTTAAATTTAATTCTCTGAGTAGCTCATACCACTCGTCTAAAATTGACGCCATTGTTCTTTTTATTTTCAGGTACAGATCAGACCCACGAAGAAGCTCACGATCAGAGGTACTCCATACAAGAGGACTCCCAAACTCACTTATTGATGGAAGAATAGCAACATATGATGCCCATTTCCCACACTTTTTGGCTCTAAGATGGGAAAGAAAAAGTTGTGTTATTGCATTCGGATTCGGATTCAAACATTTAGACAATTTGAAATATTCAAGTGCATTCTTCTTTGTAATCAAGAACTCTATGGGAACTTTGATCAAAGGGTCCGTTGTCTCTACATCCCTGTTCAAAAAGATGCCAATCCCATTGATCCCATCTATTCTTAATTCCAGACAATCGCTAAGGTAACAGCCAGCATCAGTGGCGGCCCTTCGAAAGAATTCCAACTTCTCCGGTTCAGCCATGGCTCTAATAGGCACAGTAAAATAGTTTTAGTGTGGCTATTAAGATGCGGTATTCCTATAAGCTATTTGGCACTCAACAATAATTTTCACGAATTTTTCTCTTAGCCTTTTATTTTTTTTTTTGGCATATTTTCTTCATCTTACGAACACACACTAGTCTTTGCTAACATTAGGAGTCTATAAGCAAATAAAAAATAAAACAAACTAATTCATGTATATCTAAACATATAATCTTAAACAAAGCAACTTAGCAGTCTTTCTGGGTGCTCATACAGGCTTTTTGTTTACTTTTCAACTTTTTCTTTTAAACTTTTGATCTACAAAAAGCCGGCAACAACCATTAAGATAATACTTGCCAACGAGACACGGCCCTTGTAACCTGCTGGTGAGCCATTTGCAGATGTAGAAACGGTGGAATTAGAGGAACTAGTCATAGTAGTACCTGAAACCGTAGAATTTGATGTGCTAGATTGAGATTCAGAAGTGACTAGCGTGTTGGCATCGGTCAAGACAGCAGAGACAGTTGTAGTGGTTGAAGTGAAGTAGGACATTGAAAGTTGGGAAGAATATTCATCTCCCCATACCTGCTTGATTGAAGGAAGGACACCATTTCCAATCACGTTTGTTGCACTGACGTTTGGCGCAGGAAGAGCGATTTCGCTATCTAACAGGTATCCGACATAAGTTTCATTGTTCATTTTGTAGGTAGTATCAACATCTTTGTTGGTAATACCAGTTGCATTGGCAACTAATTGGAAAACATTGGCATCTACATCATGTCTACCCAAGGATGGAAGATCCCAATTTGCCTGAATAGATGACAATTGACTATAATGGTCGTAATAAGTATCGTCGGATGTACCTTTTAGAGAGTCTGGAATGGAACCTCCCAAAAGAATAGAAAATACCGTGTTTTTGATAGAGTATGTCTCATTCTCATCAAATGTCAACAAAACTAAGGTGTCATTCATGAAGTAGTCATTGGACAACAATGGTTCCAAGAAGTCTCTAGACCATTGCCCAGCGACTTTGATAGTACTGTCATGACCATCGTTGGTCATGTTTGGAGTAATAAAAGCCCATTGTGGCAGTTTTTGGTTTTCAACATCATAATTGAATTCAGTAAAATTCTTGACGTTGGCGAGACGTGTATTGTTTTCAGCAATGTTATCAAATAAAATCAATGGGTTGTGCTTCCTAACATAGTCGTTTGCGTAGGTCTCTTGGTTGGAGTAGTTAAAGCCTTGGTACCCGCTGTACGGCATATGTTCCTGATACTCACCCCATGAAATGTCCTTGTAGTCCAACAAATCTACAATATTTGACACATTAGATGGCATTGAAATAAACCTATCGTCATTCAACGCAAAGTAGTCTCCACCAACAGCAGCCAAATAATTAGGTTCAGAGGGATGTGTTAGTGCCCAATAGTTGGTGAGGGTAATACCCTGCTCAGCTAGCCACTGTAAATTCTCATCTTCAGCAGCCTTGTCATAATCAGTATTCTCCAAGAAAATTACATAAAATCTGTTGAAAGCTGCACCTTCCACATCGGAAGTATCATGACTTGTTTCAGCAGTTGCGGCTGCAGCTTCAACTTCAGTCAAAGATGGATTGATTGTAGAATACGTTCTTAGCAACGATTTTGCGACTGATGGTTGCGTTGCGTTAACTTTTTGTAAGGCCAAGAGTGCCAAGGACAAAAGACTGATTGACTTTTTCATAATGACGCGCAGTGATTCAGCTCCCAATGGATAGTAATATCGAGATGACTTGATGGTCGTTATTATTTGTATTTAAGCGAAATTGAATTGGCATCAACAAGTCCACATCAATCGAGATTTTTAGGGGCATCAGGATTGCTTATATACTTGATGAAATTACCTTGTAGGCTTCAGGGTAGAAAAAACATTATGAATTGTAATTTTGAAGATCCAACTTCGGAATTAATGCGATTGGAGTATACTACAAGCAGCTCTAAGAAGTAGGAGGATGGACCTGGTTGCATTTCATATTGTAGCTCTAATTCTTTTTTGGCCCACGAGCCTTCTTTACCCACGGGTCTTTCCTACTCATGGAACTTCTTTGCCCACGAGCACGGTTGTAAAAGCTCAGAAAGGGTTGACCTAGAATGTAGAGATGGTTCTTGAGCGTGTTGACCAATCTTTTCGATTTCAAAGAAATTGGCTTGGCACGTTTCAAAAAATATCAAGTATTAAGCATTAATTTCGTTTGTTGTGTACATTCTTGAAAAAATTCGTTACAAAGCAGTGGGAGACGGGAATATCATTTCCTATATCAAAAATTTCAGTTCAAGAATACATGAAGGAGTTACAAAATTAATACAATAGACAGAAAGTAATCAAATAGCGCGACCAATCTTAGAGGGAGTTGATTTAATTACTAAGCATTGTTGTTTGGACAAATGAGTTAAATTAATTGTTTATCTTTTTGATTTTTGATTTTTTCTACTTTTGTCCCCTTTTTTTTTTTGTGAGGCCTCTGTTCAAAATTTTTATTTTGATTTAAATTAGATCCCACGTTATCAATCTTTAATTTACCCTAATAATGCTGTGTAAATTGAACCAACGTTGACGGTTGTGCACACAAATGCACCTAGCGAGTGTTGAAACATTTAGAATTGATGCACTTTATTGAGTTCAGTGACTGAACTGATTAGTATATGGGCTGCGTTCGAAAAGGGATGAATCGTGACGGAATCTGATAATCTTGTCGACTAAGCTAATTTGTTATTTAAAATAGCATCAGGAAGCGAAGCATTTTTTCGTTAGGCTTATGGATTTTATAATGTTAATGACTCAAATGTAGTGGACATTATTTTTTAGATCTATCGAATTAGATTAAAAGAACAAGAGCATTGGATTCCTGGAGTCTTGGGA
>PPJO02000025.1:0-63280 GCA_003707555.2 Kluyveromyces aestuarii
GGGGGGGGGGGGGGGGGGGGGGGGGGGGGGGGGGGGGGGGGGGGGGGGCGAACCCCTCAATATTGGAGAAATGATAGCTTTGGTACCAATTTTATGACAAAGATATTTAGTCACTAACATTTATTTACGTATTAACTTTGTTAACGCAGTTAAAGAGATTCGGGGAACTTTCCAATGATATTCACGATAAGGGCAGTCCATCCGGTAAAGTGCTGGACGCCGGAACCACTGCCAGTTCTTTCATTGTACTGTTCATAACAGTAACCGTCCTTCTCCCAAACTTCAAATATATTCTCAATCAAGTTTTTCCTCAGTTGTTTGTAGATCTTACGAGCTCTTAAGAATATAGCACTATTATTTTCTTCGGTTTTAAGGTGGTTGTCTCCTCCAAAATAATGCTGTAATGCATCTAAGCATAAATAGTTTATGTTGAGCCAAATTGGTCCCCTCCAGTAGTTTTCATCGGTACCATAGAACTCATCCTTCTTCGAGAGGGATAACAAGCCATATGGTGAGAAAATTCTTTCTTCATCACTAATTAGGTCCAATATGTGTTCTAGACGATCAAATTTGTTCTTAGGGATTAGTTTCACAGCAAAAGGTAAGATTGTAACATATCCATCATGACAAACAAACTTCCTTAATTGCTCGTCTTCATCGGCCATATCATCGACCGTGATATCGCAGTATGATTTGTGCTTCTCACTCCAATGCAAGGTTTCTAAGTTTTCAATGACGTTGGTTTCAATTTTGGTAAATTCCTCTATATCATCCTTCATATCGAGTACCGTGGCTATTTCTTTCATAGAACGTGCCATGACACCAACCCACGACAGTGCATCTACGTGTAATTCTGCAATATCAGGTGGAATAGCTCTTGGGTAGTCATCCATTCCACTTGGCAAACAGTGGGTAAAAGTACGACCGACCCACCTGTATGCCTCATCTAAATGGACAGAAGCTGCAATTGATGGCACATCTAGATACTCCTCAGTCATCCCCCGCTGTGTCCTTCTAAACCAACTGAAATGTCTTACAAGCTTGGGATATATATTGCGAGCTTGTTCCATAAGTAAATTGGGATTTTTCTTGAGTTCCTCGCCATTCATGTCAGATATTTCAGAAGTATCTTTGATCTGCTCTGAATCTGATATATCAAGTAGCACCTCCCGTGAATCTAAAGAAGCAACTAGCAGATGTTCGAAAGCAAGGAGTAACGTAGGTGGATTTGCTATATTTGGATTTTGAACCTGAAATTGTTCAGGTACTTTACTCCGAGCTTCCAGCCCTAATATCAACTCTCTTGCGATCCAGCCATTTTCGTCAATTAAATTTGCCCAACTTTTGAATATCTCGAAGACTAGGTCGTAATCATAAGCAAGTAATTGAAGCAAGTGGAACCCTTCATCCCAGTAGAATCCTCGGGGGAAAAATGCGCGACTGGGAACCATGGTGAAGAGCTCATGCGGTAAGGATTCTTCAGGGTGCTTGAATTCAATTGACTCAAAGCCTTCCTCATTGAATGTTGTCTCAGTATCTACAAGCTGACTACCATAAAAATAAGATAAACCCCCCATGAGGTTGGACAACGTTTCTTCAGCAAAATTTCTATACCTCGAAGTGCTTGGAATATTGAATTTCGCGTTAAACTTTCTTTGAAACTTCTCGTAGGCAACTGAAATTAGTCGCTCGACAGTGTTATCTACTATTTTATTTGAGGAAGCGACAGCGTTGTATAATATATTGAATTTGAAAGGGCCATTGAAAGTCTTTTGAATGAAGTGAACACGCCCTGGGGGAAATCCATGTAAGTTTCTTATTGTGAACATATTTGGAACAAGGGACAATTCCTTCACTTCGCCTTTGTTCATGTGATCTTTCACTGAATCACCTAAAACTGTCGTGAAAACATCCTTAGCCTGCCATAGTGAATCATCTGGTATATTCATAGAAAGAATTGCTGGCTTTGAGGGGTCACAATCTGGTGATAGCATTCCCTTGTCGTTTTTATAGTATTCTCCCATGATATCATTTACATCAACGTTGTATGAACCCAATTCTTTCGAAAACCCATTAAAACATAAATTACTACTAATTGATGTGTAATCATGTATCTGGTGCAAAAATGCATCAGATCCTTCTTCGCCATTCTGTTTCATATATAAAACCACGGAAGAGGTACTTTCACGTTCTTTATCGATCTTATCACCCTCAACTTGAAGAGCCCAATTTTTACCATCTTCCGATTTAACAAAGGTGAAATTTAATGCTATGTTGTTCTGTCCGTCTATAATTGTCTGTTTTCCTCCAAATCTAGGATCATACCACAGCCAAGCGTATTTATCAAGTTTGTCATTTTGGTCAACGAAGTGCCTAATTTTTGAGAGCCCCGTAGGATCCATACTATCGAACCACATCACACCCATAACGAATGGCTCCTCGTTAATATATCTGGGACGGATTCCCATATAACAGTTGGACCTGTAAGGCCCCCAACGAAGAGACTGATTGCTTGTCACCTCGTAATCGTAATCACCATCAGAAAAGGCCAGCACGAAATTTAGAGGTACATTGAGCAAAAATACTAAGCAAATAAATTTTAGTATTATAATAGCCATATCGATCATGTACTTATGTCTTGTTCCCTCGTAGCATGTATCGGCAGCGTTTTATGTCTGGGCGTGCCCACCCTACATAAAACTCGATTTATTATTTTGGTAGATTTTCTTTGATCTAAGAAAAGCCCCAATCTCCCAAAGGCCGAAAAACATAAACAGTCAAGTTCATTTTCCTTTCTATTTACCATTGCAATACAACTGTACCATTACGTTTGAAACCCTATTATTTATTACTATTTCTAAATATCAGTTAAATCCTCCTATTTTCTTCTTCTTTCTGCGATGCCTTTGAGAACCCTCCATTTGAGATAATTTGGGTATAGATTGAGAAGACGCGGGCTGACTTCCAAGAGAAAAAGCTGGTGTGATGTTTCCAGGCAAATTTGAATTGCGAGAATGGTGGAAACCAAGTTCGGATGCAGAGACTGGGTTATACGATGGCGAAGTTGCTGTCATCCTGTTTTGGCCAACAAGCTGTGATGATCTAATCATAGGAATTTGAGAAGATTGAGTTGGAAATGGCGTCATTGAAAAAATTCCTCTCCTCTGAGGTTCTAAGTCTAAATTGTGTTCATCCAGCTCATCATTCCACGTTGAGAAGACTTCCCCCAACTCATTTGATAGACTATTTGAAGTGTTATCAAAAACTTCATAAATTGATGAGCTATCTTGAAATGCCGTGAGTTCTAAGCTTAAATCCAATAGCATCGTCTTGGTAACCTCGTTGGGTTCGATACTTAACTCCCCCCAGCACTTGACCATTTTATTATAGAAGCTAGTCCAATTTTTATGTTGCTCGTTGAGTAGAATAGGAAAGAGTATCTGAACATTGACAAAATCGATTCCCAAACTATTATAGTGATTGATGAGCTGTTCTAAAAGAGAGTTATATTCTGAGAAGTTTTCGAATCCTCCAGGATATATCTTGAAATCCGCTAAACATCCATTCTTTAAAAATTGTCCAAACTCCGGTCGATTCCACTGTTCAAGGACACTGTTAAAACGTTCTGAAAGACAATACCCATATTTCTGTAGGATTTTTTGATCACTCTGTGAAGTATGAGTCAATTCAGAAACAATGGAGGAAGTTTCTCTCTCGGCACTAGCACAACGTAATTTATCTTCAAATTTTGGTTGCGACGAGGCCAACAATTCTTCATTTGTGCAAGGGGAAATTAATCCTTGTAAAATTTCCTCTGAATTAACAAACTTGACTAGACAAAGAAGTTCTTCTTCGGAATGTTCTTCTTCGGAATGTTCTTCTTCGGCAAATTCATTCGAATTTTTTTGCAAGAATTCAATACCACTTATACCTATTCTAGGTTCGTCAGTTGGTATTTTTATTAGCGTGGGTTCAGAAGAAATTATCCAAGATTTGCCCTTGTAACATAAGGATATTTCATATAAAAAAGGTGTGAAGTTTGAAAACAAGAAGATTTGAAGGGTGATTTTTCCGTCTTTGCAAATTTTATTAAAATTTAAACCAAAAGAAGAGTCGCAAGGATTCCAATTGTGTTTCCATGAGAGTAATTTTTTAACATTTTCGCCAGAAGTATCAAGCAAGATAATCTCCTTTGAGCTTAGTAATACAGCAGTTTGATCATCTACTCTCTTGTATGCCCTGAACTCTGACCACGTTTTTGCCTCGGCGACTTCTTGCTGCCAGTCAGATAAGTAATCCAGCTGCAAGAGTTTGGATCTATTCAAAAGTATCAATGACTTGTGATCATTGGCCCAGCCAATATGACTCCACAGTGATAGCTCTGATGGATCAAAGATGGAACCGGAAAAGTACGGTAATAGCTTGATCAAAGATGGCTTTCTTTTATGTCCTTCCAGCCTTCCTATGCACCAGTTTCCTTTTGTATCGATAATTGCGATTTCCATCAAGTTCCACGGGTTGAATGCAATATCCGCTATTGCAAACTGCTCAAACTCACTAAATTTTAGTGGTTGAAACAATGTATAACTTATAGAACTTGTATCAAGTCTATCGAATCTGACAATATTGAGTTCCGTTCCGGTTAGTACTGCGAAGAGATTGGGATCTTTGCCCAATCCTTTCTCAAGATCGGGGATCTCGATGTGTTTTATGCGGGAATTGAAGTTTATCGTTAAAGAAGTACCGTTTGCTTTTAGGTATCGCATACTGTCGGTCTCGACGGGTTGAATCAATAGATTACACTGAGTTTCACCTTTCACAGTGATCAAAATGGCTGTCGGTTCCTTATCTAGCCTCGTATCAACACTTGTTTTCATCATAGCTAAGACAAATTGCTTACCTATTATGGGATCAACTAAAAAAAAACCCTTGTTTCTATGTAGTGTAGGTGCTCTTTTTTTATCAATAGATCTTTTGGCGCCATCATCGCTTGTAGTGTACAGTTCTTCTTTGGTTATATTTGAAATTATGGATTGAGGGATGTAAAAAGCTTTTTCGACGGCTGATGTATCTTTCTCAGAGTATGTTGTGCTGTCTTCTATCTCAACGCCTCTGATGAACCTCAGCTGGTCGTTGTTGTACCATATTCGTTGCCAAAAACCATCACCCCCGATGATTGTAGGCAGCATTGGTAAGTCTGATGAATTAGCCGAATCTTGATTGAGGTTATGATCATCGGTTTGATGCAAGAGCTGTATGGGCTTGAAATATTTAACCCTGAATCTGCCTTTACCCTTTAATATCGGATGATTCCACTTCTCTTCGTCATTCTTGCTTCCGAAAGGTAGAAAGATGCTAGAAGCACGTATTCCTGTTCCTAATTGAAGTCCTATTTCTTCATCTTTTGGTATGAGAGTCATTCTTGGAAATGGCAGGTGCTAACTCACTCCCGTTGCATTTGTATGGGGTTTGAATAACCTTCTTTTGCATATTCCAAGTGTTCATGGAATCAATTTTCCAAATTGGCTTTGAAAAAGAATTTAGTAAAATAAATATACTACACAGACATCAACATGAAAGCAAAGTTTATGAGGAAAACGTAACGGAAAGTATATGCAACACATGGTACATTGAGTTTAATTCTTAATAAAATTTAGTTAAAGTCTAAATGAAGGAGACCATAAATCTGTTTTTGCATAAACTAGAAAACATACTTAAGCAGAAGGGTCTTGTTCAAATCTCAAATCCCAGCCAATTTGCGGACCCAATTTTGGCAAGACCTCTGCCACATTTTGAACATCTTTATCACCCCTACCGGAGATGTTTATGACGAGATGTTGTTCAGGCTTCATGGTCTTTGCCAATTGAACGGCTCCATAAACCGCATGAGAAGACTCCAGAGCAGGGATAATACCTTCCAATTGCGATAAAAGCCTGAAACCTTCAAGAGCTTGGGCATCAGTTGCAGCAACAAACTGTGCGCGTCCAGAAGCTTTCCAGCCGGCAAGTTCAGGGCCAACACCAGGGTAGTCCAACCCAGCAGACACCGAATGGGTATCATGAACTTGACCATCGGAATCCTGTAAAACGTAGGTTTTAACACCATGAAGAACACCTGGTCTTCCAACCGTTAATGTAGCAGAATGATGGTCAGTATCGATACCATCACCACCAGCTTCAACACCTAGTAATTTGACCGAGAGGTCATTTTCGAATGGGGAGAACATACCAGTTGAGTTTGAGCCACCACCAACGCAAGCCACAACAGCATCCGGCAATTTGCCATCATTTAGTGCCGCGAACTGTTCCTTTGTTTCATTACCAATAACGCTTTGGAAAGTTCTAACCATAGTTGGATATGGGTGGGGGCCTATAGCCGAACCAACAACATAATGTGTGGTTTCGAGGTTCGACACCCAGTAACGGAAGGCCTCAGATGTTGCATCCCTTAAAGTTTGGGTACCATTAGTGACCGCGACAACTTTAGCACCTAAAAGTTTGATTCTGAAAACATTCAATGCTTGGCGACGAGTGTCTTCTGCACCCATGAAGATAGTACACTCTAGCCCAAATTTGGCACAGGCAGTAGCAGTTGCAACGCCATGTTGGCCAGCACCGGTTTCAGCTATAATTTTTTTTTTACCCAATCTCTTAGCAATGAGAACCTGGGCTAGTGCATTGTTGATCTTATGAGAACCGGTGTGGTTCAAATCTTCTCTTTTCAGCCAAATTTGTGCACCACCGCAATATTCTGATAATCTTTCAGCCTTATGCAAAGAAGATGGACGTCCAATATAGCTATATAGACTCTTGAAATCCTCCCAGAAGGTTGGATCGGAAACAGCATCATGGAATCCCTTCTCCAACTCTCTGAGGCATGCGTGCATGGCTTCAGGGACATACTGACCACCGAATTCACCAAATCTTGTTGGGAAGTCATGTGCATCAGTGATAGCACTGACTGGACTTTGTTGTTCCCTGGCGGCAGAGATAGCGGCCTTGTGCTGTCTTTCAAATTCTTCTTTGGATAAGATGGTGTGCTTTCTGCCGGCCAATATTTCTTCAACATAGTTCTTGGCAGTCTCGTAACGGTATCCTTGTGCTGATTCAGCGACTAGAGTAATGATTTTTGAGCCGATCACAACACCATCAGAGAGCAGACCAACACTATCGAAATGCTCTTTCTTTGAGACACCAAAGCCAACAGCTAACGGCGTTTCCCCAGAGTGCAATCTGATCTTCTTGATGAGCGTCTCTAAGTTACTTGCGACAGAGGATTGTGCACCTGTAGTTCCCATTCTAGATACGACGTAAATGAAAGAGTCCGCTAATCCTGATAGCAGTTCCAATCTTTTATCATCGGTTGATGGCGCAACGAGCGGAATTAAACTTAACCCATTGTTACTAACATAATTTCTAAACTTCAGGGCTTCTTCTGGAGGAAGATCCACAATGATAAAACCATTTGCACCAGCCTCAGCAGCGTCGTGAATAAATTTTTCTTCCCCATAGTTGAGAATAGGGTTATAATATCCCATTAGGATTATTGGGATAGTGATGCCTTCTTCTCTCGCTTTCTTAACCATGTCCAGAGTTTTTGGCATATCCATTCCATTTGCCAAAGACGCAGAGTTTGCAACTTGGATAACGGGACCATCTGCAATTGGATCAGAGAAAGGAAGTCCTAGTTCAATCACATCTACACCACCATCTTGAAATCCTTTCAAGATTGGAATTGTGTCTTCAACTGTTGGATAACCAGCAGTCATAAAAGTGACCAAAGCACTACGGCCCTCTTTCTTCGCGTTTTCGAATGTCTTTCTAAGCAACTCACTCATGATGTTATTAAAGATTCAGGGAAGTTTGCTTGGGGCTTGACAACAATAGGATTCTTCGCAATGATTCTTCTGCGTGAAAACTTCACGCTGTTAATTACTTGAATTATTTTATAATTTTGCATTTTTTTTTTTATTCTTACTTTGACTTAGGCACAGATGACTCAGATCTACCATATACCATATAAACTATTTAATTCTCAAGGAATGCATAATTGACTTCAGGAGGCATGTTATTTAATGCAGAGTACGATATAAACGTGGGGTCCCTCGTAATACAATTATAATTAAGGACCATGTTTCTTCTATCTTATTTAAAATAAGAACAATTGGATGCCTTAACGTGAAGTTTCATTTTGTTCACTCAACCAGTGATAACAGCATTAATCCAGGTTGAGACTCTTGCATGAAATCCCCTAAATCAGCAAATACTGAAATGTAAATACACAGGGTTTTTGTAGAAAGTCAATTAGTTCAAAAAATCCATATTTAGGTTATCAAGGTCGAGATTAGTTAGATCAATGCTGTTTGTTGGATTATCCGGAAGGCGGGGGGTTTGATTCTGATTCATATCTAACGATGTCATATTCAAGATATTTTGAGGCGTGATGAGTGAGTTTGATGGAGTGGAGCCTGGATACGGAAGATTGTCTCTTGTTTGGCCGACCAGCTGGTTTGGCTTTCTGTGTGGAGACATGTTGTTCATTGGGCTCGCCATTGCCATAGGAGAAACACCAGGTATTAAATTTGCCTGGGCCTGAGCGGTTTGCGTCACTGGAATTTGTTTTAAGTTAGGAGTAGGCATCGCAGCTGGTGTTGGGTTTTTCTTTGTCATATTTGCACGTGCAACTGCCTGCTGCTGTGTAGTGGGTGTAGGTGCCCGTACCGGCGTTGCCTTTGCCACTGAGGACTTCTTTGGGGAACTCTTTGCTGCTATAGTGGCGAAGGAGTGCGATATACCCAATGTCTCTGTTACAAAGTACTTCTTTTCTGCATCAAGATTCTCCTCATTGAATTTCTGCATTGTATTAATTAGTGGCTGGATTGTGTGCAGATCTTTGGATATCTTCTGTATCTTATTATGAAGCTCTAACAGTTTAACTCGAACCGCTAGAAACTTTTCTTGTGAAGTTTTATGATTCATGGTCTCTAGAGTCGCCATTGTAGTTGTGAACTCGTTCATGAGTGATCGTATCGGTAGTATCTCGCTCTTGGTTTCGAGTACCCTATCTTTAATTATATTTGCATTTGTGTTCTCTTCGATGAACTTCTCCCTCAAAGAATCCAAAGTAACAGTATCCTTTAGCAACGAATCTGCGTCAATGACCATTATACCAAGAATGTTCAAGGATCTTTCCTAATTTGTAACCAGAAGAATTAATTCCTTTCCCGAGTTTACCACTGAGCTTTACCTAAAATCAGTGTCGCATCAAACATATTTTTATTTCAAAAGTTACTTAAAACTAAATAATGAGGGTGTTTCTAGTTCGTTGACAAAGACATAAGTATACATCGGGTAATAATGCAAGGAACCAACTTTGCAGACTTTGCGGTACCGTTAAGTGACGAACACCTATCAGGATTCTATTTGCCGTGAACTTTGCTTTGCATTTCCTGTAGATTGGGCAAAAGGTTCTCAACCTCTTTTAAATCTGATTATATGGCCATCAGAGGCTGTTTCGACGGTTTTCTTATGGCGATCTAAAACCTTTTTCCAATCAAGCTGTAGAGAATGAAATACTGAATATTGCAGAAAAGTTTTGGGTGCTTGTTTATAAGCTTTTGATAGCGTTTCTACTGCTTGATCTATTAACTTCTCATTAAGCGGCAACGCCGTAAGGAATTTGAAAAGGAATCCTTCTTTTTCTAATTGACTAATAATGGCGAACCATTCATCGCAAACCCCTTTCAAGCACGATTCCAAAATGCTTTTGCATGGTTCATAGAATTTTGACACTTTTTTTTGATTATTTAGATGCATTTTCGTGTAAAGGAGATGTAATCCTTGTGAAAATGATTGTGACTCTATGGCTTGATAAACGACGTAGCCGGCAACATATTCATCACACAAAGCTTTTTGAGACAACTGCGTCGACAAAAATTCCAAGGAATTTATCAAGTCTTTCCATGCACGAGGTTCAGAAACCAAGGAATAATTTATTGATGTAACGTTAACTTCGTAAGCAAAGGATATAAAGCTAGGATCATTTTTTAGCGAGCGGTAAAGACTGATAATGATTTCCCGGAGTTTCCTGAGGCCGTGCGCAATTAAGGGATCTTCATTATTTTCGTTCCATCTCTCTTTTATCTCTTTGAAGAGCCTTTTCCTGGCTTCCGCGCTTCCTTTTAAGTTGGCTATTGATATGGATTCTGCACCCGCATCCGATCGGCTTAGCAAAGCCTTATCTTTTAGCGGGTCACTTAAGATGTTGATCCGTGAGGCATCTGAGAATTTCGCTTTCCTTCTTTCAATTCTAGCATGGTCATGTTCGATGTCCATTTATTCGGTTCTATAATACAATTGGTTTTCAGTTGATTGTTTTTGGAACTGTTTCCCTGTAAATTCAATCAGCAAAATATTTTATTGATCTGAATATAGATAAACTCTCACGTTGTATTTATTAAATACATATATGAATAGGTGACTTCTAGGAAAAGCACACGATGATTCTAAGGCACTACTCATTTATCTTATTACAGAAACGAGTATATTCAAAAGCTAACAGACCGTTAAATGTTATATTTTTCGGTTCTGATCAATATTCGGCGCATTCACTCATTGCACTCAGTAATTTATTGCGCTCAAAATATATCAATTCCCTTCAAGTGGTTACTCGATCTCCAAAGCCTTCCGGTCGGTATCTTTCTCATATTCGAGAGGTTCCCATAGTATCTGTCAATGACGAGTTGAAGTTACCTCCCGTGATTAGATGCGACTCCAAGAAAGATCTTCAGGGCCTCGCATCGAATCCCGAAATGAACTTCAATATGCTAATTGCGGTCAGCTTTGGAAAACTTATACCTGAAAATCTAATTGAAAAGGTGGGCGGAAATGCTTTTAATATTCACCCTTCTCTATTACCAAAGTATAGAGGATCCTCTCCTATTCAGTATACTCTTTTAAACAGGGATAAATATACGGGTGTAACTATCCAAACTTTGCATCCAAAGAAATTCGATCATGGTGAAATAATTAAGCAGACTGAGCCACTCGAGGTGGAGCAACTTTTGAAGTTAGGCTCAGTGAGTAATTTTGAGGAAGATGTACCAGAAAAGGTTGCGATCTTAATGGATCAATTGGGATTAAAGAGCGGAAGTCTATTGATGGAAATGATTAAAACTGGAAGTTTCGAAGCTATGAAGACACCTGAATGGGAGGCATCTAATGCGCCTAAGATTACCACCGATATGAAACGAATTCAATGGGAAAATGAGTCTAAAGTCGAAATATTAGCTAAGAATGATGCATTGGGTCAATTGTTTGCCTTCAAGTCGGCCTTGCCAAAGAGAAAAAAGGATGTAGTTGAAAAACGCATTATCTTTCCAAAACTCTTTAGTGTAAGTGATAACGTCATTCGTTCTCCGGGAGAATTTTCTTTCGATGAGGATAATAATATGCTTATCATCCAATGTCAAGATGGTGAAGTTGGAACAACTTCAATCCAATTTGAGGGTTTCGCGGTGGAAACAATCGACGTTTTTCTTAAAAGGTTAGCTAAAAGATGCGGGAAGGCATGTTCAACAAAATTCACTTGAAGGCAGATTACATGTTGAAGATAAATCATATTGCAATCTTCAACTAACTGTATATATTATGTAATCATCATTTGATAGTTTTTATCGTAGTTATATCCAAAATATCTACTTGTTCATTATATTGTGAGCCAGAAAAATATTAGTTAGGATTCTAAGGTCATAATTCATCCAATAATAATCGGTATTCGGGAAAAAACTTTTGGGATACGATTCTTACCAAGCAAGAACAAGCCGATCTAAAGCTTCGATAAAGGGATACAGCGGAAAAATAATAACAAACCTAAACAAGGTTTTTAAAGAATCACATTTTAAAAACTTTGCTTTAATCCCAGTTATCAACCTTCATAGTACCCTTCTCAGCCAAGTTCAAGTGGAACTTGAATGCATTCTTCAACATGTGAGGTTCATGCAAACACTTGTGCAACTTAGCATAATGCTCAGATCTTTCCAAGTAATCCATCAAAATTGGTTGGTAGTCAGGGTGAGCACAGTTCTTGATAATTTCCCTGGATCTTTCCTTTGGACTTAAACCTCTCAAATCAGCTAGACCAATATCAGTAACAAGGACGTCCAAGTCGTGTTCAGTTTGATCAACATGAGATGCCATTGGGACGATAGTGGAGATACCAGTTGGATCAGTCTTCGTTGGTCTAGCAGATGGTGCATGCATGATAGAGTATTTAGCATTTCTTAGGAAATCAGCGGAACCACCCAAACCGTTCAACATACGAGAACCATTGACGTTGGTGGAGTTAGCATGCGCGTAAATGTCAACTTCAACAGGGGTGTTCATGGCAATAACACCCAAACGACGAATTAATTCCGGACTGTTAGAGACGACTTGGGATCTCAAACACAATTTCTTAGAGAAGTCATCCCAGTTATTAAAGAATCTTTCGAAACCAGCCTCAGTTAATCTAATAGAAGTGGCGGTAGCGTAACTCAAAGCACCACTTTCGAATAGATCCAAGAAGGAATCTTGCAAAACTTCGGTCCAGACGGTCAAGTTTTTGAAGGAGGAATCTGTCAACCCTTCAATGATAGCGTTAGCAACGTTACCGATACCAGATTGCAATGGGTGCAAGTTTTCTGGCATTCTACCGTGTCTAACTTCATTTTCGAAGAATTCGACCAAATGTCCAGCAATCTGTTTAGACATTGCGTCAGATGGAGTGTTTGGTGGAACCTTGTCTCTTGTAGTAGATTCGACAACAGCCACCACACGTTCTGGGTCAACTGGAATAGAATCTCTGCCACATTTGTGGTCAACAGTTACATATGGGTATGGTTGTCTGTGTGGTGGGTTAACTGGCAAGTCAATGTCGTGCAAACCTTCAAAAGATGGCGTAGCTGTGTTCACTTCAATGATGACCTTGTCAGCCGCAGAAAGGAATTCAGGAGAGCCACCAACTGATGGACCTGGGACAATAGAACCATCCTCCTTAATAGCAGTGGCTTCGATAATCGTGTAGTCCAAAATCTTACCATCAGTTCTATTCCTGGTGTAGAAACCGTACGTCAAGTCTTGTGGGAACATAGATAAATGCTTGTCAAAGAAAGAAATCCTACCAGAGTTAATACCAGCAGCGATTGGCTTACCGACTTGGTGAGGAGCTCTTCTAGCAATCATATCATGTTCGGCCCACTTGTTCTCTTCTGGTCCAGCAGAAGCACCAACGAAAAGGTTGAATCTCAATTTCCCTTGCAAATTATTCTCTTCAACATGCTTGATCAACGCCTCTGGAATAGCTTTTGGTGCACCAACACCGGTGAAACCGGACCAACCCAAATTCTGACCATCCTTAAAGAGAGGGATCAATTCTTCAGGTGCGCAGACCTTCTTCAAGTATGGAGCATATCTCACTCTTTCCTTCAACAATTTTGATACTGTCATTTTTCTTTTCTTTATATCTATATCCTTTGATCTTCACTCAAATTTCTAAAATAATAGTCGAATTAATGAATCACTTCCGTTTGAGCCAACTACCTTTTTTTACTTACTGTTTGATCAACAATCAAATCAATACCAAAAGAAACAATGTAAGAAGTAACTTGATACTGTGAAACTACAATTTCTCACTAACAATTACTTTAACTTCGCAGCATTGAGAAAAAATCAAGTCATTACGGCCGCTAAAAAATCTCCTTCTATATATATGCATAATATTATAGTAACAAATCATAGTACGCCCACATTTTTTTCTACTTCTTCTCTCTGCGTGTTTCCTAGATGGTACGCATATACTCCTCCTAACCATTTTGATCACCATCTTCTTCCCAACCTCCGCACAACTCAAATCTTTGTTAACGTAATTTCTCAGACTTGCACCGCTTCCAAGCCAACAAATCTCGCGCACCAGGTCGCCTCATCATCTCCGGCCGTTCCGCAATGGGTCCTACCCCAACTAACCCACACCTTGAAGGCTCCGCTTACGCCATCCAATGTGTGATGTCGGCGCTCATGCTAGGTTGCGATACGGCTCGGTGGTCGATTATGCTGGTGGCGCGTCTGTTTGGCGTGGGCCTCGCTCGCGTGAGTACTGTTAAGATGGACCCGCAGCTCGACCCTTTCTTGAACACACGCTTTTTCCAAAGTCCGTATCCGAGTGCCAAACGAGGGGCTACGCCAGTTTGATAGGTCACCTTCGTATCCATAGAAGATGTGAAGTGTGTGTTTGGCTAAGTAAAATAAAATTTAAAAAAATAATTTGGTAGTGGCCTAACGCTACGGCATTGTTGTAGCTCCGGTTGATATTCTCTTTATGCTGCTTTGTTCTGTAATGCTGCTAGGAGCAAGGATTCCAACATTTGATGCTTGTGCGTTTGCGTGTGAGATATTTTTCTGCGAACAGCAAAAACGCGGAGTATCTCGGAGTAAAGGACGGACTCGTACTGGTTACCCGGAACAGTGGGCTGGATCCATGCAGACACGAAGTCGAGTAGTCATGCGTCGTCCCCTCCTCCTCACGAAAAGCGTAGAGAAAGGGGGTCGGAGTTTGGCACAGTAAGGCAATAATACCAAGCATTCGGCGGTTAAGCTAAGACCAAGAAAGAGGCTCGGTGCCGAAACACGGAGGGTTTCGAAGTGGGGATGGCGTTGGTAAATTCGGTTGAACAAGATGGCACAAGACAGTTAGTTAAAGATTGAGTAGTTAATGGTATATTTTACAAAGTCAGGGTAGTTTATTTAACTGTAAATAAGTGTGCAGACCCAGAGAAGATGGATGAGCGAGCGGTTCTACTGTGAACTGCCGAAGATTTCATTCCATAGCATGTGTTTGAAATCTCTTGTGCTAAGTTGGTGCTTCCATCTATCAAATGAGAAAATGTCTGGAGGAATAGGTGTACCCTCAGGTTCATCGGAAGGATCGTGGTAGGCAGCTAGGTAGGGATGTTTTAGCGCTTGGTGGGCAGAAATTCGATCACGTGGGTTAAATCTAAGCATTTTGTCGAGGAGGTCGATACCAAGTGGATCTGCTTTGGGTAGAACACGGGACCACGTAATTCTTTTGAAAGTTGGGAGTGTGTTTATGTAGTCACGTGCGCGTCTGTTTTCGATTTGAGACAGATCAGCGGGAGAAGGTGAACCTATAATTTGGAAAATTAGAAGTAGTTGATCTCGATAGTCCTTCCCAGCAAATAGTGGTCTCTTCAGAAATAATTCAGCTAGAATGCAACCACATGACCACATATCAATAGCTTTATCGTATTTGGCAGCCGTTAGCATGACTTCAGGAGCCCTGTACCATCTTGTTGCTACATATTCTGTCATTCCATTGTTTGCATTGTTATCTAGTTCTTGGTTGTTCGAAGTAGGCTCTTCTTTCTCCGAAACGATTCTAGCCAATCCAAAGTCACAAATTTTAAGATCACAATTGCTGTTAAGTAGTAAATTGCTGGGCTTGAGGTCACGATGAATTACATTGCTACCATGTATTAATTTCAGTCCTCTTAAAGTCTGATATATGAAATATTGGATATGGTCTTCACTTAATTCTTGAGTGGCTATGACTCTGTGAAGATCGGTTTGCATCAGCTCCTGTATTATGTATACCTCATTAAACTGCTCGAACGAAGCTGGTTTCTGAATGTCAAAGATACTGATTATATTTTCATGCTGAAAATATTTCAAGATCTTGATCTCCCTGAGGGTTCTAAGGGAGAACAACGGCTTCGCAAAGGGTTCAATTTTCTTGATAGCTACGATTTCTCCAGTTGGTTTGTGTTTTGCTGAACAAACAACACCATATGCCCCCTCGCCTAACAGAGTTTGTAGCTGGAATTCCGAACTAATGTTGAACACTATTCGTTTGCCCATTGATGTTCCACACTGAAGGTTTCAATTACTAACGTTAATCAGCAGTGTAAATCTTGATGTATTTTGATGAAAATTTTCTGTCCGCATATATACGAGTAATTACTTGGAACTATCATGGCATTAGTGGGGTTCTTTGAAAAAATTCAGCAGCGTTTCATTTTGAAACTTACCGAACTTGTATTTTGTTCTTAAGGAATGAAACCTCAAAAAAGATGTCTAACTCATCAATTATTATTCTAAGAACGAAGTGAAAAGGAAAAAAGGGGGGGATTATCGTTTTGGACTATCGTGGAGTTTAAAAGGATAATCACGCACTCATAAGACTATGCGAAATAATATTTAGAAGCCAACTTTGCACGTGCATTTAAAATTCCTTTTATATAGTTTATCACGACTGTCACCATTTTTTTTATGTTGTGTTTGACTAAAGGGCTTTTAATGTTCAGCGGCAGTCACTCCCAAAATGGCCCTCGTTTTCACGTGACATGTTTTTTGCTGATTATTACCGTTCATTATGATTGTACGATCATAACTTTTTTTAAAAAAAGGGTTAGTTCCAGATATTTGATTTTCTACGAAGCTCTCGATGCTGTACACTCTTCTCTAAGAACAATTCAGCTTCGTTTGTAAGTATTACTTTCCCATCCTGTTTTAGGTCCGGAAATTCAATACTGGTTTACAAGAGACCTCGTTAGTGTTTTTGCAATTCTAATAATTGGTTTGAGATTTTAGTATGCGCGGGCTAGAAATTCTCATCTGGCTAAGTTTCTTTATTCCAAGTATCTTATGTGCTTTTAAACCGGAAATCAAATCACTTGTAGAGCAATCTGATGTCCTTGACGTCGTGATATTTGACGATTCCTCGATTATACTAAAGCGGACCGATGAAAAGTTGGAGAGAAGTGAGGATAATGGACTTTCTTGGAAGAGAGTTGACATCGAAAACATCTCACAAAATTGGCAATTACAAATTGATCCAAATCAAAGAAAAACTACCGCATATTTTTTTGGATCTGAGAGGGGGGTGTTTCGCACTACAGATAAGGGTTTATCATGGAATCTTTTGGATTTGAAAATGGATGAGGACAGAGTTCTATTTTATGGGTCTGCATCTTCTCATCCTGAGAAGGATGACGTGTTTATTTTATCACTTATAACAGGAAAAGAAGAAGCTTTAGAACCTAGTGACAGCTCAAATCCAATAGATTTATCTCCTAGGGATTTCTCACTCGTCAGGTTATATGGGTTGGATTCGTATATTTGTACTGATGGAAAGACCGTCAGTAAAATCGAAATTCCCATTCTTGGTAATGCTGAAGATCTGGATTTTGTTTCCACTGAATGTAAGTTTGTTCGTCAGACATTAGATTCTAAGTTATGGGATGAGGATGATATTATCTGTGAAGTTTCAGGATCAAGACAATCCACTGAACTAAATCGTACTCCTGAAAAGCATATTTTCAAGGGTAAGATTGGTTCAAATAAATTTGAGGAGTTGAGCGGCTTCAGAGGCGCAAACGTTGATACATTTGTTATCTTGGAGAACTTCATAGTTGTTCTAACGAGCGATGATAAATTTAATTCAGCTGCGCCCCGTTCTTTGTGGATTTCTTCGGAAGAAACGAAGGGCCGCTTCGAGCAAAGTCACCTACCCACTCAGCTTCGCACTCTTTTCGTTCAAATATTCGAACATAGCCATCGTATTTTACTATCTGTGGTTTTGGATGATGAAAGTAACCACAAGAACTCAGATACTGGATCGGTTACTTCTCTCGTTTTGATCTCTAATACTTATGGTGAAAATTTCAGAATACTTGAGCTTGACGAACCTGATTCCCTAGGTTTTGTAACTTTGGATTCTGTTCCACTCTTCAACAATACTTTAATGGCAAGTTGGTATGGTATTGCCTTGTCTGGTGGAATAACTACCAAGACATCTAAAATTTCATTTGACAGTGGCCGAAAGTGGCAAAACCTTCAGGTTATAGATCCGGACAACAAATGGAAATTTGAATGTGACATTTCGGATGTTGAAAACTGTTCGCTTTTTGCGGCTAGAATACTTGATCCAACTTTTTCTGGAGTAGTATCAAGGGGCTTTACTCCTGGTATACAAGCAGTTATGGGCGAAGTCATTGGAGAACATGAAATAGCGGATCCTCATCTCTCCACTTATGTGACGAGGGATGCCGGTAAAACATGGAAAAAGGTTATTGACTCGGACTCTTCTTTTGCCTTTGGTGACTATGGTAATATTATAGTAGCAGTATCCAATTCTCAGCCTACTGGGAACGAAAATAATTTCTCAACAACTCTTTATTATTCTTTGGATCAAGGAGAGACATTTGATGATTATATTTTTGAGAAACCGTTCTTTGTCACTGATGTAATTTCCAATACTTTTGATAGTTCTGGAAATACTTTCACAGTAATCGGATTCCAATTTGGAGAAGTAACGCAACGTGTCCTCCATATTATTGATTTTTCAAAGGCCTTCGACGGTAATACTTGTACAGATAAAGATATGGAATCCTGGTACCTATCAGATGGAGAATGCATCAATGGTGCCCGGCTAATGTTCAAAAGAAGAAAACAAGAGGCTAAATGCCTCGTTAACAGACTTTATGAGGATTTGTCCAAACAAGAAGAACTTTGTGAATGTACAATCAACGATTATGAATGCAGTCCAGGCTTTTCCTTTGAAAAAGATGGGAATTGTGTGCCAGATTATTCATCAGATGTGCTTTCATCAGCGTGTGACAAGAAAAAATCCTTAGAAATGGTCCCGAAACAGATTCAAAAAAACACGGAATGCAAAAAAGCTTTGACTATTGCTCCTGTGAATATCGACTGTAGCATGGTAAGAAAAATGGATCAATCTGTACAAGTTGTTAGGAATGAATTTGACTTTACTTTTAAATCATATCAATATTTTGATACTTTCGTTGAAGAAATTATACTAATGCGTTCCAGCAAAAACGAAGTCTATGTTTCATATGATGGGGGTGAAAACATTAATAAAATTAATGCCGATGGAGAGAGTATATTAGAAGTCAATTTTAATCCGTACTTTAATAGCTCTGCCTATCTATTTGGGGCTAGTGGTGTTTTGTACACAACAGCTGATCGTGCAAGAAATTTTAAGGCAACTAATCTACCTCAGGCTAGGGAGCTCGGTTTTCCTCTCTCATTTAGTGCACAAGCCGTTGATACGTTTATTTACTATGGGGGTGAAAATTGTGATAACTTTTTTGATCCTCAATGCCATTCTGTCGCATTTTTGACTCGCGATGGTGGAGCCACTTTCACCAAAATGCTTGAAGGAGCTCTAAACTGTGAATTCGTGGGCAGTACGCTTAAAACCCCGTACAATTCAAATTTGGTTGTATGTGAAGTGAAAGACAAAGAAACGGGAAAGAAATCATTCGTTTCCTCAACGGATTATTTCAACTCCAAAACAGTTTTGTACAATGATATCGTTGGTTTCATGTCAACTGGTGACTATTTGGTTGTCGCAAAAAGATATGAAGAAGAAGAATTACGGATATACTTGACAATTGACGGAAACGAATATGCGGAGGCCGTTTTGCCTAGCGATTTGAATTCTTATGAACAAAAAGAGTTTACTGTATTGGGATCTCAATGGGGAGCTATCTTCATGCACATGAGCACTAATATAGATCAACACAAAGAGTTTGGTGCACTTATGAAGTCTAACTCTAATGGAACGTCTTTCGTTATCCTTGAAAGAGCTGTGAACCGTAACAGCCTAGGTTTTGTTGATTTTGAAAGTGTTGAAGGTTTAGAGGGTATCATAGTAATAAATACTGTACCAAATTCTGAGGAATTGAATCAAAAAAATGAGAAGTCACTAGAAAAGCGTTTGAAGTCTAAAATTACATTCAATGATGGAGCTGACTGGAGTTATATCAAACCTCCAAGACTCGATTCTGTAGGTAAAAAATATTCATGCAATCCAAATGACCTCAAGAAGTGTTCGCTCAATCTTCATGGATTCACCGAAAGGAGGGACGTCAGGGACACTTTTTCTTCCGGATCTGCATCGGGATACATGATAGCAACTGGTAATGTAGGGGAATTCCTACTTCCAGTCAACGAGGCCTCGACATTTATGACGGCAGATGGCGGAACAACTTGGATGGAACTTGCGAAGGGAACATATCAGTGGGAATACGGTGATCATGGTAGCGTTATTGTACTAGTTAAGGACGGAGAAAAGACGAAGAATATAAAATACTCGATTGATGGGGGAAGGAAATGGAATGAGTATGAGTTCACCACCGAAGAAACATATATCACTGATATTGTTACGGTGCCAAGGGATTCAGCCTTGCGCTTCCTCTTATTTGGAGCTAAAACATCAGTGCAAGGTACGACGACGGTGACATTCACATTAGATTTCCGCAACTCCTTTGAGAGACAATGTGACCCATCCATCGAATCACCAGATTTCGGATACTTTTCTTTAACTCATCCAAACCAAAAGGAATGTTTATTTGGTCACCAAGCAGAATACCTGAGGAAAACAGCTGATGATTGTTTTATTGGAATGGCACCATTAGATAATAAGTTCAAAATCACCAAGAATTGTTCCTGTACACGTAACGATTTCGAGTGTGACTACAACTTTGTAAGAATGGGAGATGGTACATGTAAATTAGCAGATGGTGTAAGTCCAGCTAATCCAGAAGATATTTGTAGAAAGGACAGCTCCTTGGTGGAATATTTTGAGCCAACAGGCTATAGAAAAATTCCTCTTTCCACTTGTGAAGGCGGCTTGCACCTAGAAGCATCTGAGAACCCAAAACCCTGTCCAGGTAAAGAATCAGAATTCAATGACCTGCATAATATAAATAGCTCTTTCTTGTTGATTTGGTTCATTATTTTCGGCCTTTTATTAGGAGCGTTATCTTTTGTCTACTATAGAGGCATAAGAAGAAATGGTGGGTTTTCTAGGTTTGGCGAAATAAGACTCGGGGACAATGATCTAATCGAAGAAAATGAAACTGATCGCGTGGTGAATAAGATTGTAACAGGTGGTGTGTATGGTGTTTCGGCTCTATTTTCGGGTTTCCATCTTGTTCGTCGTGAGGCAAGCAACACATTTAAAAGGATCAAGGCAAGATTCGCTGGGAGTTCTGGCCCAAGTTACCATTCTCTTTTGCATGATCAGTTCTTGGACGACGCAGATGATTTGCTAGTGGGACACGATGAAGATGCTGGCGATCTAGAAAGCTTTATGGAAAATGACGCAAACTTTGAAATCCACAATGATGATGAAAACGAACCACAGGATCCTTTGAATGCAAACACTGAAACAACACCTTATTCAGATGGAACTGGAGACACTTTGGGTGAAGAGCAACCCTGATAAATGATATTACGTAGTTATTTATGAAAATCATCCATTTATTATAGAAAATGAATTCCTTTCCCTTTCGCCTTAAGTATTTATTTCAAAGACCATTTAATGTAAAAATCACATCTTAAGACATGAACAAAATAGAATTCAATTTCACGTTTTTGTTTATGAAATAAAATTTTCGGTGCACAAAATTAAATTTATCTTCACTGGCTCCAAAAATTTTTCGACTGTGTGGTAGGCTTAATATAGTCGAAACTGTTCTCGCAAAGGCCTTCCTTAGAAAGAAAACGAAAGGCAAAGATACAAAACGTTTAAATGAGCAGATATTCCCATAACTGGGTTTTCCTCAAGATTCAAGGGTATGTTGATTCTTTCTTATCCTGATTTGTAAATTGTTTCAACTTTAAACTAACTGTACAAAAGATCTGCAGGTTATGGCTACTCTGATCGTAAACTAGTGATAGACAAATTGACGTGGCTACAAATGATAAATAGTGCATTAAAGCTATCACTTGGGACTTTTGGAGAAGGGAGTGAATATTACCTTCTTCATTATCATGATGATGTTGCGATTTTTAAGGTAAATTGCAACGATGAGCGTTATTTTAAGACGGCGTTAGCCACCTATATTTCAACGGAAGAATACCTAGGAGTCAGCATGGTTTTGAATGTTCTGCAGAGTGTGAAAACAATAAAAGACATGGAGGTCAGCGAAAGTGACTCTATTTGGTTCAATAAGTTGGTCGAAAAAGAAGAAGAAGAAGAAGAAGGATAGAAGTAGGAGGATACTTGAGTTCTTCCGAAGAAAAACTAG
Organism: Kluyveromyces aestuarii; assembly: GCA_003707555.2. NCBI lineage: Eukaryota > Fungi > Ascomycota > Saccharomycetes > Saccharomycetales > Saccharomycetaceae > Kluyveromyces > Kluyveromyces aestuarii. The sequence continues at coordinate 22,110 of PPJO02000025.1, forward strand.
CTGAGGTATCGGAATGGTGCCACTGATTAATCGGTAATTTTAGTTGATGACCGCTATTGATAAGGATTCGAAATGGTTGCCGAATCAGCTTGATTATATGAGTTCAGGCAAGGGGCAGTTGTCTGCTCAAATGTGTTACTTTGTCTTCATTTCTTGCCACCTGTAATTGGAGGCGAATCCCTATCTTTGACTACTCTGCTTTGCTCTTGATTTACAGTGCTCGAAGACAGTTTATGACCTGGAGTTAAAACATCTCTAATGTCATTTACAAGGCCCCCGCCTTTCAGAGATTTTGTCTTTGATATTTTGTATGCGTTTGCTATAGGAGTGGATGTTGTATGTTTGGACTTGTTAAATTTCTGGAACATGCCCATTATGTCGCCCCGATTTAACGAATATTTTGTCGCTGCTTCAAAAATCGGCATTTTATATCCATCTAGATTCTCTACGACATCGTACTCTGTCATTTGTAGGTCAACATACACCGGACAATGGTCTGAGCCCATTATCTCGGGCAAGATGTCTCCCTTTTTTATTGCTGATTTTAATTCCTTTGACACAAGAATAAAATCTATCCTAGATCCATAATTTACCGGTCTCGTATTTTTGATAGTATTCCACACCGTATACATTTTTAACCTATCTCTCCCCTGTATATATCTGGTTGTATCAATAAGAATACCATCCTGAGCATATTGTGAGACAATCGAATCGGCAAGCATCTTATTCAAATATTTTCTGCCAAGATTGGTTGGATCCGTAATGAAGTTGATACAAGCTGTGTGATATTTGGTTTCAATAGCTGATCCAATACTTTGCAATGTTGAAGAAATTCCGTTCTCATCCAAAGCAGTGGCATGGTCTATTAAATCACGAGAAACGTTGATATCCCCCATCAATATAATATGCATACCAAGGTCGTGTAGATTACGTACCCTTCTGAATAACAATTTCAAGAACAGCAACCTATTTATCTCACCTAATTCTGCTCCGGCTGAATTCGCAGGACAATACGTTGAAATAACAACAGTTTTAGAACCCAATTGTACAAGGACACACCGTCCCTCAGAATCAATTTCTAAAGATTTCTTTTTATCAACAAAGTCAAGACCAGTATAGCCTCCAATCCCTTCACTGGATTCACGGAAACAACTCCCGTTCGTTGAGACATTTAGAAATCCTGTAATACCTTCCTCAGCACGGACAACTTTCAGCAGCTTATATAGAGGATCATCAGGCGCCGCATTTCTGATCCAACATCCTACACCGCTATAACCTTTCCGAGTTTTGGGAACAGTTATAAACGAACTAAATCCATTGACTTTCCCCCACCTAGAAATACTCTTTCTATCAGTTTTTAATTCTTGAAAAGTAATAATATCCGAATCGAAATGGGTAAATACTTCTTCAAGTGAATTATTCATTCGACTGAAAGGATAATGCTGAAACAAGGTCCGCAAACCATTTACATTAAAAGTCAAACATCGTAAGTCATTCTTTTGTTTTTCAATATTCATTTCTTGATTGGTATGTTAAGTTGAACTACTCTAATCATGTTCTAATCGCATCCCAAGGTGATTTTTATTTTGTAAATCATTTTGCGATACTATTATACACCAAGTGTTTATAAAATGCATAAAGATGATGGACCGATAGAAATATACATAAGCATTAATCAAATAGCTAAGATATCAAATTAGAACGCCTTATGAGTTGGATGCACAATTCACGCTCATTGTATATAACAAAGAGGAAAAGAATCACAGCCAACAGAACATTAATCGCTAGTTGATGGAAGTTTTTGACATAACCTATGAAGTACCAATCAATACCAGCTAGCAGTGAAGCAAATAAAGTTACTCTCTTAAATACTGAGAAATTGAACAAAAATGATTTGGACTGTTCAGGTCTTGAGAACAATCGATGATAAAATTTGTTGATGAAGAAACCGCAATAAGTAATACGCATTGCCATGTTAAGGATATTACTCAAAATCAGGCCGTCTAGTGAGAGATTGAGATACTCAATAAAAAACCAGCACGTGAAGAGAAAGATACCTGAAAATATCATCATCAGGTAAGAGTGCTTGAAAATCTCATCTCCCGTTGCCACACTCTGGAAGAATGCTTCGAAGACACCGTTTAAAGACAAAAAAGGGATATAGAAACAATAGCTTCTAATGCTTTCTAGTACACTTGTACTAGACCACTTTGATCCAATCACGAACCTCAAAAGGAAAGAAGAATTGACGGGACCAAAGACTACTATAAACAAGGCCAGATAGAGGTAAAATTTGGTCAAATTGATCAAAACTTCGATGGAGAGCCTCAAGTTTTGATCTGACATAACACTTAATAGCCTGGTTAAAAACAACCGTAGAGACTCTTCAATAGGAGCAAAAAGCAATCTTGTAATCAAAGAACCATAATTGGATAATAATGAGAAAATACCCTGCTCCTCAACTGTGCATAAAGAATTTATTATAAGCTTATCTCCTTCAGTTAACAAATGCTTAAAGCATAATTGGAAATAGGCCTTCTTAAAATATTGTATGATATTTGTTTGGAAATAGTAAGAAGTCGTACCAGTTGAAAGTTTGATTTTAGTTAAAGAATAACTATACTTTTCTCGGTCATGTTTCCAGTACCTGTGGGAATAACAAATTAGTAAAGAGAGAGAGTGTACCAGTTTACCCATAGAGAAGGCAAGAATAGATATTCCCTCCTGTTTGTAATCGTTGTGAAGCTCTTCCCCAATTCCATTGATCATCTTCTCAAACCAAACAACAATCACGAAATTTGTTATACATGCCAAGGAGACACCAATGCTCTCATACTTCGATCTTATCTCATGGTTCAAAAGAAATTGATGGACTAGATAAAAAGGTTCAGTCATAAGCTCGATTAAAATGCTAAACCAAATCAGGAAGATCGATAGTCGAAAGTAAGGTAGTTGAATAAAATAAGTGTTCAAATTGGAATACTGCCATGATATTAAAACAATCGAAAGAGGAAGTCCAATCATGATCGGTATATAACCAAAATTGTTAAGAGACTGGAGGATCACTTGGTCATCATCGTTTATATTTTCTTTTTTTTCATTCTTACTCTCTTTCTCATGAGTTGCATGTTTCATTCTCAATGTAGAGATCCTAATAGACTCTCTGCTGAAGAATAGGACTGCGGATAACAGGAATTCTAAAAAAGAAGTAATACCAAATATCCTGGGTGAAAGAAATCTGATCAGAAGACTGTTTAGCATGAACGTGACACCCTTGGTCAGTAACTGACCTAACATTAAGAACACTACACCGTTGGTAAACTTGTTCAAATACCTGGTTTCATCTTCCATTACGTAGAACTTTCTCTTAGAGTGCAATTAGTTCAGTTCCAATTAGATATATCAACAGGAATGAAGCTGGTATGAGTGACAGATTCGCTTCTGCTTTTCCTTGCTCAAACTTGTTTCCGTGTATAAATAATTTCATGTTATGGTACGCGAGGAAATTATTATACATTTGAAAATGATAAATATATTTACATGTTCAAAGGGGACAGAGCTTCATCAAAAGTTGTGAAGCTAAGGGAAAACAGACATAGTGCCTTCATTTTTGATACCATCGAAAAGAAATGGATAATGAAACTGATGCAGAAAAAAGAGAGAGATATAATCGGGAAATAAGTGAGCTGCGGGATCAAGATAGGTGGCTTCCAATAAATAATGTTGCCAGACTCATGAAGAATACCTTACCGGCGACAACAAAGGTTTCAAAAGATGCAAAAGAATGTATGCAAGAATGCGTTAGTGAATTTATATCGTTTGTGACAAGCGAGGCGTGTGATCGGTGTATAAGTGGAAAACGTAAAACCATCAATGGTGAAGACATTCTTATTTCTCTACATGCTTTAGGTTTTGAGAACTATGCGGAAGTACTTAAAATCTATTTGGCCAAGTATAGACAGCAACAGGCTGTCAAAAATCAAGTCCTATATCCAAAGCGCGAGGGCGATGCAGGCGTCAATTTAGGATACCACAACCAGCGGCGATTAGATGGCGACGACGACGATGATGGTGATGACGGCGACGAGGCCGACGATGGTCACGTGAAAGAAACGAATCACACTTCTTACAAGGATGGACAAAAAGCTGCCACCCAAATACCTAGAGCTGACAATAATCAAATTCAGAGGCAGGAAAAACTTAATATTGTTGTGCAGGAACCAAAGGGTTCCCATAATTCTCATTTCTAAAAACCCGTATTAAGTCGCACGTCATACTTTTCTCTAAATGTAAATTAGTACATATTATGTATGTTATTGTAGTTGTCTACGTCTTCGAGTAAACTATTATATGCGTGCTGTAAGCCTTCCATTCTACCGCGCTTTCTCATAACATGATATTTACACGTGATAGTGCACCTTTAAATCTTTCTTCAGTCCATATTTTTATTCCGAAATGCTGACTTACGTACTTATTTGACCAAGTTTGCCACCAATTTTCTATGACAAATTAAAAGATCAACTTAAGACTCAACAACTTCAGTTTTAGGAATCGCTTGGAGAAGGGATTTAAAGTGTCCTTAATCAACAAATGCTACATAGAAGAGGATCTCATATGTTGAAGAGAGGTCTAGAGTTACGTCAATTGAGACGGAGTTCCTTAGTTAACTTTACCCGGGCGGCCCACTCGAATAACCAGCTAGTTACCTCGAGGGGGATCCCTTTGAGTGAGGACTATCACTGGAAACAATACCAGAAGCAAATTAATGACCCGAAAGCCCGTTATGAATTGAAGCAGCTAGAGAATCAATGGTTTAGAAGCATATTAGTCAAGGACGGTGGTGAAAAGGATGAAGATTCTAACCTCCCGGAGGGAAGCGACAACAACAGGGGCAACAATGAGAAGAAAAAGGTACCTGTTGATAAGGAAAATACAGATGACGTAGCAAAATCAGAAAATGAAACGTGGAGTTCCATTGCTGATAATGAGGCATCGACTTCAGCCACTGGTTCGAATTCAAAGGATGGTAATTCTTCAGATGGAAATGGCGATGATGAGGGTGGCAACAAGAATAATGACGATAAAACTGGTCAGTTAGCAAAGCAGCCATTCCCAGAAGTTTATCCTCAGGTGATGGCCCTACCAATTTCCCGTCGTCCATTGTTTCCAGGGTTTTACAAAGCGGTTGTCATTTCTGATGAGAGGGTGATAAAGGCCATAAAGGAAATGTCTGACCGTCAACAGCCTTACATCGGTGCCTTTCTACTGAAGGATTCTAGTGTGGACACCGATGTTATTCATAACGCAGATGAAGTTTACAACGTTGGTGTTTTCGCTCAGGTGACTAGTGCATTTCCAAGCAAGGATGAAAAAACTGGTGCCGAGACCTTAACGGCCTTAGTTTATCCTCACAGAAGAATACAATTGGATGAACTAATCCCTCCTGCTTCAGATAGTGGTAATGTACAGGAGAAAAGGTCAGAAGTTGGTGAAAATGAAACCAATCAAGAGGTTATTAAACCATCTCTCCAAAAAATGGAATCTCTGAAAGATGTCGAAGAGGACGAGGAAAATTTGACTGACTTCCTAAAGGAGTTTGATGTTTCCTTGGTGAATGTTTCCAATTTAGAGGACAAAAAATTCCATCCAAATTCTCCTGTTATCAATGCGTTGACATCTGAAATTCTTAAAGTTTTCAAGGAAATATCTCAGTTGAATACCATGTTCAGAGAACAGATTGCGACTTTTTCGGCTTCTGTTCAAACAGCTGCCACCAATATTTTCGAGCAACCTGCAAGGTTGGCAGATTTTGCCGCTGCTGTGTCTGCAGGTGAGGAAAGAGAGTTACAAGAAATTTTGGAAGCTACTGATATCGAGCAGCGGTTGGAAAAAGCATTGACAGTTTTAAAGAAAGAATTAATGAACGCAGAATTGCAAAATAAAATTTCTAAAGATGTTGAAACAAAGATTCAGAAAAGACAGAGGGAATACTATTTGATGGAACAGTTGAAAGGCATCAAGAGGGAATTAGGTATCGACGATGGTCGTGATAAATTGATCGAATCCTTCAAAGAACGTGTCTCTAAGTTAGTTCTACCGGATGCTGTTCAGAAGGTATTCGATGATGAAATAACAAAATTAGCTACCTTAGAAACCTCGCAATCTGAATTTGGTGTAATTAGAAACTATTTGGATTGGATTACATCGTTACCTTGGGGAATAACCTCCAAAGAACAGTATAGCATTCCTAATGCAAAAAATATATTAGACGAAGATCACTATGGCATGAAAGATGTTAAAGATCGTATATTAGAATTTATTGCAGTTGGTAAATTATTGGGCAAAGTCGATGGTAAAATCATTTGTTTCGTTGGTCCACCAGGTGTTGGTAAAACTTCGATCGGGAAATCTATCGCTCGCTCTTTAAACAGACAATTTTTCAGGTTTTCGGTTGGTGGTATGACAGACGTTGCCGAAATCAAAGGTCATAGAAGAACTTATATAGGTGCACTCCCTGGTAGGGTTGTTCAAGCCTTGAAAAAGTGTCAAACTCAAAATCCACTCATTTTAATTGACGAAATTGATAAGATAGGGCACGGTGGAATTCATGGTGACCCTGCAGCAGCACTGTTAGAATTATTGGATCCTGAACAAAACAATAGTTTCTTAGATAACTATTTGGACATCCCGATAGACTTGTCTAAAGTTCTATTCGTTTGCACAGCAAATTCCTTGGAAACTATACCACGACCTCTACTTGACCGTATGGAAGTTATTGAATTAACTGGCTATGTAGCGGCTGACAAGGTTAAGATAGCAGAAAACTACTTGGCACCAAGTGCCAAAAAAGCTGCTGGTTTAGAAAAGGCCAATGTTACAATCACTGAAGACGCTGTCATTTCATTGATGAAACACTACTGTAGAGAAAGCGGTGTCAGATCACTCAAGAAGCATATCGAGAAGATATATCGTAAGGCAGCCTTAAATGTCGTGAAGCAGCTGAGTCTTGATGACCGACCAGTCAATGAAAATGATGGACATATTGAAACAGGAAGGGAACAAGATGCTCCAATTGAATCTACAGCAGACTCTACACAAAAGCTAGAACTACAAAAATCAGAAGACAGTGAGTCATCATTAAATGTACCAGACAGTATTAATGTGACCGTTTCGGATAAGAATTTGAAAGACTACGTCGGTCCACCAGTATTTACCACAGATAGATTATATGAAACCACTCCAGCTGGTGTAGTTATGGGATTAGCTTGGACTAGTATGGGAGGTTGTGCAATGTATGTCGAAAGTGTTCTAGAACAACCATTGATGCACTCTACACAACCTACTTTAGAACGGACTGGTCAACTCGGTGATGTGATGAAAGAATCGTCCAGATTAGCATTTTCATTTTCAAAAATGTATCTATCTCAGAAATTCCCAGAAAATAGGTTCTTTGAGGTGGCCAAGATACACTTGCATTGTCCAGAGGGGGCTACTCCAAAGGACGGTCCTTCTGCCGGTGTGACTATGGCGTCTTCCTTCTTATCATTAGCGCTCAACAAACCTTTGGACCCAACTGTCGCCATGACAGGCGAACTAACCCTAACAGGTAAGGTTTTGAGGATTGGAGGTTTACGTGAAAAGGCTGTTGCAGCGAAGAGGTCTGGCGCAAAAACTATTATTTTCCCCAAAGATAACCTATCTGACTGGGCTGAATTACCAGAAAATGTAAAGGAAGGTTTGGAGCCTCTTGCTGCCGATTGGTACGGCGATATTTTTGGTAAGCTATTTGCTGATATTTCTACTGAGCAAGGTAATGAAGTTTGGTCCAAAGAGTTTGAAGCAATAGACGCCAAACGCAACAAGGAAGCGAAAACTGATGGTCAAACTTCGTAATGGCATACGTGCGAACTTTTTCATGTATATAATGTCCACCAATTTTTTAGATACCTAAAAACACCTTTCTGCACTTAATCTTTCATTTACGTAGTTCACCCTTCGTAATCGATGGTGTTGGTCATGGCGTGAAATATACTGCGCTTATTAGCGCGATGAGCTTATCGGCAACCTAAAATATTACAGCCATGTACTAATTCCTGGCGGAAAAAAAAGGCCCATGGATGGCTGAAAAGCTGCAACGACAGTTTCAACAAGAAAAACCGCTCTTTAGGGAAAGTAAGGCCTACTCGGCAGGATGCTACCATTGTTGCATTTTAAAATCCAGAAATTCTAGTAGTGTCTCCTATTTTTTTTTTTTTTTTGCTACCACATCTCTATTAGGTACTGAAAGAATCATATAAAGATAGCCATTACTTCTTTCTCTTGATGGGAGAGAATACATTCGAATTCGAGATTGATTATGATCCCCAGCAATTTGATCAAAAATTCCTTTACGTGACACGAGAGGGGAATATAAGGTAAAAAATCGAGTAATAAAAATGCCAAGCAAATCAGCTGTTGAAGTGGACAACGACACCTTGAAATCAAGATTCGAACCTCTCTTGTCTATCCAGACTGCTAAAAGGCTTCCTTTGGAGTTTATGACTGATCAGGTACCAAGCAGCGTCAAGGTCCACAAAAATCCAATTCCTCTTGCTTATGGATTGCCAAACGAAGGCTTTTTTCCTATAGAGTCTGTTCATATGAACGTTATGAGCGAACCTTTTGCGCACAAAAGATATGAATTTCAATCGCATAAACTGCACAATATCTCTAGTACAGAAGGAGAAGAATGGGATGAGCTTAGCTATTTAGGGGAAAAATTTAGAGATGGGTCAATGGTGAATATTTGGAGGTACAACTCCGAGGAACCAATGAACCTAAGTGGTTCAGAGTCTTTTCAATATGCGGAAACAAAGGGATTTGCACAGCTACTGAATTTTGTAAGAGGTGTTACTAGCAAGATTAACAATCCCATGTATGATAATTGGGATGTCATGCTGGCAAATGGCTCTTCAGATGCTTTATTTAAGATCATGGAGGTCCTATGCGACTCTGAATCCACAATATTATTTGAAGAGTTTACCTTCACGCCAGTTCTTTCGACAGTGCGTGCACTAGGGACGACTCCAATCCCCTTAAAGCTTGAGGTTTCGTCTGATCCTTCAAAACAGGGCATTGATATCAGATATTTGACGGATTTACTGGAAAACTGGGACTCTGGCCCGTACGCCCATTTGCAGAAACCAAAAGCGTTTTACACCATACCTAACGGTCAAAACCCTACAAATTCAACACTTTCACTTGAAAAGAAAGAGACCATAATGAGCCTTGCAGAAGAGCATAACTTTATAATCATTGAAGATGATCCTTACGGATACCTAGCGTATCATAAGTTTGATCGTGATGCTCCTTTCAGAAATTCTTACAAGGAATCAGACATATCAAATTCGGAATATTGTCAAGAATTACTCGGGAAATCATTTCTAACATTTGACACCTCTGGAAGGGTTCTGAGGTTAGAGACTTTTTCAAAAATGTTTATTCCAGGGCTGCGGTTGTCTTTCATCGTAGGAAACGCATTCTTAATTGATAGAATATTGACGTTTTCAAAGGCAACCACAGGTCAACCAAGCGGTATATCTCAGCTAGTATTCTATAATGTGGTACAATCATGGTCTAAGGAAAAAGCTGACATGGTCGATGGTTGGTTAGATTGGCTGAAGAAGGTCGCCAAAGAGTACACAGACAGGAGAAATTGCATGTACCAGTCTCTTTACGATACCAGTGCTTATAAGAAAGGTCTATTGTCATTCACTGAAGGAACACATGGTATGTTCATTGGGCTCTACATAAACTTGGAAAAGATGGGTCATCTTACCGGAAAAGAGAAGATTGAGAAAATGACCCAACTTAACCATATCTTACTGGAAGAGGGATGTATATGCGTTCTAGGACATAAAATGGCTGTAGACCAGGAATTTTCTTCTGAAAGAAGTAACTTCTTGAGGATAACATATTCCTTTGCTCCAGACAACGACACGATATCAATTGCCTGTTCCAGACTAAGCACTGCTGTTGAGAGGCTATTTGTTAATCAAGATATCTAATTTATGGGAAACATAACTGAGTAAATATTTTCCTTTCACAAATCCTTGGATATCGTGTGGTATTACACTTCTTATTTCCGCTTTTAGGAATTTTGTATGATTAATTCTTTCGCTCATATCAAGGATTCTAAACTTTAAGCTGTTAATTCTAACGCCTACAGAGAAGTAAAATAATAAGTCTGTATCTGAAAAGGTTTATGCACTACATATACATACTAAGCGTCTAGTAGTTTCCTGGAATCAAATTCTTTTCGATTTGTGTATCAATTTTTCTGCAGATTCCTATGTTTTTCTTTGGCGATCTCTCTATCAATTGATCCAGCATGGGTTGACTTTTTTTTCATTACTTTTTCGGTCTTATAAAAGTAAATAAAATCCATGAAAAAGTCGTTCAATCCACCCACTTAGTTCTTAACCCACTAAACGGAGCACCAGATTCACTTTTTTTTTAAAAAAAGGATCAAGATCGAATATCAGATGCTTAAGACAGCATTTTCAAGAGGGCTAACCCTAGGGTTAGCCAGAAATATCCCCAATGTTACTGGTAGAAGATTTATTTTGCATCTTTCTGCCACCAGTCCTTTCAAGTCTTCGTCTATTCAAAAGACATTTCCCGCTATGAAAATTGCTAAGATACATAGCTCATCTATTCTAAAGGAAGCAGCGGTCTCAGCAAAACCTGTGAGAAGCAAAGCACTACTAAATTCATCTAAAGTGGCCGGATATTGGTTGGTCGGAACTTCTGTTCTTGTATTTGGAATCGTTGTCTTGGGAGGTTTAACCAGATTAACAGAATCAGGTTTGAGTATTACTGAGTGGAAACCAGTTACTGGCTCTATCCCTCCGCTAAATGCGGAAGAATGGGAAGCAGAATTCGAAAAATACAAGCAATCACCAGAATTTAAACAATTGAATTCTCACATTACTTTGGAAGAATTTAAATTTATCTTTTTCATGGAATGGATCCATAGATTATGGGGCCGTGCTATTGGTATGATCTTTGTGGTACCAGCAATTTACTTTGCAGCTTCAAAGAAAACTTCGCCTCATGTTAATAAACGTATATTTGGCCTTGCATGTCTATTGGGTTTGCAAGGATTTATCGGTTGGTGGATGGTGAAGTCTGGTTTGGATCAACAACAACTTGACGAAAGAAATTCTAAGCCAACTGTATCCCAATATAGATTAACAACTCACTTGGGTACCGCCTTCATGCTTTATATTGGAATGATGTGGACGGGTCTTGAAATTTTAAGGGAGGCTAAGTGGGTTAAGAATCCTTCCGAGGCTTTGGTATTATTCTCCAAGTTAGACAACCCTGCTTTATCCCCGCTGAGAAGAAATGCCTTGGGGTTGCTGGCATTGACATTCGTAACTGCAATGAGTGGTGGATTAGTTGCCGGCCTCGATGCAGGCCTAATTTACAACACTTTCCCACACATGGGTGACGATTGGATTCCCAGCAAGAGGGAGTTAATGGATGAAACTTTCGCCAGGAAAGAGGACAAAAGCGATTTGGTTTGGAGAAATATGCTTGAAAATCCTGCAACAGTTCAATTGAACCACAGAATTTTTGCGGTAACTACGTTTTTCTCCGTTTTCGCTTTACACATGTTCTGTAACAAAAACAAACATATTATTCCAAAGCAAGCAGTTCGTACCTGTCATGCAATGATGGGTATCGCAACGCTACAAGTTGCGCTAGGTATTTCAACATTAATATATCTGGTGCCTATTTCTTTAGCGTCTGCTCATCAAGCAGGTGCACTAGCTTTATTAACGAGTTCGCTGGTATTTGCCGCTCAGTTAAGAAAACCTAGGGTACCAATTAGGATTTTAATTGGTGGTATTTATTCTCAAAAGCAGAAAGCAGGATCAAAAATTCTGTCGGAGGTTTCAAAACTGACCAAATAATTCTCATTTCTTCTAAGGAAAAAAAAGTAAATCAATGCAACTGTACTCACTTGTAAATAGGATATTGTATATTTACTGGAACATGTTTGTATCAACTTGTAATTAAAATTAAACTATTTATTTCATTTGGAAATAAATTCAGATTCGTTCTTCATAACAACATCAACGTTCGTATCTGAAAGTCTCCAAAGAATAAACATGAACAAGGTCCGATACGGATCGAAAAGCTTACCACATAGCTCAACTACATCCTCATCGTATATCTTCCACTTAAAACTTTTGTGCTTAATTTTGGACTTTTTGATCGCCGTTCTCTTAGCCTGTAGTTGTTTCAAAATTTCTGGTCTTTCAATCAAATAACGAGAACACCCCCTTGCAACTCCTAAGTCATCAGCAGCAAAAACATTGAGTCTGTGTAAACCAGTGACCAAGAACATTTTTGCAGACCATGGTCCAATTCCCTTCACGTTCGAAACTAAATTTTCCACAATTATAGAGTCTTCCTCTTTACTTAGCAATTCTGCGATATCATCCTCCTTATTGAAGAAGTACTGGGTAAGTGATTCAATATAGCTAAGTTTTCTTTGCGAAAGTCCGCATTCTTTCAAAAGTTTTTTCTTAGTGTCGTCAGTCAGCCACAAGCTCAACGATTTATAGTCGGGAAACTGACCATCAAATAGATCACAAATTCTTTTCTTTATGTTTTTTGCTGCATTACCACTTATCTGTTGCCCAATAATACTACTTGCCAATTTTGTGAAGTACGAATTCAGCATTTCATCCTTTTCGTTTTCTTTGAGAAATAGAGTAAAAGGATTACATTCAATTATTTCATTTAGCGATGGATCAACAGATAAAATATGATTGATACCTTTAATACATGAATCCGTGTGTTTATTTAAAAATTCTTCCGCTAATTCTATGATTTCATCACCCTCTCTTTTTCTCTTTTGCATTCTTCGGATGCGGACCCTAATCTTTAGTTGTATATTGACCATCACTCTAATTGATGATATTTGTAAGATACGATTTTCACCCTTTGAAGAAGTCTGTCTATAGAAACGAAACAAATTTAGATCCAGTAAGTTATTCACTGACATAGAAAGCTAAAATAACAAACAAAAAACGATGAATATCACTATCAGCAATGAGTTTACGGATGAATTACATGGACCATTCGAACTAAGCGGAGATATGACCTTGGAAGATCTTCTTGCTTTGTTAGAATTTGATGATTCCTCCCAGACCCTTTGGCTTAATATGAAACAGTTGGACATAAATAATAAAGCGGATACACTCGAAGATTTGGGTCTGAAAAACGAGGATTTGTTGTTGATCAGGAGAAAGAATGTATCTACTCAAGCACCTGGCAACCTTGGGGATAATTCTGCGACAGATGAACAGTATTTAGAGCAATTTAGACAGTATTTGTTACAAAATCCTCAAATGGGTGAACAAATGGGGTTCGCCAACTTAAGGCAAGTACTTTCCAACAAGAATGAATTTCATAGATTGTTAGGGCCAATGCTTTTAACGATGCGTGGTGAACGATCCGATAACCCTTTCGGGATTCCTAATTCTGAGTATGAAAAGTTGATGAGTAATCCAGATGATCCTGTGAATCAAGCCAAGATTGCAGAATTGATCAACCAAAGAGAAATAGACGAGCAATTAAAGTATGCTATGGAATATACACCAGAAGCTTTTGCTCAGGTCTCTATGTTGTATGTCAAATTAGAAATCAACGGTCACCCTGTCAAAGCCTTCGTCGATTCGGGCGCACAAACCACGATTATGTCTACAAAGTTAGCTGAGAGAACTGGATTGACCAGTTTAATTGACAAAAGATTCAGTGGAATCGCGCAGGGAGTGGGAACAGGAAAAATAATTGGTAGGATTCACACCACCCAAATCAAGATTCATGATGTTTTCCTCCCTTGCACTTTTACTGTCCTTGATACTCCCATGGAAATGCTACTTGGTCTCGATATGTTGAGGAGACATAGGGCATGTATTGATTTGAAGAATAACATGTTACATATTGCAGACGCTGAGACGCCTTTCTTGCCTGAAAACGAAATTCCTAAAGAAAGCAATGGTTTAACAACCACGCAAACTAAGCCTTCAAAGGAAGCTGCAAAAATTGACAATGACCCAATGAAAAGAACTCATAGCACCGTGTCAGAGAATAACCCTGAAAGTGAGTCACAGAAGAAGCAGAGCAAGCCTCTAGATAGTCAATACCCAGAACCTCACATAAAACAGCTAACTGATCTAGGTTTTTCAAGGGAAGAGGCATTGGAGGCTCTACATAAAACTGGAGGAAACATTGATTATGCTGCTTCGTTATTATTTCAGTAATTGTTAGAGATAGTCAATTAATATTTCATAAATCTTTCATACTTTTTCCTATTGATCTGGTGGAGGAAAAGAGGTCTTTTCGACAGGCGGTATACGACGGCTCTCGTCCTCAGAACAGCAAGTACTTGCCTTATTTTTCATATTTTGTTGAGGACGCACCATAATCCAGGGAACCTTATCTGAAATGTCCACTCCTTCGATATCTACCTCTGAGTTGAAGCCTTCGATAAAATTACGCTCATGAATATTAATGCTGGATGTATAAGTTAGGTACTCATTGAAAATAGAAACCGTACTCCAAAAAGAAAGCTTCCGAAGACATGCAACTACTAGCGAACTTATTTCGATATTTGCACAATGAATGTAGCACGGATAATTGTTTCTATTGATCAAAAATCGAACACACTCTATCACAACATCGTATTCAATCGGCACTGGCTTTTTCTTTCTTTTAACCTTGGTTTTATCCTTTGATTTCTTTTCTTTTTGACACATTATATGGATTGGTTCAATTTCTTCATCCTCACAAAATTGTAGCAGCACAGGGTCGTTTGTTATAGGTTCAGCTGTCAAAGAGATAATACATTTTAGTCGCAAAGTCTTCAGGAAAGGTAAGTTGACAATTCTTGGATAAGATCCTCGATAAAAGAGGGGCTGAACACAACTAAAGTATTGTGGCGTTACTAGAGACATTTACTGCGACAGATCTAGCAATTTTCGGATACTCTTGTTCCTATTTTATAAGCTTTAATTTTGTAAATATTAAATTTACTTTAAAATTTGAATCCACATCAAAATGGAAAGATAGCATTCTATGAGTAAGGAGTTCCAAAAAACATCTGATCGAATATAATCAAAAACACTGTAAACACTGTAAATTACGATGGAATTTGTCTACGATGAAACAGCAACAGCAACGTCTGAGGATGTAAAAGTGACAGAACATGATAATAAAACAGATGAAGCCTTTCAAAAGTTCGAAGAACAGGTTGATCAGCAATATCAGAAAACGGCAACTGTAATCAAAGAATTCATTAAGGACAATGAAGTTCTTTCAAAAATTAAGTTGCCCAAAGATCTCGAGGGTAAGGTGGCCAATAAGGCTGAAGAAGTTCTGAATAAGATGCGCCTGGATCAAAATTTATCTAATGTAGAGGAAAAGGCTCAAGAGTATTGGTCCACCTTTTCTAAGGGTAGTTTTTGGTCCTCCATGGCAAATTCACTTTCGCAACAGTTTGCTGGAAATATTGATCTAAAGCAGGATAATCCTGACACGCCAGGCGAGAAGGATTCAGAAAAGATAGCTGCTGATCAAAGCAATATGAAAAATGTATCTCTAGATCCTGCGTTTTATCTAAATTTTGACAAGGCGGAATTAGACGGTCAGTTTATCTTGGAACCATATGTAAAAGAAATCACTGACTTATTAGAGAATAATAGACCACTTGCAGATATTCATGCTGAACTTGTTCCTACGAATTTAAGTGAAAGTGATTTTTGGAATATTTATTTTACAAAATCCGAAGTTAGATCAATGAAGAGTAAAAAACTCGATTTGCTCAAAATCAAGGAGGATCATGAAAACCAGAAGCGGATAGGTTGGGATGATGAGGAGGATGAGGAAGAAGCAATAATTCCTTCAACGTCAGTTTTAGCTGAGAAAAAGGGATCCGAATCACCTTCATCTTTGAAACCGACAACCAGCGGTTTATCAAATAATGGCGAACGTTATGAGCAAAACAAGGATCATACGGAAGGAGGGAAGCATGAGGAAAAAACTGATGCTGAAATAGAAGAAGAAGAAGACGATGATTGGGAATAAAAATTTCCACTTAACTTATTTGTGAGCTTGTATGCCTTTCTAAGAATGTACTCTACGGTAAAATAGTACATATGCGTTTGGTGTCAAATATTCGTTACGAGTTTTAACTTTTCTCCACGACATATCATCGAAGCTGCACCACCCAAGTTCGTTTTTATCAACGAAAGAGGTGTAATGGCCACCATATAAGGTTCCCGAATGCGAAGCTACAGCGAAGAGTCTGTAGTGAAATGGTGGCTTTTGACCACGCAATGGCAAAACAATACCATTTTCCATTGGCATGTTGCCGTTATAATCATTAACCCAAAATTTAGTTAGGTCCAATTCATCAGGATAATTAACGAAAACGTTATTTTTGTTGAGCATGTTATCAAATCTTTTTAGGTGAATAATCAAATTATTTGGAAGTCTGGTAATAATGATTTGCTTTGAAGAAGGGCGTTTGGCTTTGCAGACGGGGCAATTCCATAGTTCCTCCTTTTCTAATGTCTCTAGCTTTGTAAACTCCTTGAAACAATCATATATGGTGCACGTATTGGTCTTCGGTACTGGAACAGAGAGCACTGAAAAAGCTTGATAAGTAGTTGATGTATGAGAGCATGTATTACATCTTAAACGTGAAGCGTACTGGCCTTGGAATAGATCCACCACTACGCTAAAATCGGTCGTTAAATATCGCTCCCACTCAATGGCAGATGCTATACGCATGGGCATCGATTCACGCATTTTCTCGGCTTCGGGGCTTAATTCTCTTAAAGGTGGGTTATTTCCACATTGATTCAAATCTTCGTGAAGACCGTCTAAGAGGAATTGACAGAATTCTTGACAATCCTGTTGTTGACTATCTTTGAATAACGAATTAACTGAACCACATGCCATTTTGAATTGTGACGGCTGGACTGCCATCGATTCAAGAGCAACTGTGCTCTTTGAATTAGATTTACTTTGACAATACATCTGTTGGATTAACTGTGCAAAATAATTGGCTAGTACGCCCTTTGAGCCAAGCCTACTCTTAACATTGACATGTTTCTTGTAGGAGTTCGTCAGAAAAATATACGACAATTCATGACAACCTAATAAACACTGAACGATGCAATTTAGATAGCATGAGTTTCCTAAATTAACTAATCCCACGGTGATATTCAACTTTTTTAGGTCCAATTTGGCATCACTGTTAGCTGCAGCAAAACCGTTTGTTTTTATAGCTTTGTTACCAATTTTAGACGGCAAATTATAGTCTGACTTAGATACACCCTCCTCTTGTAATATTCTTGTTAGACTACTGGTAGAAGGCAAGACCTTTGGTGGAGCCAAACCAACAGACATCGGTGTTTTCCCATCTGACAAAAACGGCGTCTTGGGATATTCCGTGAAACTGGGCCTTGAGCCGCTGGAAAAAAGATTGTGTTGAATCTCTGCGACTCTAGGAATACTAGCCTGAAATGGTGCATTATTTCCGGGAAGATTAGGAGCCAATGTACCGGTATTACTATCTAAAGATTCTACCAACTCAGCAGGAAATTTTTTTTTCCACTCCTCGAGGCCATTACGGAGCTCTACCACTTTTGATTTGTCCAACGGTGTATCAAATGAGCGATATACAAGAATCTTCTTTAAACTATGCAACTGCTGCTGATAATACCTGGTACAGTCACCTTCATCAGTGTACAATACTATTAGAGGGAATTGACCACGATGTTTGAAGAGAGATACCTCCTTATCTGGTGCCGTTATCAGGGATTTCCTTAGAAGCTCAATATCCGTGTAATGTTCCTTAAATGAGATTGGCTCGATACAAATTAAGTTTTGGAACTTAATATGCTCTTTGCTAAATATCATTCTAGGTCGTACGTCAATAAGCAATACATTTTCTAATGCCGAGTCATGTCGTATTAAAACATGGAGCTGATTTACGTTCACATAGTCCTCATTCCGTATCTGCTCAATTATGGTAGTTGGAGAAACGTCTTCGCTATTATCCTTTAAAAACTTCTTGATACCAGCAATAAGTTTATCAGTTGCCAAGGCGGACACCAACTTGCTATATATTCCCATTAATTCCTTGTAATTTGAATCATTTTTTGCATTCACCTTGGCTTTTTGAAATTCTTTTAACGATGGAATGACCTGTGATGCAATTTGAGATACAATCTTGAAATAAACATATAAACTTTCATATAGTTCGATAACCTGTCCTCTTGGTGTATCCTTAGTTATACATTCAATCTTTCTCGACTCTGCTTTATAAATAGAAAGCGTATCAATACATTTTGACAACAACTGTTTGAAATCCTTAGTTTCAGTCTCGTCATGGATCACCTTGTATGCAATAGATGAAAGCTCTCCAAGAGGCTTACAGTATTTAGTAGCAGAATTGTGATTCGGTATAGGATGATTCATATTTTTGAGCCGCCCGAGCTACTCCAAATGCAACCTTCTATAAAACTTTTAAAAGTACTGAAGAAGATAAAGCTCCCAATTTTATTAGCTAGCGTTGTGATATTCATCGTTTGTGGATGCAACTCTGGATTACAAAACTACTTCTATATCAAGTTAATGTGGATCTGAAAAATAACAAATTAGCACGTGATCGAAAGTCGGCTTTCTCATAGCAGCTTTAGTAGAGATCAGATAGTTTGAGGAAAAAGGTTCTGATTTAAAACATTCTAAGTAATGAAATGAATCATGGTAAAAAAGGTCATTATTTAGAGTATATAGCATATTAATTATTTTTATTTAAGTTTCTGCGGTTACTTTGAATTCATACTATTGATGCGGGCTGTGATTTAACCTTCAAAGGCTAATAGACCCCGTCATCTGCTCTACCTTGTTCAATCTGAGCATTTTCACCCTTCTTTTTTAATCTGTTGATACTTGGGCGTTTGAAGTCCTTCATCGCCTCGTGGCCTTCATGCTCTAACTTTTCTAACTTTCTCTTGTTCTTATCGAACATTCGTTGATCTGGATCCTTGGCGTGAGGTGTAGCGGTTGCAACGGAAGAAGAAAAAGGTCTAGCTAGGTAGTAAACATAAGGAGAGGTGTTTCTTACTGACCTTAACAAAGATAGCATTGTATTGTGGTTTCTAATTCTCTTTCTAAATGTATCAAGATTGAAATAGATCTTGTCCTTGTGCAATGGTGAATACTGATACGACGGCGGGATTCAGTGTAGGGACTGAGCGAAAAGATTACCAATTTATAGAGTTTATTACTTCCTTACCACAATTTCTGGAAGGTTCAGAAACGGTATATTGCAGCGTTTCATTGTCATTACAGCCACTGTTTGTTAGGGAGTATTTTAGGGGTGCTATTCCCTGAAACTTCGCAAAATCCTTAAATTTGCTATTACGCCTTCACTGTCGCACAAATAGTCTCTCAGAATTTCTAGCAACTCAGAATTGTGGAAGAATTTCGCTTCTGAAATACACCACATTAGAGATTTCATAGCTGACTTTCAAAGATTGCGCTGAGCTAGCATGCATTATGTTTTGCTATTAACGATCCCCGCCGAAACTATTCCATGCAAATATACTGAAAGAGTCCATCCGAAATCTTCCGTAATTTATCAAGTCATACAATATTTTTTCATTTTGTCTCACAATCCCATCTTCAATGCCAAGTCCCCTCGTAACGTCAGTTCTTCTATCGAAGATTTCCTCGAAGGGCAGATAGTTGTCTTTCTATATGAACGAAAACGGCATGTACTGATGACAGGCAGTTTGATAAATTCAACAGCACGTGACTGGTCAGCACATTAGAAACTACACCAAATAAAATTGATTATATCATTTTATATAGCGATCGATAAAATATCTAGGCTTCGTACTCTTCTTTCACCAATTCCCTTGCCATATCACACCACTTTTCTTCTGACTCAATTGTGGAGTTCTCACCAACCATCTTGAACCCGATTCTTTCATAAAATGGAATGAGGTGTTTGTGGGCAATGATAACGACTCTGTCACCAATTTCCTGATTTGAAAGTTTTTGAATGTAATCAGTTAACAGTAAAGTTGCCAAGTTTTTCTTTTGGTGTTCGCGGGCGATAACAACAGAGTGAATGGCAATTACTGGCGAAGAATCGTCATTAACTTGGCCCATAGATTCTGGCGTAATAAAAGTGGTTTCCTTGGTACCATTTCTTGGTATTGGAAGCTTAGTAGCCAAAATGTGACCGATTAATGTCTCACCGACCACTTCATTACCTTTAACATCTCTTATGAAAAGACCAGATGACAATTCAGGGCATGTTTTCAATCTGTAATCAATTTTTTCTGCCGAAGCCCTTTCCTCAGGTGGAAACCCTTGTGCCTCCAAGTTCGTTACCTCCTCACAGTCTTCCACTATTAATGGCCTTACGTAGACATGTAGTGGTAGAGAAGATGACATAGTGAAATAAAGCGTTGGGATGCTAATATCGTACTCTACTAATTTTCAATGGTATATGAGGACAGCTTTCGGGTTGTCTTTAAATGAAGTCTGTTATTTTTTTTATCTTTCAAAAGTCGAGGTTTGATAGCAGGATCAAGAAATGGCGATAAGGGACATACAGTTTTCGATGCTGCTGAATATGAAATTCAAAGGAACGATATGAAATCTCTAATTGGTTTATTCTGGTAGAAATAGCCTCATCAAGTTTTTATTACATGTGACCTACAATGTAATTACTATCTGCTGACATACCGTTATCGTTGCTCACGATCTCGGTCGAGCAACGATAACTAGATAGCTTGTCCGGTGCGACAAGGTAAATTTAGAAGAAAGGATCGGTGATCATACGATATCATGCGCCAATTTCGATGGCACACATCATTATCCACTAGTTAAGAGAGATTATTGTAAGTTCAGAGTTATAATATGTTAATCTTCTTCTGCAACTAGTACAATAATAATATTTTTTTTCTTGTTGATTGCTGAAAAAATCATTTAGAAAAGGCGAACGCACATTTGCTACTTCATCGAGTTCCACACTGAAACATTAAATAGTGTATTGGCGAAGGGTGTTATAGTACAAACCATGTCAGTTTCAGATATACTACCTCTTGAGGTAATTGATAAGACCATTGGACAGGATGTATCTATTTTATTGAAGGACTACAGAGAATTTTTTGGTAAGCTTGTCGGATTTGATGATTATGTTAACGTAGTACTAGAAGATGCGGTTGAATACAATAATGATGAGGAAATCAAGAGATTTGAGGGCAAAATGCTACTCACAGGTAATAATATCGCCATGCTCATCCCTGGTGGAAGATCCTCTGGTTGAGAAAATCTGAGTTGGAACACACCTTGAGTTTTCTATAAGGAGTGCTAGGTAGCTCGTGTGCGGGACTACACGCTATATTGATCGAGTTGGTAACGATATCGTTTTAATTAAATGCTGTGCTGTAGTATAAAAGTTTATCTAACTGTTGTAAATATGAAATTTTATAAATATACGCAAGTGCTCTGATGTCACAGAATTGAAGAAATATAGGCCCTATTAAGATTTCAAATAGACAGAAGGAAAAAAACAAGACGGGCATAATGGGTTTTGGAAACTACATTTAGGTTTTTTCTAAATCCAAGACCGTTGATCAAATCAACGGATCAAAAAACCACTCAACCTTGGTATCTTTAAAAACCCTCATACCCATTGTTCTGGATTCATTTGCAGTATCTTCGATCATGTTTGCTCTTACTTGTAACCATGGTTTAAGTACTCTTGGTTGCAAGATGTAAACATTGATCACCTGATACGCTACCAATGCATATATCATACCAACGAATAAGTCAAACCTGAAATGATGATCCAAATATTGGGTTGCCCACCACTGGAGAAGTATATAGGAAGATCCCAGGATCCTCGGTAATAAGCCTTTGTGGAAGATCCACAACCACTTAGAATGTAGAATATTCTCTGGCAAACGCTGACGCTCTTGAACTATCTTAAGGCCTGATCCGGAAAGTACAGAATTGTCCGCTATCAATAGGTCTTCCAAGATATCATCAGAGGAGCAATTGGTGTCTTCATCAAGGTCAGAACAGCGGCCCTTCTCAAAATCACCTCGAGCATCATCATCATCATCATAATCATCTCCACTTCTTTCCTCGGTAACATTACTACAACAACCATCGTTATGACCTTGCCCATCGCAGTACGACAAATTGGGCTCCTGAAGACCATAGGACTTCCCTGCAATGAAACTGTGACTCTCATCATCACCAAGTGGTATGCAATCACTGGTGACACTTGTTGCATCATCACTGTTCGACGGTTTTGATTTCGTTTGCGTAGATCTTAAAACTAAATATAGGAAACATTGGAAAGCCATAGCAGAATGCAATGAAGGAACTGCACCAAAAACAATTGGAGAGATGTGGAAACCTTGCGAATTCAAGTGCGTCCCAAGATGGCCATCAACCCTCGTTAACCCGGCTGCATAACCTGGTTGGTCGTAATTAGCATGTGCAGTATCCTCGATCCCATATAAATGGAAAAACCATGGAGGACCCATAGGCAATAAAAGGTGGGTAAGCAATCCACATATATTCTGTAATCCTAAGGCGAACGCAAAACATTTCACGGTTCCAGGGGCGTGGAACACGTACAGATAGACAGCAGTCAAAATAGGGGCTGTTAAATGCAAAATAACGTAAGAAACCCACGCTAAGATATCCTTGAATTTGCTGAAATTTTCCTCGTTCTGACTGGCTAACAAATGAGCCACCTCCAAACACACCATGCCGAAAAACAGAGAAAAAAAGGGTAAAATGACCCTGAGCCTTTTCGGTCTAAAACCAGTATCCACTGTTCTTCCAGACTGCGTCACACGGTCTGTCTCATCAAACACGTTATACGTATATCCCTTCCTGTAGTACAACCAAAACCACAAACCCAACGGCAATAGAAGCACACATACCGCAAAACAGATGCTAGTAAACACCGAAGTCCAGAAAATACTTTGAGATCCAAGCTCTTGAAAGTAATCTCCAAACAGATAAACATCTGCTATAAATGCAAAACGCAACCTGATCTCAGGCCGCCAATCCTTCGGTATTATGCCCGCATTCTTAAACATTACCAACCATATAAAAATGGGTGAAAAATTGATGAAAAAGTTCAATGCAAGTGTAAAAACATTCCTCTTATTAACTCCACCCAAATAAACTCTCTTGATGAACCACCATATCCTTTCAAAAATTTTTTTCATATTAATCCAATCTGTATGTTCTCTTTTACCCCCAATATTGCTGAAAAGTATAATCCAAACTGTTCTGTCTAAACAAAAAAAAAAACACTCACTTCTGTACACATGCAACGATCTTTACACAGATCAATAGCCACTGCCTGGTATATGCTTTATAGTTCTATAAATGATCTATCCTTCCTCTTGCGTCAACCTTACTTCGTCTTCGATAACTATCCTTAATACAATCCAAGCCACCTTTCAGATTACCCACTAGTTCAAGCTACTCTATATATCAGCTTTTTTTTTTTTATCAAACTTACTTCCGTTTCGGCCTTTAGCACTAGAGCCACTCTCGCCCGTTTTTGTTTTATATACTAAATGCACCGCCATCGACACAACTCCCAGAAAGCTTTTTCTCAACAGCAGCGCCAAAATTAAAAGCCCCTTCAGCCACCGTTTCCACTTTTTGTCCATGCGCTAGATCAACTGGGGGAGTTTTTTTTTTTCATTTGCTTTCTTGGGGCCTGTGCTATAATAGATTGTTGCAAGAGAATGCAGCAATACTTTGCCACAAATAGATTCGTGGCATGTCAGTACATGATTGTCTTTCTTTTCAGAACAGCAGTACCTAGGACTCTCTGCAGGTCTGGGTGATCTAACGGCGCGTCCAACAGTTTTGCGCGGTCTCTCTGAGTGGCGGTTGCAGATGACGTAGCAATAGTAACGCGAAAGGTAAGCAATTAACAGGCACGTGACCAGTCGTATTTACGGGATTTGGAAGTACGGAAGTTTAGATGGAAACTGTAAGGCAGAGAGAGAGAGCTGTTGCGGTGGAAGAAAATGTAGAAAGGTTAGATGAGCAAAAACATCGAGAAATAGCGAGTCGTTGAAAAGTGAAGAGGAATAAAAAGGTGGATTGGTTAGGTGAGAGGAGTAACGCGCACGTGATACGATAGGATGAGTTCAGGCATTGGTACAGAGCAGGTAAATGTAGATGCGAACCAAAAGTTGCAGTGGAAGATACAGATGTTGTTGCATATAAATTCTACTTTGATCAAGAAAGCACAGGACATAAGAGTTTCGTACAACAACAGGACAAGCTCTGCGTTGGTGTCATTGTCCAAAGAGCAGGTGGATATAATTGTGGGACAGTACACAAAGAGGATTCACTGTAATTTGCATGCGATTTCGCAAATGAATCAGGGCCATTTGGACGCGAAACCGGCAATTATGGATTGTCCTACGAATCCCATGCAGGCAGCGAACGGGGTGGGCCAGGATGGACAACAACAACCGCAGGACATGCTAGCCAAAATGTATTTGCTGATGAACAGGATGTTCCAGCTTTGGTGAGAAAAAATGAGGGAGGCACGTGATGGGAGTACGTGTTTGGCCACATTATTTTGCACGGAGTTTAGCGGTTAATAAACACACATACATGCTTTGTATGATTGTATGGGTTTAGAAGTTTGTAATAGTATGAATTGTCAATCATTTATAAGTAAGATCATGTAGTGATTTTGCGATTTCAATTTCTTTTTTTCTTTGCCGTTCTTGTTGCCACAGTGTCACGTGCTCGGTTGCCATGAGTTGTGGAAAACTTCATCAGTTGACATGTTTGATGATGACAGCGTTAGCATAGAAAAATGTAAGGGAATTTTAATGCAAGGGAATCCTGTTCAAAGGAGTCAGGCATAGCGAGACAGGAAATTAGTATATTTCGTGCATTTGAAATAGGAGGTACAATTGATTAAATTAAAACAATTTAAGTTTCTCTCTTTGCGATTGAGAAGGGCTTGGTTCTTATAGAAACGTATCTTTATCATGGGTAAGATATCTGGGAAAGTTATTAGTTGTATTACACAGTTACCGTACAAGATCGAGAAGGTAAATGTGGATATCCAGGATGGCTCTTCAGAATATGAATGGCTAATTGACCCCATATCTGGTAACTCTGCACTGCATTCCAGTCTCAATTATTTGAACGAATCAAAAGAATGGGAGCATCATATCGTAGGCTGGACGGGGGAGATCGTAAATTCTAACGAAGAATTTGAGGATTCTATGTATTTGACCAAAGAGGAGAAAAAACACATAGCAACATTATTACAAGATAAAGAAGCAGCGAAAAAATATAATACGGTTCATCCAATTTGGCTATTGAGGAAAGATCAATCACGTTGGAGAAATTTTGCTGAAAATGTTATATGGCCGGCATTGCATTACATGTTAAATGCACCAAGTGATGGTAAGCTAGAAAATACTTGGTGGTACGATTATGTGAAATTTAACGAGGCATATGCTATGAAAGTAGCCCAGATTTATGAGCCTGGTGATATAATTTGTGTTCATGATTATTATTTGATGTTGCTACCTCAATTACTTCGGATGCGATTTAATAATGCGATAATTGGTTACTTCCATGATGCTCCTTGGCCGTCCAATGAGTACTTTCGCTGTCTTTCCAAGAGGAAACAATTATTAGATGGTTTACTTGGTGCGAATAGGATCTGTTTCCAAAATGATGGCTTTTCAAGACATTTCGTTTCTGGTTGCAAAAGATTGTTGGACTGCACAGCTAAAAAGTACAAAAACACAAATACTTACAACTCTGACGAATATAAAATAAGTGCCTATGGTGGTGATGTGATTGTTGATTCTTCACCAATAGGTGTTAATACTGAATATATCCAACGAGCGGCCTTCACTGATGATATAGATGAAAAGGTCAACACTATAAAGAGAGCTTATGTGGGTAAGAAAATCATCGTTGGGCGAGATAGACTAGATACTGTTAAAGGAGTTCTTCAGAAGTTACAAGCATTCGAAACATTTCTTGCCATGTATCCGGAATGGGTGGACAAAGTGGTATTGATTCAAGTTAGTGGTCCAACTACCAAAACGGAAGTCAACTTAAAATTGGAATCTCAAGTGAACGAGTTAGTAAGTTCAATTAACTCTCAGTATGGTAATTTGAATTATAGTCCCGTACAGCATTATCATTTGAGAATTCCTCAAGATGTCTACTTCTCACTCTTGCGGGCTGCTGACGTTTGTTTAATTACCACCGTGAGAGATGGTATGAATACCACGGCATTAGAGTACGTGACGGTAAAGTCTCAACTATCAAAATATAATTGTTATGCTTCTCCTCTCATTCTCAGTGAATTTTCAGGTGCAAGTACTGTCTTGAAAGACGCCCTAATTGTAAACCCTTGGGATTCAGTAGCCGTTTCCAAGGCAATATATCGAGCTCTAAAAATGACTCCGCAAGAAAAATCAACCCTTGAGAAAACATTGTGGAAAGAAGTGCCTACAATTCAGAATTGGACGGATTCTTTTTTAAAAAAGCTCGTAAATATTTCCCAGCGGAAAGGGCAAGATGGAAAGATTACACCAGCATTAAATAGACCTTTATTATTGAAGAGCTATGAGGAGGCCAAACGTCGTCTGTTCCTTTTCGATTATGATGGCACATTGACCCCAATCGTCCAAGACCCTGCAGCCGCTATTCCAAGCGCTCGACTCTACTCGATTATTTCAAAACTTGCACAAGACCCTAGGAATCAGATATGGATTATCTCCGGGAGAGATCAGCAGTTTTTGAATCGTTGGTTTGGTTCAAAGATTCCTCAAATCGGGTTAAGTGCCGAACATGGTTGTTTCATGAAGGATGTAAACACGGAGGAATGGGTAAATTTGACGACCAAATTTGATATGTCGTGGCAGATAAAGGTTGGAGAAATCATGGAAGAATACACTACAAAGACACCAGGCTCATTTATCGAACGTAAGAAAGTAGCATTGACATGGCACTATAGGAGGGCAGTTCCTGAGTTGGGAGAATTCAATTCAAAAGCCTTGAAATCGGTACTAATTGAATACAGCAAAGGCTTAGAACTTGAAGTTATGGAGGGTAAAGCCAATATTGAAGTTCGTCCTAGCTTTGTAAACAAAGGTGAAATCGTAAGACGGCTCGTGTGGAATCCTCATGGCGAGGAACAAGTAATTGAAGATAATTTCTTGATCGATGAGAAAGTTTCGAAGGACAAACTTGCAGAGTTCATTCTTTGTCTGGGAGACGATGTGACAGATGAGGACATGTTTGACCAGTTGAAAAAAATCGAGGAGCAATGGGTGACCAAGTTTCCGGAAGAGAAAATTAATGGCCACTTTGGTATATACCCAGTAACAGTTGGTTCTGCATCAAAGAAAACGATTGCAAAAGCTCACCTTACTGATCCACAACAAGTTTTAGACACACTTGGCCTTCTTGTTGGGGATGTTTCTCTCTTTCAAAGTGCTGGTACCGTCGATTTGGACGACAGGGGCCACGTCAAGAATAGCCAAAGTAGTTTAAAATCTGAACAGGCAAGCGCCGCATATGCGATGCGAAGATCAACATCTTCAAATGGTACAATAAGAAAGACATCTATGAATATAACAAAATAACTAGGCAAATATCTTTTATGTATCCGTTTAACAGGCACCATCGAAAGAAAAAGAAATCTTTTACGAATGACGAATGACCTACTCTATATATGCGTTAGTTCTAATTCAATTCCTTCACCAATTGTTCAAGCTTTGCCTTCGTTATTGCAACTTCTTTGTTCTTCATTGCAATTGTACCATTGATTAGATTCCAAATGCCTAAAATATATCTAAGATGCGGTAAATGCTGTTGTTTAGCTAAATTGAAACAGGTGCTTGAAATGACACATTTTTTTTCGAGATCTGATACTATTGTAGAGCCTGCAACATAATTTAACCACAAGTGCAGTAGTAGCGATTTTTTGATTTTTTTACTTTCATGTTCTTCGCTGGATTCCAAAGATACGAAACTGTTACTTCTGAAATACACCTCTAACTCCTTTAATATCTGCGGATCCTGATTCTGGGTCAATGGATGCCCGTTGAAAGGCTCAAAAACACCCATGCTTATCAGCAAAAGGGTAGTACATCGCCATACGTCGCTCTGCCCGTAAATAGAAATTGACATTAAATCCTCTAGTTTTTTCATTATTCCATTCAGCTTATCTGATAGTTGGGAGAAGATGGAAGGATCTTGTCCTTTTTCTGAAATTGCTGCCAAATTTATGGAATATAAGTGCAGTAATGCAATCATTTTGAATTCGATTCCTAAATGATCTTGTGTGGCCAACATTTCAAATAAACTAGCAGCTGAATCAACGTCTCCCTTCAGCTGAGAATTCCATGCCCCGACAAGGGTTTTATAAGGAAATTTTATATGGTTACTAGAAGCATTACCATAAAGGATTATCGACTCGCAAGCTTGATAAAAATCAACTAGGCTCAATAAATTGTTGTAGAACCTATGTACTGAATCGAATTTGGAAAGTGCACACTTACATTTTAATGATTCGGCGAGAGCTTTGGTGGTTTTAGTAACTTTAGGTAGAAATCTCGTTGAAAAGTTGGTTCTCTTATCATAACAATTTGGCAAATAGCTCACACTTTGAAAAAAAAGCAGAAGGTTTTTAGAATCCTTGTAATTAAACGTCGGTAGATGCAATTGCAGCGAAACGTTATCAAAAAGCTTAATTGGCATCACTGGCTTATCTAATTCACTTTTATGATTTTCGAAAAATAGCTTGAACTCCTCAAGTTTGTCAGTTATATTGATGTCTTGATAAATCAAAACTAGCAGTTCTAATATCAGCTTCCATAATTGTAATTTTGGATTTTCAGAAGTAATCTGGATGAAAGCAGACCAAATATCTTCCGGTATGTTAGAACCTGTATTTAAACAGTAGTTGACTAAGGAGCACATTACCACGTAGTGAAAATCCTTATGTTTTTGAATGATAAAAAGGATTGCTCTGTAATCTTTGATTTTGTGATCATTCCTACTTTCTATTTCCAAAAGTAGATATTGAAACAAAACCCTCCAGAGAGGGGTGTCTAGAGAATTTATTAGCTTTGTCAAATTACGTTCCGCGATTTTTGTATGAACCGAATCATTCTTGGCTGCTGGGATTTTATACAATAAAAGGTATTCTACGAACATCTGTTCGTTCATCCAAGTAGTTGTCCTCAGACGTTCTTTAAGGGCACTTAAATACTCCTCGGCAATATCAAATCTGTATGTTTCGTCAATTAAAAGTTCTGCAAGGTCTGTTGTTACCTGGAAGTCTTGTTCTACTGATAATTGAAATCTCCCGTCCTTTAGATATCTTAAGCAACGTATGGCCTGGTTAATCAACGTATAATACTGTCGAAGATCATGTTCAGTTTTAATTTCTGAAACGATTTCGTGGGCAGTGTTGATGTATTGTTTGGATATTTGGTATATTAGATTTTGTTTGTTGGTTTGTTCCTTAGGCCCCTCTAACTCAAATTGGATTGGAAGATTCTTAAGACTGTCTTGAAAGTTCTCCATGTATTTGGCGCAGTAAGTTTAAGACTAAAAGTTGGTTCAAGTATTGACAAACACAATCTAATATATTGCTGCAAGTCCTAGTTTACATCTTACATTTTAAATATCCACTTTGGGAAATTGGCTTCGCTTTAATAAACGGCGGCAACAAATAAAAAAAAACATGGACATACCATGGTGAGGAAAACGGAAGAGTCTAAGACTGAATTCCATTCATCTTAAGCAATTTTGTGATTCAAAAACAATGCCTAGATACATTGCCTTTAAATAATATTTGATTAAGTATATATGTGAAGCGCACACAATATATATATATATATATATATATATATATATATACGCACGTGACTATTGCAGATGAAACTTTAAAGAAAAACTAGTATAAAAAACTTGAACCTGGAGCTTCGGCTGAGAAGTTAATCAAAAAACAGCTTGCTGAGGACGAGGTGTAACGTTTTGGTACAGCTTTATCAGTTAAGAGCAAATTAACTGCTTTGATCCAAAGCTTTTGGAAAAAGAGATTAGAACTAATAAAGTTTATTTCATTCTAATTCTCTTGCATCACTTATCTTTAAAGCGTAAGTGGACCCATCAATAAAAAGTGCATAAAAAACCTTAGCTGGTTGACAGTATAACAATCAAACATTTGCTTCTGTGCTTCCTCAACTTTAAAATCAAGATTGAACTTCATACATTGGTTTTGAGTTATTTCCTTCACTATGTCTGACGAGAGTAGATTACATCAATTCCAAGAAGAAAACAAGATAGTTTTCGATCCAAGCACAAGGTCTGTATGGGAAAGTCAAGATAAACAGGAGGATGAGGGTATAGATGACGCAGATGAAGATGAAAACGAAGATGAGAAGTCATCAGCAACATCTGGTATCGTACCTACTCTACAGAATATTGTTGCTACTGTGAACTTAGATTGTCGGTTGGATTTGAAGACGGTGGCATTACATGCTCGTAATGCCGAATATAATCCCAGACGTTTTGCTGCCGTAATTATGCGTATAAGAGAGCCAAAGACTACTGCTCTTATTTTTGCTTCCGGTAAGATGGTTGTTACTGGTGCTAAGAGTGAAGATGATTCTAAACTAGCAAGCAGAAAATACGCAAGAATCATTCAAAAAATTGGTTTTAGTGCCAAATTCACAGATTTCAAAATCCAGAATATCGTTGGATCATGTGACGTCAAATTTCCAATCCGTTTGGAGGGCTTAGCTTTCAGTCACGGAACCTTCTCTTCATATGAACCCGAGTTATTCCCCGGTCTTATCTACAGAATGGTGAAGCCCAAAATTGTGCTTTTAATTTTCGTGTCCGGAAAAATCGTGTTGACAGGTGCCAAACAAAGAGAAGAAATCTATCAAGCCTTTGAGGCCATATATCCCGTTTTAAGCGAATTCAGGAAGTTGTAATCGGATATAAATGCTTGTCAATTCTCTTATACAGTCATATCTATCGGTATGCCGTTTCATTATATTTTTGAATTCAAATAAAAGTATTTAATGTAATAATTTGGTGAGGTGAAACATTGACTAGTTTGCTATCAATCAATTTATCAAATCTTGTAGAGCAAGACTCGGAATCATATCGAAATTCCAGGTATTGCGTTCTTTTGTACAATCTGATGCTGTATTTTGTACCGCGCATGTAATCACTCGAATTTTTTTTTTCCTCCTACAGTCAACTACGAGGATATATGCAACCATTTAAATGAGCACGAAGAGTCATAAAAGTTTTACTTACTACTAATCAAGGTTGCAGCTAACTTCATATGCTCCTGCATGTTAATCAACTGAAGTATAAGGTTAAGCAAGATAATTCTCTTATATGAGTTACAAGTGATTGTTGAACCTGAAATAAAATGAACTAAGGATCTCCGGCGATTTTATTACCTTTAATATGAAGTCTGAAAGAAAAATCATCAGTGGTCAACAAAGTGCTGAACTATCTTCATTTATAGAAGATGACCATGTTGAGGTCGAAGTGGAAGAGGTGGAATTAGAAACGAAGAGGGTGATATCGGAAGGCCAAAACCCTAAGTTCCTCAAGTTTGGGCCATCAAGAAAGAAAGTAATAGTTGCAATATCTTCTTCTGCATGTTTTTTGTCACCTATGGCAACAATGGCATTCGCTCCTGCAATACCAACGATTGCTGAAGATTTCAACACAATTGGTACGGTAATTACAGTCTCGAATTCTGTTTACAATATATTTATGTCACTCTCTTCTATTTGGGGGCCTTTTAGCGATGTCTATGGACGAAGACCAACTTTCATTCTCTGTATGGTAATAATGGGCATTTCAATGGTCTTGACAGGGTTGTCGCAAAATCTAGCAATGTTCTTTGTATTTCGAGCCACAACAGCGTTAGCAGGTGCCTCATTTTTTACTATCGGGGCGCAAATGATAGCTGATATTTATCCACCCATAAATAGGGGTGGAGCCATGGGTTGGAATATTGCAGGCGCACAAATCGGACCGCCATTAGGTCCTACTCTAGGTGGTATCATTGTCACTTACAGCTCTTGGAGAGTCATATTTTACACGCTGGCAGGAATTAGTAGTCTCGTGTTGGCGTTAGCAATTTTTTTCCTCCCAGAAACTATGGAAGAAACGAAACACTCTATACTACTTCGTGAATATAATGCTAAACCTGAAGTTATACAAAATCCAAAGATGAGAAAAAAGTTCATTTTTGTGCGAATCAATATAATATCATCGATTACATCAATAAGATTTCCCAACCTCCTACTTGCGGGATTAATTTCATCTTCAATGATGTATAACATGTATTCCTTGTTAACGCCAATTCGCTATGTGGTTGATCCAAGGTTTAATTTGACAAAACCCCTATATTCCGGTTTATTCTACTTGGCACCTGGTTTTGGGTATTTTTCTGGATCTTTCCTCGGTGGGAGACTATCTGATTGGGCTGTTCGTCGTGGAATAAAAGTTCATGGCGTACGAATACCGGAAGACCGACTTTACGTCTCATTTATACCCCTAGGTTTCATAATGCCAGTCTCAGTGCTCATCTACGGTTGGAGCTTAGAATATGAGAAAGGTGGATATGCACTACCTATTATCTCCCTATTCTTTAACGGTTTTGGTCAGAGTTGTGTTTTCCCATCAGTAAACACGTATACTGTTGATTCAATGGCGAGTAAAATAGGGGGGGCAGCAGTAGGTAGTAACTACTTCGTTAGATTCTTGGCATCTGCGCTAGCTTCAGGTGTTTGCCTAAAACAAATACAAGATATCGGGATAGGGTGGACATCAACAATATCAGCCTTCGTGCTCTGGATTGGTTTTATCCTGGTTTTGGTTTTGCATAAATATGGAGAACAGATTAGAAGGTGGCAAAATAACAAATTTAATCTAAACTAATATCATGCGTGCATTCTATATTGGGAAAGATTTCTTTATTTTCAGTAGCCCAATATTACTATAAAGTTATCCTAACAGCTTCTCATACTAGAGTGAGAAAAATATCCAAATTTTAAAAATATACATTTCGGAGAAACATCATGAAAGCTCATACACGATAGGATCGCTCATTTCGAGCTCTCGAGTTCTCTCACTCTTTCTTGTAATTTTATCCTCAATTCACGTTCTTGCTGAAGCTCTTTCTCATATTTGCTTTGAGTATCGG
The DNA here is from genome assembly GCA_003707555.2 of Kluyveromyces aestuarii. Classification (NCBI taxonomy): domain Eukaryota; kingdom Fungi; phylum Ascomycota; class Saccharomycetes; order Saccharomycetales; family Saccharomycetaceae; genus Kluyveromyces; species Kluyveromyces aestuarii. Next base: position 55,486 of record PPJO02000025.1, read on the forward strand.
TCAGTATTCGTTTAAATTCTTGCTTCATCATGTTAAATGATTGCGATGCATTTTTGCTGGGTGATTCAAGGCAGGAAGGAGAAAATGAAACAAATTCCATCGATGTCGGTGGAGTTGAGGTCAAATTACCTCCTTCAGCCTCTTTTAATTTACTATGATATCGTAACAATTCTTCCGATAAATCTTTATTTGTCTTGTTTAATATTTCGATCCGCGAGAGATAGGATTTTCTATCATTTTCATATTTAGACTGTAGGAAATTGTATGCTAGTTGCAGATCCTTGATTGCAGTTTTCAAATCTTTGATGTCTTCCTCGTCTTTAGTACCTTTGTTCTCTTCAATTTTAGGTGATACTTCAGAAGAATCGTTCATTTTGGGAAATAATTCTAGGAGCATATCAATGTGCTTCTTGCAGAAGGAGACAGGATCCCGAATCTCATAGTTATCTGAATTGATTATAGTTGGTAACTCTATTCCTTTCGAAATAGAACTCGATAGCAAATAGGAGGTAATTTGCTCAACTTTTCCTGATTCCTCCGAAACTTTGGAGTCCTGTAGACTCACTAGTTTTCTTGAAAGGATATGAACCAAATCGCGCAGACTAACTGAACCCACTTTGTTGCACTCTTCTAGAAACACACTGGCTTTCACCTTTTCACTCGCTTGATTACAAAACTTGTCCAAAAGGTACGAAACATATTCATGCTTAACTTGTGTATCTAGGTCTAAATCTAAATCTTCCCAACCAAAAGAATTGTTGACTAGTTCTTGATCAGTATTCAAAAATTCGCGTAGGGCATCTGCTCCACTTGGGTAACTTCCATGCAGTTGAACACAAAATTTGAAATTATATTCAGCCCATTGTTCTGGGCTGATACTGGTCATTTTTCAATTTTTGAGAAGGTATTTAGATCAACAGTTATGATAAATCTTGATGTTTGCATTAGGCGTCGACGCGTGCGCAGACGCTTTATTGTATTATTTTCTTACGAGATGGTGAACATTCAGTAGCATAGTTCGGGTAATGCTTTGTGATGAGATTCCCAATCACATCCTGTCACATGATCTGTTTGGGATCCCCGAAAATTCTCTCCCGGGAAAGTCATATTTGACGGATACATCTTTCTCAGTATTCCTTTTTTTTTCATTTCCTGACCATCTGAGATACCGCGGAAAAAGAAATTTCTTGTAACAACCAAACTTCATTCAACTCATCTCATCTCATCTCGTCTCATCTAGAATTCATTCCAAAAAAAGGTGTGTATGCATCACTTATCAAAAATATAGGGTTCCTCTGACAAGCTGGGGCCATTGGTTCAAAATAGCAACGGTTTTTTGTGATAAGGTCCTCAAGTTCTGAAAGTCCTGATTTTTTGAATTATTTGTTTGAAAAGAGTTAGAATATATATACGATATTCAGCTGTTTGTTTTGATTAGAGCACACTTGCCTGAGGCTGGAGAAAAAGGGCGAAAGAAATGCGGTTAGATGAAACCATAGAACTGTTAAGACAGGGCAGATACGTCGGAGAAGATAGAATATATTCGATTTGTCTCATGGCTCAGGAACTGTTAATGGCGGAAGCGAATGTTACGCATGTGGACACGCCTGTGACAATATGTGGCGATATTCATGGCCAATTGCATGATTTATTAACACTATTCGAGAAGAGTGGAGGAATAACAAAAAATAGGTACATTTTTCTTGGTGATTTCGTGGATCGAGGATTTTATTCCCTGGAAAGTTTTCTTCTATTAGTATGTTATAAGGTAAGATATCCGGATAGAATTGTGCTAATAAGAGGAAACCATGAAACAAGACAGATAACCAAAGTTTACGGATTCTACGATGAAGTAGTGCGGAAGTATGGCAATAGCAATGTTTGGAGATATTGTTGTGAAGTTTTCGATTATTTACCCTTGGGTGCTATCGTGAACGGGAAAGTATTTTGCGTTCACGGTGGTTTGTCTCCGGAGGTGCAATCAATTAACGAGATACGATCCATAGACAGAAAGAAAGAGGTACCGCATGAGGGAGCTATGTGTGACCTGCTTTGGTCGGACCCTGAAGAAGTGGATACATGGTCTTTATCTCCTCGTGGTGCGGGATTCCTTTTCGGTAAAAACGAAGTTGAAAAATTCCTCCATACAAATAAAGTCGAATTAATAGCTAGAGCTCATCAATTAGTGATGGAAGGTTACAAAGAGATGTTTGACGGAGGCTTGGTAACTGTGTGGTCGGCACCTAACTACTGTTACCGCTGCGGCAATGTTGCGGCAGTCTTACGAATTAACGACGATATGAATAAAGAGTACACAATATTCGAGGCGGTACAAGCAAGGGACAGTGGCGGTAACCTTATTCTTCCGACGAAAAAGCCGCAGATGGACTATTTCCTGTAATATCGAGATCGCTACCGGTTAACGAATCGTCACCCTTTCTTTCAAGGTACATATGTTTATTCACATATATAGCTCGCCCAAAAATTCATCTTCTGTTCACGGTTACGTCCAAGGTTACCCGTAAAACTAACCACCTTCCATTTTTTTGTTTTCGCCACAGTTTCCATATACCTGTATGTTACCCAGCTATAGATGGAGGCGGCCATCTTTCCTTCGTTCAATAGAAAACTTCATACAAACAAAAAAACTCTACGCGTCTTCGCGTACTTCGTCAAGCAACAAATTAGTTGAAAAACGACCTTGGTTCTTTGTGTTGTTCGATGCCAAATATTCAATAAACTGGCTAAAACGATTCTAATCTTTGAGAGACTATTTATTTTATGGCCCCTGAATCCGGTGTGCCGCTTTCACAATTGCTTCAGAACCATGTCGACCCTATTCTCACTGGTATACTCTCTTTGGACTCCCGTACAAATGGTTTACAGAATGGTTGTATTTATGAAATTTATGGTCCTCCTGGAGTTGGAAAAACCAAGTTGGGAGCTCAGATAGTCCATGAGAATACTTCTTCCGGTATTGCTGATAGGCGCGCGCTATGGATAGATACATTTCAACAAGCCCCTCTCACGAAGTTGAGCAAGTCAAACTGCAGTTTTACTCGTGTTACCAAATTTACTCAGCTTTGGTACTACTTCCAGCGATTAGATACTAGGTTTGATCTCGTGGTCGTTCACGGCCTCTCTCAGCTTCTCAGCGACTACATTAATATCTCGGAAACAACTTGCCAACTTAAACAAACACATGAATTCAAGATAAAATGTCTTATTAAGTTAATGGTTGTAATGACAAAATATGCAACTAAGAATAACGCGGTCATATTGTTACTTAATGATGCAATGAATACGGCATACCAAGATTACTCTGATGAATCAATCGTTTCCTATATTGAACACGATTCCAAAAATGTAAAATCACTTGCTGCTTCCTCTTCCTCTTTTTTAGTTAAATCCCAAAAGAAGAGACATGTTCAAGTGCTGAAGAGTGCTCTAGTTGCTAACTCCGCAGTGGGGGGCAAAGATTACCGATGGGAGGTCTTCCTTAAGGGAAGAATAGGCATGTTTTGGAATTGGGACCCCATAAAGCAGGCAAAAATACCTTCTCTGCTACGCAAGATTGTCGTACAAATACAGGGGAGCCATGACAGCGAAGCAATATCACTGCTTCTCAGTTCTGATGATATGGAGAAATTCCAAGATTATGCAAACAACGAATTGCTGGAGGATGAGGAAATTCAGCCAGAATTTACGAGCATTTCTATCCCAATGTCTTTGCCCATAAGCGCCAAAGACATAATACTCCCACAGATGAACGGTAGCATGCATTTTACCGGAGATTCACCACGAAACATTATCCATACGTCAATTTCAAGCATCCCATCTCACAAAAGACAAAGGTTAATGACCCCTGAAATCTCTGCATTACCTGCAATTGGACAGGCAGAGCAAAACGATTTTAGAGTCCACTCCTACACACCAATGCATGCTATTTCTTCTTCAAGCCGAACGAACGGTGCATCACAACTAATACTTACTCCTAGAATCGCATTCTCCGATGACCTTTCTACATCAGCTTACTACAGCCAGAATTATCAAGAAGAAGATACTGTAGAAGATACCAACGGTTTCGTGTCTGATGTTGTTTATGACAGCGAGGGATGATGACCCTTCAGTTCTATTGTTTGTCACCTCCACTCGGAACCCCTTTCAATGCAGGTGCAAATGCTTTTTGTCTACTTGTTTTGCTAACAGTTACCGCACCCAGGCACCTACTTGCTCTTTTCAGATGAGGCAAAACATAAGTTGCATTTTTGTGGTTCAAGTTCTCCACACCAAGATCTACGCGCGCAGCCTCAAGTGAGATCCAAAAAAAAAAAAATCCCTTTATGTCCGATGGTAATTACCTATTTGGTTTAATTACTATGGTATAACAGGAAATACACAAGGCTCAGGTACTATTCTAACATCAATGCACAGCAAAGAAGAAAAGTCAAGAAGCAATGGACTTCCAAAATGGGATGGTTTTTTGCAATTGCGATTGAATTTTTTTTTCCTACATATCCTATCCTATCTAATGTTTAGGTTTCTCTTGAGATATTCTGTTACCTTTTTCCAAGGCTAGAGTTCCCGTAGATCTGTTGAGGTAAAATTCTTTTCAAAGATATTACTCAAGTTGTCTAAAAGTATTTAAAGTGCCCATAACTCCGGCTGACAGCTAGAATTTATGAGCTTGAGTTCCTCTTGGTTGTGTTGGAAAAAGCTCGAAAAATAGAACAAGAAATAATCTCGAAATTATGATAATGATCAAGTTTTTTGTATACCTCAGTTTGTTGCTAGGCTCCACGTTTGCAGCATTCAGCAATGACACAATTTCTACCAGTTTGACTAGTGCAAATGCAACCACGACTGAGACTGAGTATGAGGTGGTAACTGCTTATACCACATACTGTCCAGAACCAACAACTTTTACTACGAATGGAAAGACTTATACTGTTACAGAAGCCACTACATTGACCATCACAGATTGTCCATGTACCATTCCTAAGCATTCAAAACATCATGGAAAGTACTATACCATGACAACAACGGAAGTGGTCACTGCTTTCACAACGTATTGTCCCGAGCCGACAACCTTGACAACGAACGGGGAAACTTACACGATTACTGAAGCTACTACTTTGACGATCACAAACTGTCCATGTACGGTAACGAAAACCAGCATTTACACCAGCTCTTCTCTTGCAGCGTACTCCTCTTATTCTTCATCTGCATCAACTTTGTTGTCTTCGGTTCCTTCCATTGAAACCTACAGCAATGCAGCAGCGGCTAAAATGGTGGGATTAGGGTTATCTGGTATCTGCGGAATTTTGGCTCTGTTTGCCTGAAATATTCCATAAATATTCTCTTGAGCTACTGTTTTTCATTTAGGATTCAGTGCTTTGGTTGTTAGCAGGCGTTACTCTCGCCTAAATGAAACAACATTTCGTTCGTTACTGCTATGGATAATACAGCGCCCTAATAGATTGTTTTTTGTGAAATTGTCATTCTCAAGATATTGAATTGGCTTATTCTTATTGTTTTGTGGACAGTGTTAGATGTGCTCAATGAGCTTAACATATCTATGCAATTTCCCCCTCAATATTTGGCTCGAAGGGACTTATCCTTGGTGATATAAATAAGGAATAAATAAAGATTTGGGAAATTCCTTATGTATACATAACATAAACTTTAGAAATTTTTTTAATGGTGACCTAATTATTACATATAGCAAAAAAGCCCCTGCTTCTGTATGACTATATACTAAACTGCGTTTAACTTTTAAAACCATTTAAATGTTTGTATAGGTATCTGTGAAGTCTCTTTACTAGGAGGTGTGCTCATGAAATAAATTTAAAATGATAAGAACGTGTGGATATTTTCATTATGTTACATTAACCTCAAAGAAACAATAGGGTTAAAGCGAGTGTGGAAACGACAGAAATAAATTTACTGAGATGGTTCTTAGGCCCAGAGTCAGTAAAAACTACCGAAGAAGTTGTGGAGGCAATAGATGCCGTTGAGCTCGAGGATGGTGAGATGAAAGTGCTTTCAGATCTTAAGGATGCGGACAAATATTGACTTGAAGACTTAACAATTTTATCCTCTGTTACCGTAGCCTCTGTGGTCACTGTCGCCGATTGCAGCGCACTTGTCACTGTCATGTAGTTCGATGTAGTATTTTCTGCAGCTAAATTCAGGGTGCTTGTAGAACCATTGGTTTGCGATGAAAAAGAAGCCATTGGTAAGTCGCTTCCGATTTGATCATCTCCTAGTGTCAAACTGATTTCACTCGAACTTGGGTTTGCACTGGTAGTTGGACTAGAGTGTACGTCCTCATTGCTGAAAATACTTGAAGCCATTGCGGTTTTCTCAGAAGGACTTCCAGACATGGTCTTAAGCACCTCCTCCAGTGTAGTTAAGGATGTTTTTGTTAGGTTAGCAGACCCAGTTACTTGATTCGAGGATAGGATTTGATCAGTTGATACTCCATTTTCAGTAGTTTTGGAAGAAACTATCTCAGAAGAGTGGGAACTGAGATTTTCACTTACTAAAGTTTCAGTAGCCCTCAAAGTTGTTACACCACTCTGAATAAATGAGGTATCGGTCAGGAAAGTATCCGATCCATCCGAAGTAGTTTTACTTGAGGACAATCCTGTAAAGGTGTTGCTTATATTGGCGCTAACGGCTGCCAAAGTTGTGGAAGATTGGAACGAACTCGAGTTGTCGAAAGATAAAGAGCTCGAGATCGTTTCAGTTTCAATAGCTGACGCTGTTGAAGTGGATGCAGAATTCTCGATGGAAGAGGCCAACTCACTAGAAATAGCAGCTGACTCGGGCAATACCTCAGTAGAAGATGTTCTTATTTCAGCAGAAGCAGTTTGAGCTGAAGATGAGCTTTTGTATGTCCTAGTTATAGCAGCACCAACACCTGCCAACGTTGTGGAAGAGTGGAGCGAACTCGAGTTGTCGAAAGATAAAGAGCTCGAGATCGTTTCAGTTTCAATAGCTGACGCTGTTGAAGTGGATGCAGAATTCTCGATGGAAGAGGCCAACTCACTAGAAATAGCAGCTGACTCGGGCAATACCTCAGTAGAAGATGTTCTTATTTCAGCAGAAGCAGTTTGAGCTGAAGATGAGCTTTTGTATGTCCTAGTTATAGCAGCACCAACACCTGCCAACGTTGTGGAAGAGTGGAACGAACTTGAGTTGTCGAAAGATAAAGAGCTCGAGATCGTTTCAGTTTCAATAGCTGAAGCTGTTGAAGTGGATGCATCATTCTCGATGGAAGAAGACATTGATTGGTAAGCTAAAGAGTTCGAAGGTAAAGTCCCGATGCTGATATCGCTCGACTTTGTGACGGAACCAGAACTTTCTGAGCTAGAAGTTGGGAGCGCGTTACCTGAAAATATTGTTTGACTATTTGAAACGGAAGTGCCTTCTTGGGATATTAGACCCGCAGTAACAGAAGCTGTAGAGTTTGCATAGTATGCGGAGCCTGTTGGTATTGAAACCAAAACTGATCCAGTTGATACCATATCGGAGGTGTTTTCATCTACGATCGTCGTAAAGGAAGAAATGTCTACTGAGGAAGCTGGCTCTGAAGCACTCGATGCAGCAGATGACTCGGATGAGGCAACTGGCTCTGAAGCACTCAATGCAGCAGAAGACTCGGATGAAGCAACTGGCTCTGAAGCACTCGATGTAGCAGAAGACTCAGATGCAACCACAGGGGCGCTGTAGGTCACATATGTTCCGTTGCTTGCCAACGTAGTAGCTGAAGAAATGTCTACTGAGGAAG